>JAWWEU010000001.1:18936085-19000521 GCA_035583155.1 Acropternis orthonyx | reverse complement strand
CACGCCCCCCCCCCCCCCCCCCAAAGACCAAATCTTAGTCTTCTGTCTTTTGTTAGGATGCATAACATTTTTTAACAGTCTCCAGTTTCTGTAAAAACATGCACTAATTAGCACACATACTTTTAAAAATGCTTCTATGCCTAATTATTCTAAAGAAAACCTGAAAACTAATTAATAGTTCTGGAATCCTTTTTTTTTTTCTTTCTGGAGCCAGATGGTGCCCTTCCTAAAATACCAAGGCTAGAGAATTATTTATGTGAGCTTTGACCACGTCTGAACAGCTCAGGGTATGATGTATGTTTTTAATGCCCTGATACTGACAACAAGCCTTTTTACTTTAAATTAATGGGAAACAAGTGCCGCACAGTGAAGATAAAAGTGACTTTGTGAAGTTTTATTCTGTAGAAGTTGCCCTTTGTAAGAGACCAGAGTCTTTGAAGAAATGTCAGTGTCAGATTGTCTGACATAAGGGAGGGATGTCACAGCACCTGCACGTACTCACAACACATGTGGTATGGGGTGCGTGTACAGTGGGCATCAATGGTATTTTAGGCTGGTCTTAATTGGGTCTTGATAAACAAACAAACAAAAAACCTACCCCAAACCAGCTCCACCATATACACAAATAAACAAAACTCCTGAGAAATCAATGCACCTTCCAGTAAAGCAGCAGTTGCCTTTAGCTTCTCACAGGTACAAACCAGCTTTTTAGGCTGATTTGCTTTAACTCTTTAAAGAGCTTTCCTTTTTCTTAAATGCATTTGATATGCAAATACAGACTGAGAAATAAATGTCCATGACATAAACAAAACCACAGAATCACATAATGGTTTGGGCTCGAAAGGGCATTCAAGATCTTCTAGTTCCAACCCCCTGCCATGGACTCACACACCAGGCTGGCTCGGAGCCCTATCCATCCTGGCCTTGCACACTTCCAGGGATGGGGCAAAGAAGAGTGAAGAGGCTGGGTTTTGAGACGTGGTAGAGACAGTGGGTGTAGACCCCTTGGAGCAGGGTTGCAGTGCACCCCCAGCTCACCAGCTGGTCCCCAGTCATTCCTCCTTGTGGAAGGCAGGATGGGGACCTTTGAACAGGAACCCACAGCTTCTGCACAGAAGCGCTGTGAAGCTGGACCTTTGGAAACAGGGCCCAAAAGGTATCTTTCAAAAAGAAGTCAGTAAGAAAACCCAGACTCTCCACTTAGAGATTCCTGTATTCACTAGTGAATCTCAACGTGCCTTCCACCAGACATAACTGCTTTTATCCTTGTTTTAAAACACAGGCAGTGCCTGGATCACAATGCTGAGGAGGGTTGCCAGCTGTGGCAGAGCTGAGACGAGCATGAAGAAGCAATGGACAGTTGGTTCAAAGCTTTGAACGGGGTGACAGATCACCAGGCTGCAGAGTTATCCTATAAGCACATTATACCCTTGACACTATCCTCAAGTACCGTTTAATAAACATTACGCCTCTGCTTTGAGGATGAAATACCAACAAGTCCCTAAAAGTAGCTTCACACCTTAACCTGCCTTCCGTGCACCAACAGCTGCTGCAAGAATTATTCTTCCTCTCTAGACAGTCCATATAAGTGCTTGAAATTGGCTGCTGCAGTATTGAAATGGGTCCAACATAAAATAAATACCCATCACAGCCATTAAAAAAACCCCCTCAATATATTAAGTGCTCTAAAATCAAAACAAGGCACCTTAAATCAAGCTGAATGCATCTGAGTAGTTTTTCATTACCTAGATTTATCTTAGGTACATGCCATTTCTTTCCCATTAAATTGCAATATAAATTGTACATGTAAAATATTAAAACATATTTTCTTCTCAAAATGACTAAAATGTGATAAAAGCCCACACAATACTTTCCCTTGCCTCGATATTTGCAAGAGAGTACCATATGGCTTGTTCGAATCCGTCAACAAGAGGTTTCTTCAATTCAGCACTAACTTGATTTGGCCGCTCTTTCTTTAGAAAAATGTAAATCCCCACAACATATTTTAAATTATATTCTAGCTAACAAAACATTATTTTTGTGTCCTAAGTATGAGCAAGCTTTCACATGTTTTTCATTTTCATCGTAAACATAAATTCTTCCAGTTTTCAGAAACGCCAGTAGCATTTTTTCAAACAACCTTCTCTATGCATTATTAACAAAGTAGTATTTCACAGGTGCCTCCATGCCTGCCCTGTATCTCACAATATTAGAGGCACTCCGAAGATCTGGAGTATATGGTAATCTCTTTCTTAAACAGCTGTGCAAGCTATGTGAGGAAGAAAAGCGAAGGAGAAGAGCGTTATTTAAAATCCTTTTCTTTTACAGGGAAGCTGCAGCACAAAGTTCTCAGGACTGGCAGAGGCCAGACAGCGTTTGACAAGATGTTGGCTTTGAGTTGGTTTCCCACAGTCCTGCTACAGAAGACTACCCTTCCTAGAACTTGTCCCCCAGGCCAACCAAAGTAATAAAATCAACAAGTAAAGGCTTTTCTGAAGAAATCTGCTTATAGGACTAAATGACATGCAGTAAAACAGTCTGGCTTTGTCTTGGATTTCGCATCAGGATGAAATAACTTCTGTATTTTTCAGAATGGATACAATAGCTACAACAGAAATCGCTATTTAGTTACACTTCAGAGAACAAAGTGGACTGCTGGGATGCTTCTGTATGTCAAAAAAACATGGACTACAGTTAGCACTATCAACCTTCTTCAGAGCTGTGTTAGAGGCTTTTCTTTGCACCAGAGGACAATGAAGCTTGTGCGACTGTTGCTCACAGGTATCCCCACAGCAAGACGAGTTAAGAACTTGACAATTTCCATTTAAGTTTCACAGGAAAGTAAGAAATAAATTCATATCCAGAAGCATCATGAAGAGAGGGAAGAGGGGAAAATAAATGAGTAAGTAGATAAAAGATAGTTGGCCAGCTAAACAAAAGGCTGCAGGACAAGCTTAAATTGACAGGCTACCAAAGCAGCCACTGGGTGGAGAAGTTTGCAAGGCTTCCAGGAGGAGGAGACAAGCTTCCACAGGACCCTCCACCAACTTAAGTCTTCAGTGGACACAATGATGGGCATGAAGAAAAAAACCCAGCCATTATTAGCTCTACTGCCCCTCATTTATTTAAAATTACCCCTCCGCATCTCTATATTCAGTCATTTCTGTGGAAGAGGGTGACCTGGCACCAGGGTGCACCAACCAGGCTCTGAGGGAGGCAGGCACCTGAGAACAGCAGTCCCAGCACAATGGGCAGATGGCAGGAAGACAGGAAGAGAGCATCAATCCCCTCCCTACTATCTGAAGAAATCATCAGCTGAAATGATCCTTAACAGACGAGGTGAGCTACAGCTGTACACCTGTTTTTCCACCTCCAGCAATTAAGGGACAGTGTGGCATACTGTTCTAGCAGTACTATCACTTCATTAAAACTATTATTTGAAAAGCAGGAAAAAAGGTCTTTGGCCCCCAAACCAACATTTAGAGAATTCAGAAGCTGCAGAAAGATTGCTGTATCAAAACACAGTCCTAACTGATCTTACAGAAGCAATTCTAATTAGGCAGGAAATGAAGAACAGTTCCTTTCAGACTGGCTGAAAGAATACTGGATTGATTTAAATCAAATCACTGATTTTAATCATGGATTTAAATCAACCAAGCAGGACACCTTGATTTAGCTCATCAACTTTAATCTTGTACTTTTTATTTTTTTCCTAATGAAAGCTCATTCATTTTGTTAAGATAATGCGAGGAACTGTAAAAAGAACACACTTTATGTTAAAATGGCTTAAAAATCTTTATTCTCACTCAACATTAATGACTTGTGACTACAAAGCTTGAACTGACTAATTTTTTAAGTTAAAAAGCATAGCTTTTAAAATTCATTCAAATTTTAAAGCTCATACATGAAACACATTGTAAATTATTTTAGAGATTGTAATAAATCTAGGCCTTGATAAATGCAAAGATTTTGGCTTAGGTATCTTCTGAAACTGTTCAGGTAAAACACTTCAAACTTGCACCACCACAGACTTTAATCTATTTCTCTGAAAGAACACTAAGGCCTACTGAAAGGTAATGCATTATGTTTTTTAGGGACACCTACTGATAGTATAAAACCTAATATTATGCATCATTCTCTAAAAAAAAAAATTTAAAAGCTGCCAAGATACCATTGGAAGCCTGTTAATAAAATAATATATGAGGAAAATGGTGCTGGGATCACAACACCGAACTATTCAGAGTAGTCTGAACATGAGATTAGATGCTCCCTGCCCTGAAAAAGCCAGTCTCATAAATGTATTCTGGGGAAAAAAACTCCAGAGCAAGTGCCAGCAAAAAACGAAGAGGACATGTAGGGACAAGTCCTCATGCTGGAAAAGACCCAGAGGTGACTCAAAGGTGACAGAAGGCAGAACGGATTTCATGTGTAGGTGCTTGTAATACAACGTAGGAGCACTGCAGTGAACAACAAAACGTATTAATAAGAATGAAGACAGACATTAAAATGAACCAAGGGACGCTTCAGGAGAGTGGGCTGAGATACACATTATTTCTAATATGCCCAAGCATTATCAGTGCACAGCATTAGTGTTTCATTCAATATTGTTTCCCTTTGTCTCCTTTTATTTAGAGCCTTGCCAGAGAAAAAGTTGTCACAAAACACTCATTTTGTACCAGTGCACACCAAGACATACCTCTCCATGTAAAACTCAGCAAACCAAATGCTAAATAAAAGACAAAAGGGCACAAAGCTTGTAGCTGAGCAGTACCTCATTTTAATTATAGGTACAACTCTGACTCTTTTTGTTAGGGAAAAGTTCCTCATGAAAAATATCAACGCTTAATCTTTATGAGCTACTATTTAAATCTTCACCAGAGTGCTGAGGCTCTGCTAAAAATGAGCAATGAAAAAATGGTGATGCTTTTATTCATCAGTCCTGCCCTCAGCAGGCATTCAAAGCTGCGGACTCAGAGCCGCTGATTTCCATGTCAATGTCTTAAGCGCCTTTCCCTTCTCCACTTAGCTCCGAAAAGCTCTGACAGAAAGATGGGGATGGAGCCCATCCCGAACCTTCTGAGCCAAAGCAGACCTAAACAGAACTTACAATCCTCCCCAAAAAAGATTAAGTTATGTTTGATTTGCTCATATTCTACCTCAGCTATCTCTGAGGATATTTTTTCCCCTTTTTACTGACTTTTGCTTACCAACTACAGGAACCTGAAGCACTGAATGTCAATCTGCTAACCTAGACAGCTGCACTGATTCTGCCTTTTTTTTTTTTTTTCCTCTGACATGGCAAAGAAAAGAAGGACTTTATAAACACCACTTGAAAGCACACAAGTGATATGGACAGTCAATCCAAAAGGAACATTCAGAAGAAAAAAACCCCCAAAACAACAACAACACCAACAAAAAAAAACAAACAAAAAACCAACCAACCAAAAAAAACAAACAACCCCCCCCCCAACAAACAAACAAAAACAAAAAACCCCAAACAAACAAACAAAAAACCCAACAACAACAAAAAACCAAAACAAGCTACCATGGGTAAATGATGAAGATTTAATAAAAACTCGTGACTGTTGGCCATTGGCCTACACATCAGATAAACTAAAGTACAGCTTAAACAGCAATGCAGAATTTCTCTTGCTTTATGAGATTTAGCTATTTAGTTTTGTGCATCTGCTTGGGAGATACTGTTCCAAGGTACAAGCTACATAATCTATGTAGTAGCAGAGCTCTTGGTAATTGAAGTTATGTACTTGCAGCTCCGAGAGGTTAATAGAAGAACACGTGCGGGTTGATTTGTTGGGTACCACAGCCTTGAAGGGTCGAAGACTACAAAGACATGCAACAGAGCAGTTTTGTAACATCTTCAGTAGTTCCACCTTTAACATTACAACTGCACCTAAGTGTGGCAAAAGAAACACTCTCCAAAAGCACGGGTGTGATGCCAGTTAAGTGGTGGCACCAGGAGATAAAATAAGCTGAATCAAGTAACAACAGGGCTAGTATATTAGTCTCTAAACATCTTTTGCACCCTGTCTCCTCTTCCGTGCATCCCAGTAGGATTACACAGTGCACTTTACACCATGGACCAGACATAGTTTTGAAAGCTGTATTTGTTTATGTCACATTCCAAAGTTCTAAACCAAATTAAGGCAATTTGGTGTGGCTCATTCAACCTCGGCCTCCCCTTCCAGCAGAGGGGATGGAGAGAGGGGACAGAAAAGCTCTCCCCATATCAGCACTTAACTTTCTCACCTACACACCTACAACTTTTAAAATTACGGGTTTCAAGTAAATACTCAGTGCCTTGAAAGTTGTGGAAAAATCCCCACATTATCTCCCTTTAGAGAGCTTCCGTAAATCACACCATTAGAGCTGGACAATGAATCTGGTTCAAATGCTCTTTCTCAGGGCACTGAAAACACCTCATGAGGTATTCTATCATCTCACCTTAAACACCAATTTATCATACAAACAACAACAAAGAAATCAGAACGCACACCTACACCAGTTATGAGCCTCAGCCTGCACAAGCTTCTCTAATGGTAGGGAAGCTGCACAGTCTTACAGGCGATGAATGCATCTTTTAATTTGTTTGTTTATTTTTTGAAAATAATTAAGTTTGCTAATTTTATCTACCAAAGAGTAAAAACATCAACCCAAAATTTTGGTAACCAAGAAAGACCCAAGAGATAAAGAGCATCTATTTAGTAAAACAGTAACTATCCCGGCTGGTTTGGGCATATCTAGCTGGATATTTATGCCAGCTGCTGAAATGGTGCAAATCAAGGACAGACTCTTCCCAGTTTTCCATCACAGCCAGAACTGCTACGTGTAGCCACTTATCGTAACAGAAACACATGCTTAGGAATAATTACTAAAAAACAGCTTACTCTGTACTTTCCACCAGATTTCACTGTGCAGATTAATTGAAAGCATAAAATCTAATGATAGGTTAAACCTTGGACTTGGCTGTTTTCAGAAGGACACTTACTATGTGCTGACACACCTGCTTTCCTGCCTCTTCTGTATTTCTTGAATTCATTTATCAAAGAAACAATCCTACTCTTGTCTTTTGGAAACAGCCACTGGAGAGAACTGAATCACGTATTAACAAGCAGCCTTTTGGCTCTGTTATATTCAAAGAAGACATACGTACAGGATAACACCGAGATGATTTTCTTTTCTACCTAACTTCACTTTTTTTTATCATTTTTCTGAAGAACCCACTGAAGCAGGCCCCTTCAGTCCTATGGCTTTTTGATCCTAGGTAGATTGCTGGGCTTTTAAAAATGTCTGCAGATCTCTGCATTAGTATTTCACACTAAGAAAAAAAAGAGTCTTCCGAATAATTCTTTCCTCAGAACTGTGGTTTATCACCTTAACTTGTGGTTTATCTTTTACCAAACACACAATGTTAAAAACACTCCCTGTTTCTAGGCAGAAAAACAGAAATGCCAAAGAAAATACAACTAGAGCTTATTATCATTATACTGCATATTTTAGGTCAAATATTTTACTCTGATAAGAAATAATAATAAAAAGTTGATAAATATAACTTAAATTATAAGATTTACACATTCAGTTTTGCAAGAAATACATGTGCAATCTTTTTCAGATATCAAAGTTCTAGCTATCAGTTTTTTGGAGTTTTTATCTGGTTTGAGGTGGAGCCAACATATCTGGTTTTAAAATAAAGTTACATTGCAAATACTAAGCTCAATATTTTTCATAGATATGATATATTCCTAGATTTTTAATTATTTAAACACACGTCATTAAACATACTCTTTCTTCCTTGGTTACAAAATTTTAAATTTGACGTGCTTTTCTGTAAAAAAGGGAAAAAAAAAAGGAAAAAAGAAAAAAAAAAGGGAAGTGGAAATTCTGATTTACTAAGAACTTTCCACAATTCTGCAGAACCCTACCTATATCTAAGCAAATGTCTATAAAGACGTCAAATCTTCCATCTATTAGGATTTACTCTCTGCATAATTATTTCAGCTACATATTCCTGTAAGGTATCATGGAAGAAGGAATAAAACAGTTCGAAATACTCAGCCCAGGGGATGAAGATGGGGGTGAAGTTAGTGAAATCATTAGGGTTTCTTGAGATTTCAGCCTTCAGGTTCCCTTTAAATGCATGAATAGAAGACGAAGCACAATAGCTGTGACCTGGGTTCTGATTTCAGTTGCAGCTGCAGAAACCACTGAAATTTAAGAGTCATTCCAGACCCATATTGGAGCAACTAAGATTGGCTCTACATTTTTGATGTTGTCATGTATATTTTTAAAATCACAGTGGAAAATTTTGTTATGGCCACCAGAACAAAATACTAAAAGGTAATTATTTCAAATCACTATGTCCTTATTTCCCTCCCTGCTCAAGCCAGTCAGAGAACTGCAGAATTATCTTTCATGCTGCTTCTAAATTTATTCTCTTGAACACACTAGTCAGTTTACATGGAAAGCAGGGTGAAAGACTTTATGTAAACTGAATACCTTAATTTGAATTACTTAATGCTAGGAAAATTGTATGTTCTATATGTAGGGTAACAAGCAGAGTATCAGCAGAAACCAAGAACCAATCTATGATTATTACAGAAAGGAAGGTCTAAAGCGCTGAATAAAGGACAAGGACACTCGCATTCTTGTTCTGCCACCAAAGAATAAAACACTGTGCATACAGCACTTTAAGCAAATTGCTTTCAAACCTTTAAAATCAACTCCAGTATTTGTGATTAAATAATAATAAATGCTATAAAAATAATTATTCTGTTAGTACAGTAAAAGGATCTAACACTTGACTACTGGTATGGAGTTCAATTTTTCATGAAATAAATAGTTTTAAACCCTGCTAGGTTAAACACTGACGTTACGCACTTGATAAACAATGACAAATTACTTTGGCATAAAGGCAATCACGTGTATTTCATTAATGCAACAAAACAATTACCGTATTTTCTAAATCATTAGAGTTTCAGTATGAAAGGCACTATAAAACCAACTTATAACAAACCATCCATAAAGTAGACCCCAGTTAGCATGCAGGAAAAAACACATTCCCATAATGAAAACCTTAGCAATAGTAGGGGAGTAGTGACACTGTGCACCACGAAAATGGAGGGGAAATAAAAAGAAGGAATCTCGTGTGAGAAGTAACGTTTTAATGGGGTTAGAAAAATCAGGGAATCTCTTTGCTAGATTTAAGAAAGTAGCTCTTCAATTGCTATCCATCCAGAGTTTGCTACAGCTCAGTACATCTACCTAATGCAGTCACCTGTATCTTAGGTATGTCTGCTTTTGACTGCACACTCTTCAGGATCCTGTGCATATCCCCTGGGAAAGCTTCCAGTGAGCAGAACACCTCTTTTTATAAAGATTTCTTTGCTTGTGTAAGTCTATCTCAATGGTTGAGACCCAAGATCTTCCTTTGTAGTTTGCCCACTATGCTCACAGATCTTCCTGCCTACAGGTGTTTTAGTTACCTGTACAACACATGGAGTTAAAAGATTACTGAGCTATATAGTGAAAGTTAGGAAAAAACCAAACCAAAACAACCTAAAATGCCAAGTCTTAAGTATTTTACAATAAGAAGTTTAAGTCAATCATGACACAAACTCAATTCTTATTGTTCAAATAGGTCTGAAATTCATAAGGATAACTCTGCCTTCATATGGCTAGTTGCTTACTTTTATTTAAGTATATTCATATCTAACCCAGGTGGCCAAGCAGGAAGATGAAAATTAGACAACTGTTCTCTCCTCTGACACTTTCCTCAGATGTATATAGTGCACGTAGATATATTTATTGGCTAATGAGCATTGGCTTTACCTAGAGATCATGAAGAAAGTTGAACCTGTCATGTAGCATCCTTGAAGGTCAAAACAACTCTAAAACAGGCTTAGTTTAAAATATAATGCCTACCTACACTTACACAATAAACAACTTGCTAATGTCCACATCCTTGAAGAAAAGAAACCTTGACAAAAACCCACTGTTTTACCCAAAGGTTTCTCCTGCCTTCAGTCTTCACGAAGCACAACTCACAGGACCCTCTCTGTTCAGTCCCTTTCAGACTAATGAATTCCTTGTTCCACAACAAACTCAAAGAGATCTCCAAGATTTTGTTGCCTTTTGCCAGAACAGGCCAACATAATCAGGTTTAAGATGGAACAACGCAGGAAGCAAGGTCAGAGGTCCAGGTCCAGCAAGGCACATCAAGTTTTACCCAAGGCTTTGTTATTGGATGACAGCACACGTGCTCCTTTGGCTGATCTGCATTTCCACTCTAGGGATATATATACAGGAGTAGCTGCCTCTGAAGTAATCACAAAACATGCTGTTTATTCCAGCTTCTATGGGCATTGCAAAATAATCCCTGTCAATGCACAGTTAGTATAAAAATACAACAATTTCCATAGAAAAAATCTGAAATTGGTCTGACAGTGACAACTCTTGAGATTTTTTTTTGGGTTTTACGACACATCCGTAATATATATCTGGGGAATAAATAAACTGAACAAACACAATAATAATTTTTCGAGTGATTCTTTAAGTCATTCTCTATGTACTGTAAGTTGATATATGACCTTATATAAACTGCCTCTGAGATTCTAACCTCCAGGTTTAATCACAGAGAAAAAAAAAATTGTTATCATTTGGCACCCAACTGTGAAAACAAACCACCATTTTCTGCTTTGGAAAAACAAAACATATTTTGCTTTCAGCTCATTCTTCATGAAACATAATGTGGGAAGCAGGAGCTTTAAACTGCTGCTTTTAAGTGCCACTTGGAGGCATGGCTACTCAGAAAATTAAACCCGTAACACATTATATTATAAATGCAATTCCAGGTCTCCTAGATATTAACCTCATGTTCTAAACACGTTTTAATTTGACTCGTCTGCCTGTCAGAAAACTACAGAAAGCAAGATTTTGTAACTTTTTCACTACAGCGCAGTATGAGGGGTTCTTCTAACAACTTATTGCTATTCCACTATACTTAGAATCACTGTGTGCAAATACCGGAACTACCCCTTTTCACTGACTTTTATATTTTTCTGTTCAAAAATTATGTAATGGCAAAAAGGAGTCAGCAGAGTAAGTATTAAAATACACGTATAATCTACTTGATTTTACAGATGTCAGCATACTTTTTATTTATTATTACAGATTTGCACTCTTCCATACTCCCCAGATACTACAATTTCTCTCTTGCGTTTCAAATGTTGGCATTGGTGGCGCTTCTATTCCATGGCATGAAGCAACCTGAAAGACTCAGCTTCCACCGCACCAGGTGCTAGACATCTCTGGAGGCAGACTGCCACAAACACCTTGAAAAACAAGCAAGGCAGAAGGAAAAAAACCAAAGCTACAACATTTCCTCTTCCATCCCTTCTGCCCACCTTCCTGCAGCTTCCCTGCCCCCGGAGCAGCCATGGCAAGCAGGATGCAGTGAGCAGACACTAATCCGCTTTCCAAGCGAGAAGCTGCACCACGGAGCTGGGAATGGCATGCCATGCACTGGTGCTCCTGGGCTCTTTGGTCTGCCGTGGGACCTTCCACGGTGTGCACACCAGTGCAGAACAGGTCACACCTGCTGCTCACAAACAGTCTCACCTGCAGAGAGAAACCTGGAAACCTCACTCAAGAGGGTCTCCATCAAATCCAGGCATGACACTGTGGAAAGGGGCACACCTGGCCTGTTACAAGGGGCCACAGACTGAAGTCACCTTCTCCAAACAACATTAACCCAGGAATGAAATTCTAAATATGTCACTGCTGTGGTACCTTGGTTGGTTTAAGTGGTGAAAAGGCAGATTGAGGGAGAATGGGTAAGAGGCAAAGACAGCTTTCCTCCTAGGGACAACACATTTCACATATTCATGGGATCTTAAAACCTGTTAAGTCCTGGGCTCACAACCACAAGTTCTGCAAGAGCACAAAGGCCAGCTCTGGAGGAGTCCAGACAAAAAAACCACCAAGAGCAACAGCTATTTCATGCTTTTCTAGGTCTGGCTTACACAAATGACATCTCCCTGTAAGTCCTCCTGTTAGTAAGCCCCCACAGATGCTACAACCAGGGACTGCAGAAAAATGAAGCATTAGGAAGGATGCACAGTCTGCATCCTTTGGAGCAGGATGATCAGCCGTTGGTAAGTGATGTACTGCTTTGCTCTACAGCTCTGAACACTTCTCACATAACCTCATGCTTTCAACCCAAAAAAGTGTACAGTTGGTAAAGCTGTTCCTGGACAATAATTTCATTATTTTTAATAGTGAGGAATAAGGAAGAGTAGCAGAAACTACAGAACAAAAAGCCTTAATAAGTCACAGATATTTTACTTCAGTTAGAAATTAATAAAGAACATTCATAAATCAGACTCCTTGCCAAAAACATTAATTCAATCAGAGATATATGTGTGTATGAGCAAGACAGCACAGCCATTAACATAAATTTAGAGAGTCAGTATTGCTTTTTGGGTGATCAAAGTGACAATACAATGGAGAAATCTGATATTCTGGACTGCCCCTCAATCACAATGAGAAAATATCCAGCTCAGCATTCCAAGGTTAAGCACAACCAATTGCATGCTACTTAAGATTATTTTGTCTCTACACAAAGCAAGATTCCCCCAAAATTCTGTTGTCATGGATAAGTGAAATTCTGCAGTCTGGTACTAATCTACAGAATCCTCCATTAACCATATTAAAGTTTCAATTAATAGATTCGGAGATAGAAAAAACCCCAACCAACATCCCAAGTCCATCCCAACTCAGCAAATTCATTGCTGCAAGTTGTCGAATAAACAAATACACATTTTTTTCTTACTATCTGAAGGTTATCTCTGAAGATATCCCAGAAGGAAAGGAAACAAGATCCTATGACACATTTAGAAACTTCATTTTTGAATCAAAACTTTTGAACAAGGATTTGTAATATGTTATTTTAAATGTAGTTTAATCTTTGCCGTGGTTTTCTTCAGCTTGCTCCAGGCATTTTAAGCCACTCATCTTAGAGAAGATGCCAAACCGAGCCAGCTGAAGAGCACAGGCCCTTCAGTGTATGTCAAACAGACACGCGTGCTGCAAATTAAGAGCGCTATCCCCAGTTTTCACAAGGTGTCATCAGGCAGCTCCCCAACCACTGCAGGATCCACAGGTTGTTGACAGCTACAAACAATCCTCACACTTCCCTCCCCCTTCTCTACTTTCCTGCCCAGCTGCTGAAAATCTTAGAGCACCAAGTGTTCCCTCTTTGTGTAAATAAACTTAAGAGTTCAGGATGTAACTCAGCCCACAATTCCCCAGCTGAAAACTAACCTGAACTGGACTCACCTCCACAAGGAAGGAGCACATGACAGGAGATTACAGGGGAAAAACCTACAGAGGGGACTCATTATAGACCCAACCCATGTGCTTTTCCACTAAAGTCCGTCTCCCCACATCATCCCACTGCACTCTAAAAACTGAGTGTTGCAAAGGTAAGCGGTATAAATACATATTTTACTTGCTGTTAAACACACCTGAAAGTCCTTCATGTCACAATAAATAGTCTAATAGTTTAAGGCCCATCAAACAACTTTTAAAAGGAAGAAAGTAATAAATTATTTCTTTACTCTGCTTAGCTGTAGATGCTGCCATGTCTTCAGGACTTCCATTAATGCTCCCAGTGCTCCTCTGTTTTTCCACTTGTTGCTTGTAGGTCTAAAATGCTAACGGGTCCCAAAACACTTGCTCTTGCCAAGTACAGAAGCAGCACTCCCAGTTCTTCTGGTGTGAATCACACAGCTTGGTTTTACATGGGGTTTTTGGAAGAGGTGGGAATAGAAAGTGGCACAAGCAGAAAGTAGGTTTAGTCAGCTCTAGGTAGATACGTACCCAACTGTGGCCCTGAAGATACTGCAGAATCAAGAGAAAAGCCTGGGTTGAAGGGGGTTTGGAGATCATCCAGCACAACCTTCTGTTCAAAGGAGGGCCCCCGATCAGGTTATGCAGGGCCCTTTCAAGCCAATTCTTAGCTATTTACAGTGAAATACTATGTTTTCATCCATTCCTCCTTTTCAAATTAGGCAAAACAAGCGTAAGCACAGTTAAATACCAGATGGGCGCTGAGTTTAATGGAGGCCTTTCATTTTGACTAATTTTCATGCATTAAGTCTTTTTCCTTAAGGACTGACAACTTATAATACAGTTTCAACACAGAAAGCAAATGCAAGGTTAAAGAGTTGCTTCAAAATCACCCTATATCCTCTTGCTCTAGAGTTTTATAGTAATGTGAAGATAACAAACAATAAAAACGCAGCTCCAGAGACTTTAGCAAAGCATCCTAGAGACTCTGTATTCCAGTTGCCATTTGGTGTAAAACCCAAGCCACCACATTGTTTTTCAGCTAGAGACAGAAAGAAGCTGCTGAGCTGTTTTATAATTATTGTGTGACAGGTGAGACAGTACTAGAATACCTCGTTTGTGTTAGACTTGGGTCTGCCTAAAGCTTGCCGATATCGATCAACTTCAATGAGTGCTGGATCAGATCCACACCTGAGAATTGAAGCAATTTAATTAAGGCTCTGTCAATCCCAAAGTTTGTTCAAGAAGCAGCTGGCCACTAAATGAACAGGACAGGTTGTTCTTTTAAACTTGTAAGGCTCTCCCTCAAGGACCACAGCAAACATTTTAGGTCCTTAATCTACAGTTAAGGTTAATCTGTTTTAACAATGTCCTAACCAGCTAAGATGTGCTGGGTATTGATGACAAAGGAAGCAGAACAGTGCCTTGATTAACTGAAGCGCAAATTAAGTTTTCAGCTGAATTCTGGGACACTGGAAAAATAACAGTTGGGAGAAGATGGAAAATTTGTCTCTGAAGAGTAAGGAAAGATCTGAAACGCTAACGCTCTGTGCAGAACAGATAACTACAGGAGAGGCATTTGGAAAGAGAAGAAGTACAACCAATCAAAATTGGAAGGCTCAAGGGGTGGTTCCATTAAGAAACTCAATGTCAGATTAAGACCACAGAACTAAAGATCCTGTGCAGGTCAGTTTTGTTAAAAGGAGTATTTTCGGAGAAAAAGAAGAAAAAGAGATGCGACTTCAAGTTGTGAAAGAAGTCTTTTTCTCCCCCTGAACTCTGCATCTGATTGCTAAAATAGGTGCTATTTGCCCTTTCAGTAGCCATCTCTATGGATTTTATCAAAGACTTTTAGTGGGAAACGAATATCACCATCTACTTCTTACGAAGAATTATATGTCAGTATTGTAAGATATGCCTGGACCACCAGCCTTCAAGACACATGAGCAGCTGCTGAGACGGCACTTCATCTCTGGAAGCTGTGATTAACTATGCTGAACCTGATGTTGGGAAGCAAAAAAACCCAGACTCTTCAGGTAAAAAAAATGAAGCCAAGAACTTAACAGTTGCTCATGAAACAAATCATTCTCTATCACATACGCAGACAAGACAGGATCTATACCATTAAGTGTGTATGAAGAAGTGCTAAGAAGTAAAATCTCTTATAACATGATCTGCAACAAACCAAACGAAACACATTGCCAAAATAAATATGAGGGGGAAAATGCTTATTTACTATTTAGGTAACGACACTGTAGAGCAATCTGAAATTTGCTTTTCTTATTACTAAAGGTTCCTCTCATAAATGTATCACTGAAGGAAGCTGATACGAGCATAGCATCAGGAAGAAAAAAGCAAGGAAGTAGAAGCACCTGAATAACAAGAAGTTAGATGGCAAAAAATTAAAACTGATTAATTTTTAGCTGAATTCAAAGTGTTTCAACACCAAACATTGGCAAAATTAACATGTTCCATGAAAATTGTTTCATGCTATAAAATCAAATTTCAAGGAACATTAAAAAAATAGGAATCCTAATTTCTTCTCACTCTATTAAATCACTAAGTACTTCGAGGATCTTAAACTTCCTAATCTGCAAAGAGATTTCTGGGTACTATTACCCATTACAAAATTCTGTGTTAAGTTTTCTTAGAGAATTATCAAGACCAGCATCTTTTGTAAATCTACCCAAACTGCAGTTTATTAAATTGTGAGTAACAACATTCACAACACCCACGTTTTAGCAATGTCAAAATCCTCTTTGTTTTTTAGCATACAAATTAATTTTGATCCATGAACAGTCCTTGAGCTGTACAAAGAAGTTGTTTCTACCATCATCTGAAGTATACAGAAAACCTACATCAAAAATGCAGCTGAACACACTGCCACTCTTGCCTTATCTCTTCATGCTGTAAAATTTCCATTTCTGCTCCTCAGCAGTTCCTACTTTCCTCACATTTAAAGGTAAGTATTATCAGGGATAAGTATATATTAAAAAAATTTCATTGATTTTTCTTTTTGCATGCTGCTGTAAAGCTTCCCAACTTCTTTCTTATTAAAACACAGAGTCACAAACTCAAACTCAGGATATTTATCGCACTGTATTTTTTAACTCCCAACAGAACCAAGTAGAGCCATTCTCTTTCTTTAATACTAGATAACTGTAATTACCTTCAATATGGGCTTTTATACCACTTCAGCATCATCTTTATGCTCAGATGAAAGAAAAGCATTTCTAGGGAACTAACACAGGTTAGTTTTCCTCACAGCGAATCATACCCTCTTCATGGGGAACAGACACCATTCAGACAGCTGTCTCAGATGTACACCTGCCAAAGAGGTCGGATAAACTCCTGTGACTATTGTACTCAAAATACTTCACAGAATATGCCGTGTTGGAAGGGACCCACAAAGAATATCGAGCCCAACCCTTAGCCCTGCACAGGATCATCCTCGAGAGACACACCATGTGCCTGAGAGCATTGTCTTGAGCTCTGTCAGGCTTGGTGCTGTGATCATTTCCCTGAAGAGCCTGTTTCAACGCCCAACCACCCTATGGTTGAAGAATCCCTTTCTAATATCTATCCTAAGCCTCCCCAATACGACATTAAAAAAAAAAAACAAAAACAAACCAGAAATAAACAAACCAACAAACAAAAATCACAAACAGGCAAGTCATTTTAAAGACGTTATCAACAGAAGCTGACAGTCAAATACACTGTGCTTAAGCTGGCAAAGTGGTCCCAGCTCTTGCCTTGGACAGGAACATCTGCACACCCACAAAGTTTCCATCCCAAAAGTCTTCCCTACAGGGCAGAGCTGCCCAGCAAATCCACGCTGGCCGCTGCTGCAGGTCTACCCACGCAGCACACCTGCTTCGTTAGTTAAGTGACCCTGGGCATCTGAGGAAATCCAAACACACAGAGTAACAACACAGCATTATGGATCCTCAAAGTCTGTTCACGTATCGATCAAGACTTGGTTCATGCGCTTGCCAAAAGAAAAAAAAAAGGCATTCTCATTTCTAACATGCCAATACAAATGCTCATGCTGATTCTGTAGTCACTGGTTTGCAAGTTGAAATGATGAATAAGCAGTTTCAGTCTTTAACAGTTTTTGCAGACAAAAAGCGAAAGTTTTCTAGTGAAAATGCTGACATTAACTTGCTGCAAGCATTACCAATATCTCTAAATTTATACAACTAGGAAAAAAAAAAAAGAGAAATTCGCAAAATCATGTAATAGATCAGTGTTGAGAGTATTACTTTTCACAGATAACGTAAGTGATGGATTCCTTTCCTCAAAGCCTGGAAGATATTTCACAGACATTGAATACAGAAGAGAACACTGCATAGGCATTTAATCTAGTCTGTGGTATTAAAACATTCAAAGTGTTTAGATGTACAATGACACCAATGTATAAAACTTTATTTCATAAAGACACTGATATGGAGAAAACCACATATAAAGAGTCTCCAGACTCAGTTAAAAATCTACATAATTTTTTTAAGATATCACCATTACCGTAAGTTATCAAGATTAAAAAAAAGCATGCAATGGTTTTTGCTACTTTTTCAAATTAATTTAATAGCTTCAACTAATAAGAACTAGAGTGAGTAATACATTTGTCTTGTTAGTAACTACCAAAGAAATTTCCTAGTGGACTTTTGTAACACTGTAGATTTGGCCCTTACAGTAAGTAATAAGTGTATATGAGAAAAAAAAAATAAATTTGTTTACAGTTTTAAGATTGCAAAAATTAATAACTTGTGAACAGCTGATTTTTCAAAGGAAAGTCTGTTCTTGTGAGAAAGACAGGATTAACAAAACAAGTCCTTTTTCCTAATCTGCGCTCTCCAATACCAGAAAAAAAAGGTAGCACCTTTTAACCTATAATTCACAGAAAGGACAGGGACAGTTTCTGTTTCAAAGGAAGAATCCCAAATTTTTCTCACTTGTTTTCAGACAAATTTTATCTAGGAATATTTTGATGAGACCAGCAATTTCAATTAGCATTTACCTATTTCTATCTACCATCCCAAGCAACACAGTCATCCTTCCCATGCTCTCTCCCTTAAGCACTTCAAGTTGCTATTCCTTATTTTTCACAGACCTGTTGTCTCTTTGTGAGTGCGTCAAGATCTTCTCTTGATGATCTGAGCACTCTTTCTGCTACACATGACTTTTAGAACTTCCTAGCATTTCTTCAAGAAAAGCTCATCCTAACTGATTCTGACTGAAGACTATCCCCCACAATAGTGAGGAGCTGAGGGGAACTTGCTTGGAGACGCAGTCAAGAAATTCTACTTTCAAAGTTTAAACGCACCATCATCCCCTCTGACTGATACCTGATTGTAACAAGTCCTTTTTTGCAGACTGCGGTAACGCAACACTTGAGCACGTCTGTTTTGCCAGTGAATTGGTGTTTCTTGAATCAGCATTCTGTGCCCTTTGGGGGCAGCGGGGAGGGATCTGCACTGTTTACTGTACAGCTATTCTGTCTCCTCAGAATATCGGTATTAGATATTTGGATGGATAGCTATCTGCTCTACTGAACAGGGAAATTAGCTGATATCTACTGATCTGGAAGACATTTACAGGGATTTCATTTTCTCACATATCCGCACAGACTGACTGACTGCTGTCACTGTTATCAGTAACTATGTGGCCCTTCACAGGGAAGGATAAATGCTGCCATTCTTTTTCTTTGTAAGATCACAAATGTAACAAACAGGAATTAATGTTGTGCCTCCTCTACAAACATGGATAACTTATGTGGTACCGTGTGTTGTTAATTTTGGTTAACCTGATGGCAGATGAGATGAAAATGGATTTTACACGCCCTGACCTGTGTCTGCATTTACTTCCTACAGCAAAAGAATTAACAATTGAATAGGGTTGTTTAAGCATAGGCTGTACTACCACCCAAGAATCAAGGCTGAAAAAGAGCAGAGTTGGTGCGCATTATATCAACATACCGTATTAAAGTTCTCTGGACATGTACTCTCTCCAAAGTTTTATTTCCTTCTTCCCTATATATCTGCAGTCATTTTGTGAGAATTGTAAGACAAGAGCAAATCCGTGTTACAACCAATGTTTTACATCCCTTCTTCAGTCAGTATGAAAGCTTTCTAAGATACATGACAACAGACTGTAAAGGTTTAGGGGTGTGACTTACCCTGGATGTCTTCCAGTGCCACGTTCAGACTCTAAATTCAGTATCTGAGTTGCAGCATAAAAGCAGTTTCTCCCGGAAGGGTTAGAGGCACAGAGAAGAGCTGGCTTTTTCTCCTATACTTAGGACAAATCTCTTGAGTACAGGACAGAAGAAAATCACAAAGGGATGTATCACTGGGATACAGGGGGTTTGCACAGGCTCTTATTTTTTGTTGTTTAGATAAATTCTTTATGGTCACTAGAACAAAATGTTTTATTTCAAAATTCAGATGCATGCTCTTGAACACAAAGTGAGAGCAAACAGACTGGAGGCTAACTCTGCCACTTCCCTGCCCTTCAATTCCAATACCATGGGAAATGCTAAAGAAAGAGGAGGGAAGAGACAGTACTGTACAGAGACTTGGGACGCAGTTGTCTGCCCTTACCATAAGAACTCTGGACTAAGAGTTCTCTAACTTTATGTGACAATTACAAAAAAAATTATCTGGGGGCAGTTTTAAGTGTATTGGTTGCTCCTTCAGAAAAGCCAATAAGCAAATTAAGAAAAGACACTGCATACTTACTGGCTCACCAATACGGATTAATTTTCTCATGCAATGGGACTATTGAGTGATCAGTGCTCCAAGTGACAGCTGTCCAAAAGCCCTAAAGGTCTCTTGCTGGTGAACTTCAAAAGAATAACTAATCCTGCCTCTACTTCTGGTCAGGAAGCATTTATCCCCCCAGCTCTATCTGGAAGGAGACAGAGGAAACACACTAGGTCACAGAAGCATCAAGAGCTTCAGCAGGGAGTCCTTTGTTCCCTGTCTCGCTTTCCAAATCTTTATTTCATATTGATTTACTCTCTTCTCTTCTTTGTAGAGGAGCCCAGGCTATACTTCCTTACCATAAAGTTTCCAAGACTAGAGTAGGAAATGCAAGCAAGAACAGGCAGTTCAGCCAGCCACATTTGTTCTTCCTCCTGCACTTTGCCCTCCCCAAGCAACAAACTAGATACTCTGGGCAAAATCAAAGCCACTAAGTTTTCTGTAGATGTGTCTGTTCCACCCACCAAAAGCACATTCAAAGCAGAGGACAAGGCCAGAGGTTTCACCTGATCTAGAAACCAGCTCTGGAAAGAGTCATCTTAATTAATTACATCCTGCTTTATCAATCCAGCAGACAACACGACACATGTGCTACACTGGTTTGAACAATGCTGGAGAGAGTGAATTAGCTGACAAAGGGGAAAAAAAATTGCCTTTTCATCCTTTTTCCATCTGAAATTAATTGCAAAGCACGTACCAGTGTACTGCAAAAATGCTGAAGTCAATATAAAAACTTGCACACGTCAGGACCTCCATGTATTCGATATAGACTTCATAATATTTTATTTTTAAATAACAAAGATTTTTATTTTCAATGAACCAGTTTACCAGCATTTTTGCTACATCTATATAAGCTACCTAGAAAGAGTAGTATTACCATTGCTGTTTTTAAAGCACAGAAGCTGAACAAAATAAAAATCAACTGCTTAACACAGATTTGAGCTTACAGAGCCTGGACTTCATATCCAGCAGAGTGATGAACTTGCAAGCAAACACAGAACATTAAGAGGTCGTATCAGACCCCACTTCAAGGTGTTTATGTACAGGGTCACCAGCCTGACAGACACACAAATGTTTCTGCAAACACCTCTGGTCATCGACCTGAGCAAGCAGGAAGGGAGGTGCAACTGAAGGACCTTCCCATTTCCAAAGCAGCTGGAAGAGGAATGCAAATGGTGGTAAGTAACTACGAAAAGCGAAGTGTTAATGAAGTTACTTAACAGGAAGAAATTTGTCAGATGGAGATAACGGGACCTGACCATTCTGCATTAGTTCCAGCAGTCATCAGGTTCTTTAACTTCACACTCCGTTTCAAAATGGAATAAGTCAGTCACTGCTTTTTAAATGGGCATAATTAGACCACAGCATGTGAAACTTTATTTCAAAATGGAGAAATAAAATGACAACCCAAAATACTTGGTTAACCTGTTCAGATCACATAGTCCCTAGATTAAAGTCCCAGAACCTAAGGACACAGTTTACATATTCATAATAAACTACAAATTCCTGAAAGCAAGGCTGGTGGAGACTCTGGGCAATACACCTCCATGTGAGAATAAATGCATTTATGGTGCCGTATTAGCTTTCTAATTTACCCTACAGAGTCCTCGGGAAAATCTTGCTCCAGTTGTTCAAAATCATCATGATTCTGCTTGAGCAGATGGCTAGCAATGAAGTACAACACTTGGTACCTTATTTTGATGTTGAATTCAGGTAAGAGTGGGATATAGCAACTGAAATAGAGAATGTCTTCAAAGTAATAGCCCTGAATAAGAAGGTAAAAAATAATGGCACATTTAGAGAATGTTAAGTACTATTGTCTTTACTGATTATATTTATTATTTCAATTGTCAACAACTTCTCCGGAAGATCATAAAATAACAGAAGTTTCAGGAGTGGGTATTGAACAACTGAAAAATTACAGATTTGTAAATAAGACCTGTCAAGCCTTCCAGAATACAGACTCTACCCTCTAAATCTTCTGGGAAAGATGTAGTCTCTGATCATGAACCCACAGAGAAAAAAAAACAAAAAACAAAATAATCAAAAAACCCAAACAACAACCAAAAACACTGAAGAAATCGGCACTTCAGTGTTGTTTTTTTTCCTTAAGAATGCCGAAGCACATAATACCTGACAGCATAATGGCTTGTTTCAATACAACTACTTAGATGATCTATTTGCCAGTGAAACCAGGGGTTTCCAAAGACCCCTGCTGACTAAATACATTGAAAGGCATATATGCTTTTCCTTATATTGATGTTTTCATACAATGTGGCTGGAGGGGGTTATGAAGAACTCATGGCTAGCTAGGAGCAACACCATTACAGTTGCAACTCATATGTAAAATAGAGGTCACACTGAATAAAGGTCAACAATTTAGAGCATTCTCCTGATGAAATACAACTGTCTTATACAGTACAAGTATATACAGTATGCATGAGTTCTCTACCTTGTCTGCTTTAAATGATTCAAGCGATCTGGTCTAAATCCCTCCTTCTCTGAAAAACACACAACTGAGAAATGGTTCTTCATAAATGGTGGTGAAGGGGAATGGTGAACATGAAGTTTTAGTGCTCTGCATATGTCACTCACACTACAATGCCTTTATGAAACTAGACTTGTCTATATTGAGAATTCAAGAGTCACATTACAGCTCTCTGCATAGAAACCCTTCGGGGTTTGATTTCTAAAGGCGGACACTGTATTGTGTATTCCCTGCTGACAAGAAGTCATCCAGAGCCTATTACATCACTCTTCAAAGAGTGGTAAAGCCAATGCAGGAAAGCCCCTGAAGTGATCTGATAAATGATTTTGTTAGTTTGGCACCAGTGTGTCTGGTATCTAATACTTATGATACACAGCCTACCAAGTACGTGGTATTAGATGCCTGCTATTTTGTGTTAACAAGAAATGCATGCTGTGACACAGGCCTTTGTAGTAAATAACGGGAGGAGAGAAAAGTCAGAGGGGAACACAATACATTCCCCAAATAAGTAAGGAAATCACTGAATTGTGCTAGGATTGTATATTGCTAACAGGCTGCCATTAGGAACAAAACCTCACAATTCTGACTAACTCCAAGCATATCATATTGCACTGCTATTACTTAGTTTTCAAACACAATTTCCTATTGAACAAACCCCCCAAACCAGGATATCAAAAGATCTTTTTCTTCTCTTACAACACACTTCATACAATCTTCACATATATCCAGTATCAAGACTATGAATGAACAAGGGAAGAAAAGGAAGGACAATAATCCAGAAAATACCCTAGTTCACAGAATCATCACAGAGTAATTCAAGTTAGATGGGACCCCTGAAGTGTCTAGTCCAGCTCCCTTGCTCAAAGCAGGGTCAGCCATGAGATCACATCAGGCTTTATTTGGGCAGATGTGCTATTCTCCTGCTAATGTAGCCCAGGATAGCATTTGCCGTCTGCTTCAAGGGCACACTGTTAGCTTGTGGTCAGCTTGTCTGTCAAGACCCTCTGGAGAGATCCTGGTGAAAACAGAGGGAAAGAAGGATCTGGGGACTTGGTCTGCCTGGGGATTTGTTATCTGTTGTCTCCTGTCACTGAATCTGTCCTGCTCAGCAACAGGTCAGCATTTTCCTTGTTTGTTTTACTGCTCACACAGTGGCAGCAGAAGCTTGGCTTGTTGTCCTTGAGGTCCCTCTCCATTTTCAGCTCCAAGTGAGCTTTGGCTTTCCCGACACAATCCCTGCGTGCCTGTGCAGCAATTCTGAATGCCTCCTTTGCAGCCTCCCACCTCCCCAGTACTGCCCATCCAAACTGCAGCCCACTTGTGACTGTCTACTTTTTACTCCGAGTAACAGGCTGAAACATTTTCATGCTCGAAGGACAGGGGCTGAACATCAGCCTTAAGGACGTGCCAGGTCATTTGAGATCCCCTCACAATCTTGAACTACATCATTTCATGGTTGCTGCAGTCACTGATTACACTACCAAAAAGTTTCTCTTTGTTCATGAGCTACAGATCTGAAAATATTACCCCAGTCAGTCCATTAGCAGCTGTGTTAACAAAAGAAAAAAGTTATTCTAAGTCTACTTCAATATCAATTTAAGAATTTTAAGGTATTAAGTCTTGTATAAATGATGGATTTTGTGGAAAAATGCTTTTAAGCTGCCTCTAGACTTTAAATTTCTCAGTAGTCAAGTGATTTGGTTTACCTACTTCTCTCAGTCATAAACTTGGAACCATGAGAAGTCAGATACAGACTTGCACAGTGGTCACTGTATCCAGACTTATGGCAGTAATGAGCCTTCAATGTCTGGAGATTAGTCCAACTATTAAAAAGATAACGTAACATGAATTTCCAGGCTAAGAAATAGTTTGGTACTGAAGCTTATGGCAAAGCACAGGAAAATAAAGACTGAGCTGAAAAATACTATCATCAGTATTTCAGCTCTTTTTACTTAGTTTATCTAAAGCAACCAGATGCATGCAATAAATAAAAATGCCTACTTTGCAGCATTTCAGTGAGCATTATAAAAATACACACTTGAGTACACAAGTTAAATACTGGCAGAGGGAATCCTCTGCCTGAATTTGGATATGTGGTAGTTTTGTAGGTCATGCTAAACCCCAAAGAACAAACATAAAAAGTGTCCAATTCTTCTTTATAATAAATAGCACTTTTGAATGAGGAAGGCTAAAGGAGAATATTTGCTCCACAGTTAAAGCACTCTATATTAGTTTACTATTAGCAAAAGGCTTCCACCCCCTGCCCCCGTCACCTCTAGACAGCATTGTTTTTTGTGTGACAGAGAGCAACCAGCCCAGCCTAACTATCAGGTAAAGGGGTAACATCAGTCTTTTTCAGCAGTGTCATCCTCGATACTTTTTTTTGGACAAGCTTTCCATTTAACATATTCAGCTGTATCTGATGTAGATGACTGTCTGCTAGGAAGGAGACAGATGACCCCGCTATACTATCTTGTACAGGAGTTGCATTGATTTTGCAATACCACCTTTTTCACTGTTTCAGTTCACAGTCTGGCATTTTTGTCAGTACTGCCAGTTATTTCTCATTCTCTTTCTGTGAAGAATCCCCATCTATCATCCCACTGGATGAAAGCCACAATGGGATTTGCTCATCTACAATAAACACTGTCATGTACAGAGCCTGGTGTCCTATCGAAACAAAGCTTATATAAACATACTGAGCTGTGTACCAGTCCATCCATCAGCTGAGCCCTAATTATTCTGGCCTGAAAATATCTCAGAGTTGATACACAGCTACCAGCCTCAAAGATCTTCAGTACTTACAACTTTCTCATTTAACAGAGATGAGGGCTGTAAGCAAGCCTACAGATTTAATTTGTTCCCCTTTGGAGAAATTAAGTCATGTCTGCCTGACTCTCCTTGGAAGTGGGTCAGGTTGTCATGGATAGGACCTCAAGGTTTCAGCAGTTTGAGGAGGCAGAAGGGAGGTGTGGGATAGACAATACACTGCTATTTGAAAAGAGACTTCACTGTTTCTTCCGTCTTCTGATGGACATGTTGAATTGGGAATACATGTTAACTAGGATATTCTAACCAACATGATCAAGATGTACATTAGCATGTCCTGAGCTGCAACTTCTGGGAAAGACTGCCTTTGACAAACATAATGAGAAAACTGCTATAAGACAGAGCTCAATGAAAAGGGAAAGTGGTATTTATTTGTCATATCTCCAAGTAGAGTCTACATGATTCATCCTCAGAGATTTCATTCACCCACACTCCTGCAATCCCAGACATGGATATACCAAAGCCTATGTGCCCAAGTGGTCTGGCTGCATCCCTTGTGCCCAACGCTGATTTGAATGCATCATCCTGTATTATCATTCACATGTAAACAGTTGAGGTCAACACCTGTTATGGCACTTTCAAGTGTCACTTACTTCAGCCCTCATAAATCTTAGGACAGACTGTTGTTTGTGGTCCATTTCTCCTTGTTTGTCTGAAATATGTTTGTTTTTCCCTCATGAGCTAACAGGAAAGAAAAATCATGTATGTGACATGCTGCAACCTTGCTGATATTGTCCTGTTGCCAGAAGAAGGAACTGTGTTCTGAGTAGTCATCTATGTTGAGGTCTTCGCTGAGTACAAGCACTCTGGTCTTGATATAAACCATATGTTCCTCAACTTTACTACTAGGACCGGTGTCCAGGGAGTACTATCCTCAAACATTTTATTTGTACGAAGACAGGCTGTTCTTACAGTCCTCATCTTGCTCTTTCTTTTGGTGCTATCACAGGAGTACAGACACGTACACACAGCACTTTCGCTGGTACTACATTCATATAATCTTCATAAATTTAACTAAATTGAAAGTATTAAGACTAAAATGTACTATTTTCCTTTCAAGTTCACGTAACTGTTACAAATAATCAAGACTTGCCACTTTTAAAACCAGTATTTGTTACATACCTCTTATTTTGAGGGTTGGAATAACACTGTAGGGTGAGCAAGGCTTAACTTTGACAAATGGCTTCTTTGTAGAATACCAGAACCCGACTCTTCACTCTCTCCTAAACACCTGCCAGAAAACTTTAAAATCTCCTTCCATCCCTGGAAGCATTAAACACCAGGTGGGATTAAACTCTGAGAAACCTGGGTACTGGGAGGTTTCCCTGCCCATGGCTGCGGGTTGGAACTAGATGATCTTTAAGGTTCCTTCCAAGCCAAATCATTTTATGATTCTATGATATGATCCAATATCCAAAATGCATTGGTACCTGTGTTTACATTATTACCTGCAGTGCCAAGAGGAAACTCCTCCATGCTTACCAGATCTGCAGGTAGCTTCTCTGTGCCTAGAAGAAGTAAAAATCAATCCTCCCACTGTAGTTCTTTATGAAATGCGCAACTATTGTAACCAATTTCACTTTGGTCTTTACCTTGTGCTGGTACGTGATGATCAGTGCACTTCAAAAGACTTACAATAATGGTTACGACACAAAGCCCTCCCAGCATTTACATGACACACTGTTTCCATGTTTCTTGTCTATTGCTTAGAATTGCCTCTAGAACTTGCACCTAGACCCTGGAAAGCCTATTAATTAAATTAAGCCAATAAAAAAGTGTATCTCAACCTTCACTTGACATTAACAAAAGTGTTTACATTGCACAGCTCCTGGCTTTCCAAGCCAGCAAAGCCTCTGCAACACAACTGATTAATTAAACAGTGCTGAGAAGTTAACACTGAAGGTTACTGATTAATTGTATGTTAGAGTTGTCTAATCAAGTACCCAAGGCAACAAACAAATACAAAGATAAATTATACACTGATTAACACAATTATTTATAGTTTTACTTTTAACCAGTTGCTTGCCATATAGCAGACTTTAACCTGAATAAACACTGGGGAGGGTGATCAGGATCACTTACTGTAATTTCCCAGCTGGCTATTATGGCTGTTTTCCCCTGAAGTGAAGCATTATTGTAAATCCTACTTCATGCATGGTCATCACAGAGGCATAGATGCTGAATGAGCAGCCATATCACATTCATTTATCATGTATTTTTGAGTACTACTGGCTGCTAATGCATGTCTCCAAGGGCTTTAATTCAGCATTGTAAACAGCTGTTGGCCATCATTAAGAGAAAGCAAGCAATCTACTCTGAATACTACAGCCTTATTCAAGGACAAGATTTAAACCCAGAGATGACCAACAGCTCTTTCTCTAATTCACAAGCTCTTCTATCTCACAGAAAACTTCTCATTTCAGAGATCTTTGCTTCAGTGTGTGAATTTCCAATCTCAAACTGCAATACTTCATCTAGTAAGGCTATTTTCACAGCCTTCTCTAAATCCATCACGTAACTCATTTCTTCATATCCGGAAATGAATACTAAAATGTGTTCTCCACATAGTTCCTGTATTATCCATATACACCACAAGATAAAACTCTTCCTTGCAAGCACTGGGGAGAGCTTATTTACTGTTACACAGGTCTTTTGAAGGGCTTGGAAACTAGGAAACTCTGGGATCACTTCCACCTGCCCCAAGTCACTAAAAACAACGTTGTCTCCTGCAGAGGTGACATCAGTTCTCCCAGATCTTCCAACCCTGTCTGATTCATACCAGGAGGTCAGTAAAAAGCCTCTGCCCCTTTTGTGTTCACCATCCATCTCTCTTGCCCTCCTCTGAAGCAAAAAGAAAAGAAAGAAAAAACAAAAAGAAAAAAGCTGTGCCTCAGAAAAGGCAACAATTACCAAAAAAGTTATCACCTGGTACCTTCTCCCGAATTCCACTGTGCCATACAGAGTTTTACTGTAATGAGCAAAACCTTTTGTTAGTCTGCTCTTAATATAGTCAGCACAACAGTCCAAGTACAAATATTTAAGCTTGTCCTGTGCTTCTCTTTTGTTATAAGCTACTGTATATCTATTCAATACAACCACAATCAAATCTGCCATCAAATCACTTTGCAATTACGATGGAAACAGTTCAGACTTTCCTTCTGTTCCTAAACAGTCCCATTTCCCACCCATATCACAGTAGTTTTAAAGGACTTCCAACCACAAGACTGGTTTAAGACAGGAAGCTCAAGCACATTCTGGCAGCTAATCCTGTGTCCCCTAATTACATATATTCCACTCCTTGCAACAAGATCCACAACTAACCACGAATTTCCCTTTTCCTGCCGACTTGGCGTGCATGAGATCTGACAGCTCCAGAACACTCATCTTCCCCCATCCTCAGGTAACTACTCTTTGAAGCTGCTCAGGGGGGCTGAAAATGTAACAGCCTCAGAAAGAGTGGATCAGCATGAAATAAAAGAGAAGGTCAAAGGCTGATTGATGTCACCACTGAACACCGTAATAAAATATTACGATTCAGTCAATTTACACTTATAAAAGTCACGATTTTCATACTAGTGCCATGGTCTATTTTTTCCGTGTTAAAATTACCATTAGAATTTCTCTTCACACTTTTTTTTTTTCTTTGAAATCTGGTTGCAATTACAATCAATCAAGAACAAACAAACGCATCCCTTATCTCCTGAATTATGGATTCTGTGACATCAGTGTAAATTATACATTCAAAAATCTGTCTTTCCTTGTTTCCAAAAGTGGTTAATTATATAACATTTGAGAACTGTCTTTTGGAAGGCTAATTTTCATAAGAATAAATGTGCGATAGTTTGTTTCCTTTAGAAAAACAATTCTCACCCAGCAAAAAAGGATAGCTGGAACGTCTTGAGCATATTGAGCTTCATTCACATCTTTACTAACCTTTAGGTCAACCTCATGCTAGTGTGCCAACATTTCTCCAACCACGAACTCTCGAACCCAGTGTTTGACCCATGTGAGCGCAGGTCAGCACCCCGGGCTTCCACACGTTACACAAGAGTTGTGTCCTCTCATGAAATTTTAGATCAGACTTGAACCTGGAACGCCTGTTCTACACATGTTAAAGTAGGCATCGGACCTTTAACAACTGTTACTGCTCACAGAAAGAAGACCTTTAATTAACCAAAAGGCAGGTAGTAGCTGCTTGTGAAAGATGTTGAGTGGCCATCACTTACAACAGAAATATACCGTTCCTCAAACATTAAAAAAAGATTAGCAAAAGAAATAAATTAGTACATTAAAATAATAAATCTCAATGTGCGTTTGCCTCAAGTCAAAATGCATAATTTTTTATTTTTTCTCACAGATTGATATTTAGTCTCTACTACTAGTAGTATAGTAGTTATTGCAATACTGCAAGTTTAACTGGTTTCCTTAATTTTGACACAGAAAGGTAAGCTAATTTAATAGTAACAAAACACACTTACTTCTTCCTTTAATCATATAGCATTTTTTATTCCAGTTCATTGTCAATTATCCTTCATTTTCTGTGGCTAATTAAGCTCCCTACCTTCTTGCCCCATCTCTTCCATGACATTGTGTTGCAGCATCACAAGACTTACATGCAGCTTTCCACCTACTTTGTCATAGAGTATTTCCAAAACCTAAAAGTACCTGGGCTTCAGGTAGCAATTCAAACTGTTCACACAACCAAGGGTCTTTAAAGAGCCTAAATCAGTATGCCCTAAAGCTGAAAAAAATTCTCGTAAGATACATGCCAGAATAGCTGGCATGAATATGTAAGAGGTCACAGCTTCAGCAAATGATACCCAGGTACTGCTGAAGCATATACCTGCAGTCAGGAGACTAAATTAAGAACAGAGCTTTTTTTTTCCTCTGTCAGTACAACCCTGGAAAATGTGTCAGATAGCAGCTCATTTCTAATTCAAATGCCTGGTGATGCCCAGTGGTTTCAAAACACTTTTTAAGGACTTGTTTCCTGTGGGCCACTGCACTCCCAGAAAAGTATGGTGAAACAACTGAATGAGTGCATTTGATATGGAACAACTGCAAACCTCCATGTATTTTTCCCATTCTGGGGTAGAGAATGACTCTCAGTTCTTGAGCTAACCTGTTCATCTGACTTGCCCTAAGTTTCCCCAGCAAACCTGCCTGGGCAAGACCTTAACAAGAAACAAGTTCTGTGCACATTTTATGATCCATGAGACAGAGCTGTGCAGTGAGCATTAAGCTGCTATGCACTGAACGTTTGAAAAGTTTATTATCCACGTAGCACATAATCAGGAAAAACAAAGGCAGGTAAAATAATCCCTTGCTTAGGGGTTTGTATTAAGAAGGTGGCAATGGTATTTTAAGCATCAACACAAGCCACAAAGCATAACTAATCTGAACAATCTTAACTATACCCACAGACTCTTCACAATCCTCACCTGAGAAACAGGAATGAAGTTGTCACTGTTCTTCAATAAAGCCATACCTTCTTAACAGTCTCCAGTGGCAAAGCCCAAACAGCACATCTGAGCAACATTAACGATGGCATTCACACGGATCAGAAGGCAGAACTTTGTGGAAGGCTGTTTATGCTAAAGTACTTAGGTTTTGACATTTCCATGCTGAAATTTCAAAAGAGCGTATCTGTGGGTGTTTTTTGATGAATTATGTATCATAAAGATAAGTGAGTTATTATGAAAAAGCTACAGGTGAGCTCAATATTTTTGTTTTTCATTAACCAAAGATGACCTGAAATGTAAAATTATTGAATTCGTGTATTGTAACCTGGCACAACCCCCACAACCTTCCTCCTGCAACAAAAGATCAAATTATATGTCTTGCTATGAAATTTAGTTAAAATACCCTCTGAATACAAAACTATCCTTCATACAGTTATCTTTACCATATCATCGCTAAACTGCACCAGTGCAAGTGTTTAAGTGCTCTAATTAAAGCTTTATAGGATGAATGTCTCAGAAAGTACTATCTGAACTCCAGAAAGATGATCAGGACAATTACTCTTGGGCAAAAGCGTTTAACACGATGTCAAAACCATACAGCATTTGTGTATTTAAGTATAGTTTCTGTTATGGCCTACTCCTGTGCCTTCTGTCCAAGCAGTGAGGTTACTGTCAGGGAAAACAGAGGAGTCTTCTGGCTTTTCCAGCTCTGTTGTTCCGCTCCCCTCCTTCTAATGCCGGTGCCAGACTCCCATTACAAGTTAGAAGGCATTTGCCATTTGCAAAATAACCCATAAACAACAGTTTCAGAAAATACCACACAACACGGCATCTTCTGCAATGGAGGATTGAAATCATAACAAAAATCCTGCCACTGCCAGTGGAATTTCCTTTGTTTTCAATTTTGAACTAAATATTAGGGAGCGAGAAACTTCTGCTGAGCCCGCTGCAAACCTCCTAAATGCCCTAGGTATGAGGCATGCTTGTGAATAAATTGTGGTGTTTACATCTTTAAAAATGTCAACTTTGTCTTGCATTTTCCTTTTCTTTTTTTTTTTTAATGTTAACAGGACCATATAGTGACGGGCTTGTACAAACGAAAAACCCCTAAAAAGCAGTCAATGCCAACGTCACCACTGCAAATACACAACGGCAAGCTCCTGTATTTGGGTTCAGGTGATGACACCGGTGAGCAAAGCAGGGCAGGGCCACAGGCTCCCCACGCCCCTCGTGCCCTTTGGCAGTTCCACGTGTGCTCTTCCCTCACAGCTGAGACAATTCGGGCAAGGCTACACCAGTCAGACTTTGCTGCTGGCAGGATGTTTGGCTGATGGATGTACCCCATGCCCTGCCACTTGCCACTAGGGATGCAGAGCACCAACAGAGACTACGGATTCCGGCAACAACCCTAAAGGGAATCGCGAGAAAAGCAGGACGACACAAGAGTAGGAAACACCATGATCGTAGGAAAAGGAGATGAGTAAGAAAGATGAGGAAATGCTGGACAACAGAGCTCAGATGTTTAGTGTTTAACCTCCAAGATCATTTAAAGCCTCCCGCCCCCTCCTCACATCTCCATATTAATACTTTAACCCCTTTTTCAGAAGAAAAAAAAGAAAACAATGGTACAGACTTTTACTTATAGTACTATGATCCATATGGGTCTTTGAGTTTTAAAATGGAAAAATAGGTGCTATCCCATTTGAGAACTCTACGACAGCAACACTTCATTTTCATGTGAATAAGAAGTGACTCCAGTTCTGACTGGTTCCAAGTTGAGGTGGGAGGAGTTAAGAAAGAAAAAACAAGCTGTGAATTCTAGGTGCACTGAATTAACTTTTTTTAATAATAAACCATAAACTAAACCTGCATATTTTCTTTGCAATTTAAATTGCTGCTTTGTAAGTACAACAGTGAACGTCTTAGCAAGACCACTTATCCTTTGTGTATTCCCATAAGCAGGGCTTATCGAACTCCTAGACTTGGCATAAATTAATATGGAGCAGATTTACATTCTTAAGAGACCTTTTTCTCCCCCAGTTTTTACAGACTTGATAATAATTGTACTTCACTTTTTAGTACATGACATTTTTACGCTTCTTTTGCAACGTGATTTAGAAAAATAAAAAGGAAATACAAAATACTTCACTGGGCTGAGATTGAAAACTCACAAGTATCAAAGGAGGTAAGTCATCGAAAAATTTAATCTATGATCCCACATTTCTAGAACTATACAAAATTGCCAGCATGTTCCAACACTCAGTTCGTGTATTATTGCATTCAAATGTTTAACACTTCCAGTTAAATGTAGTTCTACTAATTACTGTACAGTTTTTTAACAAGGGAATCACAAGAAACAGATTCACAACTTTATCAAACAGTAAGAAGAACTCTCAGGACTACTTTAATTTGAATCGTGCAGGAAAAAAACCCAAAACAAGTCATATTGCCAGTCTGTCTTTCTTAACAGACCACACACTTCCATATACTTGTGATTAGCCAACTGCTATCACACACAGAATTACAGCAATGACACACAGACATCTGAAAACTCCAAACCAGGAAAGTTCCCTCCCAGTGCTTGGACTAGCCCATGCCATTATGCAATAATTCTCATTTTAGATATTACACAGAACTCAGAATCCGTTCAGAGCACTAACACCAAATATATTTAAAGTTTTATCATGCTAACTTAGGTGAACTCAATCGTCAAGAAGCTCACATGAATTTCTAGAGCATGTTTTGCATCACAAAACATACTGATAAACAGGAATTTTAGTTTTGCTCAACTCATAAGATTATATTAAATAAATGGCTTAGCCATTTAAAGTTCTCTGCCAGGTTTCTTCTGAAGTCAAATAAAGTTGAATGGCATTTCACTATGGTTACCATCAAAAATGAAAAGATCTATTGTTAGAAACACACAACCCACTCAAAGAGATGGTTATTCACAGCCATTTTGAGCTACAATATAAGATCAGAGTTCCCTTTCAGAAAGCCAGACCCAGTTTAAATGGTGGTTTTGCTTCTGTTTTTGTTTCCATGGAGGGTTCTTAACATGTAGCAGGACAGTATAAACCGTAGATTTATTTACAGTTTGCAAAATTAATTAAAAATATGACTGGGATAGAAAAGTTAGAGGAAGCAAGCACAGCACTTTGCTGTGTTGGAAGCCCAGCAACAGCGTTTGAGAGTTTGCCTCCCTACTTTAGCCTTCCAAGTGACATCCTTGGCTATGCACATTTTGCTCCAGCCCATCTGACTTGGGCCAACTGAGGACACAAAAGCTGTTAAGGCTTTTTGTGCCAAAAAAGCTGCTTCTAAGTAAGAGAAAGCATTTCCTCTCTTGGCCTCTGCCACGAAATTTGCCAGATTCCAGACACACTCATGTTCAGAGAGGGGGGGGAAGTTCCCATCGTTTACTGCTCCCCGTGCCCTTCCGAAGGGCAGCCACCATCAGCCACACGGGCACACTGTGCAAGGTAGGGAACACCACCGACTACTAAATGAACACTGATGACATTCTGATGGTAGCATTCCCAAGAAAAAATTCCCTAATCAAATTAGGCATTGTGCACATAGATGAGGATTTTATTTTTAATCGCTCGTACCTGCTTGCATTCTAAGCCCCGTTTTTTTGCACAGTCCTAGAGAAGTGAAGCCACTTGTAGCTGTCCTAATTACTAGAAGAATAAGGGACACAAAGCATGTTAAAACACAAATGTTCCTCAGGTTGTCATGAGCCACTATTTGCATTCTCTCTCTCCCCTTTCAAAAAAGAAAAAAATGAAATTTTTTGTATTCCAGCACATTCTGCCCAAGAAAGCAAGCAGGCTCTTTAAATATTGACAAAATTTTACTTGTTTATTTTATGTATGTACGTGCTAAGAAAAATACCGGAAATAATGGCAGAAATAACCAGAATCAGCTTGATGTTTCACTGGTGTGTAATTAAAAAACCAACCCAGTCCCTTAATGATAGCCAAAGCTGTTCATTTCTTAAATAAGGAGCTTAAGTTACACAAGCCAGAATTCCTTGTCTTTGTCCAAGGTCATGGCTCATGCCTAGGGGAATCCCCCTGCAAGAACACACAAAGATGCATCCTCAGACTTAAAACACACAAGGAACTGCTGAGCTACACAAATATCTCCTTGTCAGCCAGATGTTATGTGCTTTTTGTCACCTCTTGATAATTTTCAAGTCATTTACCGGGTAGAACTGGCCAATGTAATCCCTGTTCAGTCTGATACAGGTGCCAAGGAATTAGACCACGTGGCCCTCAGAAAGCTGCCAGTGGACACCTGTAATCTTCCCCTCCCTCACAATTTTTCACTGACCTTTTAAGGCTTCAAGCACTTTCCTTCACAGCACAAAGTATGCTTCATGTATTTGCATACCAATGTTCATTTCCTCTATTAAAAATATATATATTTTACTTTCGTAGTAAAAAAGGAGAAACTGTCTACTGAGAAAAAGAAATACATTTCACTTTTTTGGTCATTGGTCAGAAAAGATCCATTCAGACTTTACCCCACTAACATTTTGGATGGTACTAGAGAATTCAAAATGCATTTATAACCTAAGCACACACCACTTTTAGAAAGCTGTAAAACTTAACCTTTGTAGAATAGGAATAGTGCTTCAAAATAGCTTTTAAAAAGGCTATTAAAACTTCAAATTTCAGATAAAAAACAGTCTAATGCTCTGGATCCTGACATCCTTTATACAACCTATTTCTTCCTATTTCCACTGTGGGGAAAAAAACCAACCTATATTCTAAAGACTACATCTCTGGACTTTGAAAAAGTAATCTAAGCAACTCCTGAATTTGAAGCCTGAAAAAATAAAAAGAGAAAAAAATCCTCAGCAGTAAGAAAATAATTTTATCTAATTCCTGCCTTCTTTCCTCACTGATAGGGATGGAGGTCAAGTACTTAAGACTTTAGTGAGGGTTTCTAATTTTATGACAAGTTTTTTTTTTTTTTTTTTCAACTTCCAGATGGCAGAGAAAGAAATATCCTCACATTTCTTCACCCGTTTGTGAGAATATCCAAAAATTAGTCTTTTCGTGCCCACTTACGAGAGATAAAAAAAATTAAGTGAACAGGCATTTTTCTTCTGATCCAACTGTGGGTTGGACTTTCAAAAGCTCTTTGTTTATAAAGCACAGCAAAGACAATTAACTGACAGTGAAACAGCAGGTCAGTAAAAACACAGCAATCTGTTAATCTAACACTGACTACAATAAACTGTTCATTTTTTAGGTCAAAATGTATTTCTTTATGGGAACATACAGGGTCCTTGGGCTCTCCCCAGGGGCAAAAAAGCCTCCACGTTGTTAGTCAGTGTAGTGAGCAAAGGATCACCCTTTTCTCTTCACAGAGAAGAGCAATGAAAAATAAATAATAATAAAATAAATAAATAAATCAAGGCACGGGGCTCATGTCTCCAAGGATCTTCCCTTCCAGCAGAAATCTCTTTCTCAAGTCAGATTCAGCCAAGTGTGCTGCACACCACAGCCATAATCCACAATTCAGAAGAAGGACAGTATGTGCTCTGGCACAAACAGAAGGGTTTGAACCAGAGGAGCTATGGCTGGGCAGTCACTGTCTCATGCGTGGATCATTTTCCACGCAGAAGCCAATTCTCGACATAAATACTACCCCAGCAAATTTGCTGGTTTTGTTAAGTGACAAAACAATAACACACGCGGGCTCCCCAAACAAAAACCAAGAAACAAACAAACAAAACACCAAAAACTCCAAAACACTACCCGCCAGTGTTTTCACGTGCTCATTACAAAGAATACCAATTGCAAAATAGGTATAAATTTATTTCTCCCTCAACTCCTGGAGGTGTTTCAGACACTGAAGTTCAGCTTCTCTGACTGACTGCAGCAGTGCCAGCACATCACAGGAGCAAGCCCAGCTGTGAGACCAGAAAAACCACAAAAAGCCATGACCCTCTCAATCTTTCTTGTTGACGTGCTTCTACTATATGAAAATGATTCCTTCTGGGGGTTGAGATACTTCCTAGGAGTTGACACATGCCGTTTCCACTTCTGCTGCAGCCAACACTTATGAATATACATGGGGAATGGCTGTACAAGAGCTTCCTCCCTCTATCCTGCAAGTCAGATACTGGCCAAGGGAATTTAAGACTCACATCTCCAACTCCTCAGAAAACCACACCATGGCAAACAACAAGCACCCTAATTCTGAGCTGAGAATCTTTAGCTGCTTTGTGAAGTCACTTGTTTTGTATTTGCTCACATTTTACAAATGTTTAATTTCCAGTACATTAGTTCTCATTTTCATGAAAGATTCTGATTTTTCTGAGTTCCTGGATTAGACAGTTGAAGCCCAAAGTCTTCATCCACCCACATATATTTCTTTTAGGAGGCTGATATCTAACCCGATTGTGTTAGATATGCTTTCTGCCAGTTTTATTTGATGACTTTATCTGTCCTTTCCTTCCATATTACTCCCACTCAAGGTGGGAGTGGGAGAAAGGCAGAAAGACATGCCATTTATTCTTGTTACAGTCTCTCCCCACACAACCATAATGCAATTAATAATCTCAGTATTTGAGTAAGACTTCTCCAATGTTAAATGTGAAAGATGTCCAGTTTTAGCCCTTCATGATTTCAGCTCTATTTCAGAGACTATTTTTTTTAAAGCCCTATGATGGTTGGAGCACCTCTTCTATGAAGACAGGCTGAGAGAGCTGGAGTTGTTCAGCCTGGAGAAGAGAAGGTTCCAGGGAGACCTTACAGAAGCCTGCCAGTACCTACAAGGGTCTGCAAGAGAGATGGACTTTTTACAAGGGCATGGAGCAACAGGACAAAGGGGAATGGTTTCAGACTGAAAAGGGGAAGGTTGATGTCTCAGAGAGTTGTGAAACACTGGAACAGGTGGCTGGGAGAAGCTGTGGATGGCCCATCCCTGAAAGTGTTCAAGGCCAGGTTGGATGGGGCTCTGAGCAACCTGGTCTAGTGAAAGGTGTCTGTGCCCACCCATGGCAGGGAGATTGGAACTAGATTATCTTTGAAGTCCCTTCCAACCCAAACCATTCTATGATTTTATGATTCGAACATAATTCTGAAAGCTTGGCACATTAACATTACACTTATTTTACAGCTAGATGTAAAATTTCAGTATATATCCTGCCTTTCCATCATCTCCTGAAGATTTACTGCTGCATAAGAAAAAGTAAAAGTACCACAACTGAATTTATCCACTAGCCCCAAAAACTAAAATGTCATACAGCTCATGTTATAGTTTAATGTCTGAATGTAAAATACGGAGATTTAACAATTTTTTCTTGATAATCTAATATCGTACTTTTTTTCACCTGCTAGTGGGAAAAACAACCATCCACCACATATATAATTTTTACGCATCAAGAGTGCTATTAACCACTTCTCAGGAAAGCCAGTGTAGCGATTTCCAAAATAGTTCACGTTTTTCCACGTTCATCTTCAGATTTATCTTTATTATTTAAAGAAAGAAAAACAAACCAAGCCAAGAAACAAATCTAAACTGAGTAAACAAGCTAAAATAAACCAGTTTTGCACTTTAAGACCGCACATTCTGTGATTCAAGGGAAATACTACATTCATACGCTGCCACTGCCTGCTATTGCAGGAAACTCCTTCATAACCAAAGAGGATGAGATTTCAGCAGGACCAATCATCACTGGTTGCCTTATATTTTAACATCTTGCCACCAATTTTCTTCTGCTGGGGAGAAATGAATACAAAACCAAGACATTCTCCTTGGTTTATCTTCCATATTGCTATGCCTTTGAAAAAACAAGAGCTTTGATTGCTAACTCCAAAAATCAAACACTAAGCTCCAAAGCAGTAAGCCTTACAACACTTACAAGTATTGCTTGGGGTTGGGTTGTTTTTTGTGTTATTTCTTGAAGTTTTGTCCTGTGTTGGTTTTTTTGCCGTTTCTTCTTCTTCTTTTTGTATTTTTAAGAAATCCAAAAAAAGAAGTAACTTCTCCTGTAATTTATTATGTCACTAAAACAGCCAGGGGCAGCTAATGTTTAGAAGAAATAATATATGATGAACATTTTGCCATAATTTATAGGCAGGCAAACCTAAAGCTAGAATGAGTCTCATTACAATGCCATTTCTCGAAGTTAAGTCCAGCTGCATGTCACTCCAAAGAATTATGCATATTCCCTATTTAAGCCTATTAGGGGACAGGATATTTTCCCTCATCCGTTTTCATTTTACCACTGCATTTACACTAACTGTGTGGGTAGTGGCAAGAAATGATCCATGCTAAGAAACAGCAAACCATTAATTCTGATGTCGTAATTACAAGGGAGTAGACCTTGACTGTTTGGAACCAGCTCTTCATGTTGGTTCACATGTGCATAAAATGAGCAACCTTCCTTCCAGTGAGAAATAGCAGGGCATTGCTTTACTGGCATTCAGGAAAACGACTGAGGATAAAATAATTGGTGAATATAAAGAGTATTGGAGCAAACACAAGATAGACTAAGCAGACTCTCAGGAACTGGGCACCCTTCAGTCCAGCCTCCTTGCTGCAAATTATGCAGCCACTCCATCTTTTATCAGTACTTTGCTGCTCTGTTCCCTCAAGGTTTAGTTACTTGGCAGCAAAAAGAACAATTTCTTTTTCGCATCTGTGGGAGAAGTGTGGAAAACTGTATGTACCTGAAAAAAAAGTATGCCTTCTCACAGAGCTGTTACTGACACACTGGAAATATCAGTTTTGGTTTCCTCACTCAATTCAGAAGTTCTCAATAAATAAAACTTTCCAGATTACTTAGATCCCCTTTTCTTGTACTACAAAAATTCTGTTATCTAGGCCTGAAATCAGCAGATCTGGCATCAACAGGAGAATATAGGAAACCACATCATACTGACTTTTCATGTGGTATTTTTTCACTATTCTCACACACGTTTTCCTTTCCCATTTACCTCCTCTCTCTCTCACTACATTACTTTTTCTACTGAGTTTACACTCCATAAAACATGCATTAATTTTATCCCTTAATGTAACTGATATGTTAAAACATAAAAAACTTGTTTTAATGATAGTCAGAGCAATTAAATTACATCCTGCTTTTGAAATGCTGTGGAAAGTGATTACACATCTACCTTCATGTTCTGTGTCTCAAAAGACTTCCCCAAATTTTGTAATCTCCAAGCATATGAATTCTTCTCCTATTTGCAATGAACAGACGGTAAGGGGAAAAAAACAACAAAAAAACAAGGGAGGCGCTGTGGGTCACCTTGGACATTGTAACATCAAGGGCAGTGAGCTAAACTGTGTCCTAACTTGTCAAGTATTGATTCTAAGATCCAAGACATCCTAGATCTCATGATGTCTTCCACTAGGAGGACAGCCTTTTCTCCCATCCAAAGCCAGATGGACATTCACAGGTTCCTTTCAATCAGCTGTAGTAAGCATATATTCTCGCACGAATGGAAACTAACAGAAAAAGAGTATTCTGATGATGAACAGAAGAAGATAAAGAGTAATTTCTGAACCAGGCTCAGTTCTGGAGAGCTGTAAGAAAAATTATGTATAAATAGATATGACTAAGTCTTTAGAATAAATGTCCAACTCCTTCATGTGCCTTAACAAATACCAAGTTTCCTATCCACATCCATCTTTACTACATTTTCACAGTTCAGTCATTTTCTCCGCTAATAAAACATTTTGCCCAAAAAAACCTCGCTATATTTGTACTTAGTCTGATACAGAAGAATGAACTAACCTTCTAAAGTTAAGACATGGTTCAGAGTTAAGACACAAAGAAGATTCTGTATCAATTACCACAGCTTTAGTCAAGACAATGACACTGTGCAGCTCAGCCACGTCAACAGCTCTACTCCTGTCACTGTTCATTCGCAAAGCAAATTTTGACAAGGATGAGTACTAAGTTAACTGCACAGGAAATTAAGCCCAGTGACAAATGGGAGGTTATCAGAGGACTTCTCAAAATAATGGACACCAAAACTCTTTATTTCAATTCTCACTCATGCTCTTTGCAGTTTGCTATAGTAAGACTTGCAGGATGAGCAGAGTGGAGAGATGCTGGGATGCTCTCATCAGAACAAACGGGAACACCACATGGAAAGATCTGGGATCACCTTAGGAGTTGAGTAATGGAAATGGGATGAAAAATATAGAAATGCAAGTTCTCCAGGACATCTCACTTGGAAGTGCTGTACAAGTAGACATGCCTAGGCATGACAGATAATGACACAGCAACTGTGGCCTGACAGCTCAACAGAAACAGGAATTATACCTGCAGAAAAAGTATTAATGTCACTGTGCAATGACCACAGTAAAGCCTCAACTGAATAGCTCATTTCTGTTAATTTCTATCGTATGAGGAAATACTAAGAGAGAATATTATCCAAACATATTTGAGATATAACTGTTTAAAAGCTACAGTTCAAATAGTCAGACGAAACTAACACATTATCACTGCATTCTGACAAGCTGAAGTTTTCTTGCCTTCTGAACGGAAGAAGCAATAACAGAGAACACCACTTTTAAAGGGAGTCAGTCAATTCATAAATGGAATTTATGCTAGCATCTGCAACCACGTGGGCATGGATTTAGTGATCCAAGATGCCCCTTCCAATCTTAAATGTGCACTACTTTCTTACTAAACATCACTATAAATCTCCCCAAAGGAAATTCCAATGTGGACATAAACCACTTGCTTCACACAAATGTGCCATGACCTCTGCCCTGAAATTAGCAGTGAACATGAACTGGAAACACACGACTCCTCTGAGCCTGTCTCAATTTTCCAGTCTGCTGAATTTTTAAACAAATTCCCCTATAAGAAGCTTCTTACTGCCTAGCCCTTTATACATTTAATCTACATCTACTGAAAATTTCTTTCTGCAGCTCTCTGCTCTGTTTTTGCTGTTTTCTTCCTTAAAATACCCATTTTCCCCCTCTGAATTTACTGGGCCTAGAACAACATGCTGTAGCCCAGTGCTCCAGGCAGAAGCTTCAGAGGCTGCCAGGAGCATCATAAATACCTGGCACGCTCACACTTCTCCATGCAGCACTAGGGATGCACCACCAGCACTTCACACACTGCCTTCTCCTCCCCCTTTCCTGTTCTTCATTCTTTATCCTGAAACACATTCCTGAAAGAAAAGCTTTCTGATGTTTTAGAAGTGACACGCCATTGCTTTTTTGGTATTTAATAAACCAGTTTAATAGTATTTATCTGCCTGCACCTCCCACCTGCCATTTGCTAGCTCTAACGCTGGTGGTGTCAAGCGGTAGGGTCCTTCCCCAGAAAAGCAGGATTAAGCTACCTTTCAAATCACATACTTCTCCTACACGGTCTGAATATATACAGAAATATTTCTTTTGCTCAGTTGGTGTAAATTTAATCTAATTTGATTCTGTGGATTGGGGTTTGTCAGTGTGTCATCTTAACTTGCACATCTCTTGCCAGATACTACTGTTTTTCAAGACCACTAGCAAGTAAAATACAAACTGTTACTCTTCAGTGCAAAGAAAAAAAACACCACTTCTAAAATCAAGTCCTAACTAAAGTCTGGCAATTCTAGATTTGAGTTTGGTACAGAAAAAAACCTAACAAACCCCAACAAAACTTCTAAAACGCAAACCTAAACTTTGAGTAAGAAATGTAGAAAGTGAACTTATAAGTGTGTCTGGAGAATACAGTAAGGAAGTAGGTACGTGCATACTGTTTTCTAATTGAGCATCCAATTCAAAGTTTCTCCTTACTCATTCAAATGTAAAAATAAACTAGAGCTAAAGCACAAATGCCCAGTCTGAGACAAATTCAATTATAACAAGTCAGTTGCTGAATTCTTAATATGGATGCTTTTCTATACTTACATATTTACATTTTAATCTAGACAGCAAAAAACAACCCTGATGAGGCATATGCAGATTAGACTCCATGGTCCTTGATGTATATGGTAAATTAAAACCAGCTGAAAAAAACAGCATACAAACAGGAACTCAGAGATTTATTCATTTTTCATCTTCAAGAGACAGGCATGACCATTTTTGTCACTTTTTGTGAAGAGCTTTTCTCCTAGTGAAAGAATTGCAACCCCAGACATCAGCACAGAGAGATGATCTCAGACTGGTATTCCAGGTATGACCACAGGAAGACCAAAGACAGAAGAGATCAGTAATCTGAACTGTGATAGCTTTTGCTCTACTTACAAATTACCTCGTGCTCTTGGCTTCTATATACACCTTTCAAATTTCAACTAATTAAGAGCTGAAGCTCTCTGAATGATCATTCCCGCACACACCCGAGAGCCACAGTGCTTTGGGAGGCTTGTTCCCTGCACAGAACTGAGCAGCCTCCCCAGCAGTTCCACACACTGACCCACCCCAGAAGTTAAACAACACACTCAAGGGCTCCAGTCCCATAGAAGTGCAACCCACACCTCCCACTGTGGCAGATGCCCAAAGCTCAAGCCCAAGCAGACCCTTCCCACGGGTTACGTGGCTGGTTGTGGTGCACTGACCTTGGCTGGACACCAGGTCAACTCCCCTCCTCAGCTGGAGAGGAGAGAGAAAATACAACTAAAGGCTCATGGGTTGAGACCAGGACAGGGAGATATCACTCACCAGTTACCTCCAGGGGCAAAACAGACTTTACTTGAGGAATAGCAGTTAATTTATTGCCAATCAAACCAGAGCAAACCTAGTTAATGCAGTAGAGCTTAAGTAATCCATTCTTGCCCCCTCTCAAAAAAACGCATCAATCTTGTCGGATGCGGAGTGCCCAGGGATCGGTATGTTTCACTTAGGTTCCCCAAAAAGATGCTTTGATCCTATGTTGGAAGCATAAAGATATCACGTCATGTTGTTTCAGAAAGGGCACCCAAATCAAAAGGAAAATACATACATCCCTCCCCTTCACACACACATATACTCATCTTACTCGTTATGGTGTTATCCAAACACTGAATTTAAAGGACTTTGTGGTCTCAGCTGACTCGTAGCCATAGAAACTTAATGTTATAGTTTGGCAGATTTTCAAGGTCGAGGCTTAAACCTAAAATAGAAAAGCAAGGCAAAAATGCCTTACAGAATTTAAATGGATGGTATTTGACAACTCACCATGAGCCTAAATTTAGCTTTAGATCACCTAAAAATCTATCAATAGACCTGAGTAAAGATTTAACAGGTGAGAACACCTTTCAAGCATGCCCATCATCATCACAAGCCAAATTCAACTCCTTACTGAACACAAGCTTTTAATAAACTATACTGTGAGGGAAGAGAGCATTATATGGCCCAGATTTCTTATTGAACAGTTAGATATAGTTAGTCCTATAAATTTTCATTTATATAAGGAGCAGTTTCATGAACATACTTTAAGGTATTTTCTCCTGCCTTCCGTACTTTATGTATCTGCATCAACATCCTACTTATTTCTGTCCTTTTATCACAAATCTTCCTGTATAATTTGCAATTTTCCCATAGCTCCATGATCTGCTCACACCTTTTTGGCATTAAAAATCAGCAGAAACATTTGGGATGCTGTGATACACATAATTTAAAGCAGAGAAGAGAAAGCGTTTAAGTTTGCTGCATTGTGTCTTTCACTTGGGTGCTTTCTGCAGAATTAAAGTGTGCATTAAGCTAAGCATAACACTTTTGAAAGCATACAATTATTCATAAAGATCCCTTGTGCTTAGCTTTATATTTTTTCCCTAACAAAATTTAGTGCCAGTTGGAAACATCAATAAAGAACATGGCACCTAAGAATATCTAACACACCCACTTAAGGTACTATATTGGCACTTAAAAACTAACCTAGTAAAACTTCTGAAGGGCAAAACTAAAACAAAAACTCAAGAGTGAAGTATAGTGATCAATCTTACACAAACATAGCGATCTTTCACAGCCACCAAGACATGTTCTTGCATGTATTAGAGAAGGTCATTCTGCTTTCTGCCCTAAGCACTAAAAATCCTACAGGAAAGCTTTCATGACAGACTAGGTGAGACAGATACAATTGCAAAAATGTGCAGTTCAAGGTAATTTTGTGTTTAAAAAAACACCAGAGTACAGAACTTCACTAGTTTAATGTTTTAATCAAGAAGCTACATACACAGCACACGCAGCGGACATCAGGCCATAGTGATCTCAGCAGCAGAGCTGCTACCTCATAACAGAACAGGACTAGTTTGTCAGCATCAGAAATAATCAGGGACTTCCCTGTTTACTTAGCACTTTTAATAATAATAAATACAAAGAACCTCTGCTATTTGTGAAACTTAACCGACGTATCTGCATGAGTTTTTCCACTGTCAAGACTCACACTGTTTAAAACAATTAAATGCTTTCCAAGATCAGCGAAAGAAACTGAGACAAAGCAAGCAAGCAAAACCTCAGCAGGACAAGTGACTTGATTTCAGCTGACAGAAGCTACACATCACCTAACTTCCACTCCGGACAGCACTGCTACAACAAACAAGCCCTGCAATTTGACATCAAAGGAGTTTTGAAAGAACAGTACATTACACCAGGAAATCACTATTTTCCTTCACTTCCTGACATTTTAGAGTAACTACCCAAGGGACACAAGAGACTTGAGCCTTAGACAAATAAAAATCTGAAAAAAAATAATAATAATAATCTTGTTTTACTGATACAGACAACTTAATTGGAAGAGCTGCTAAAGTGACCTTCCAAGTGATGGGGTGTAATTAGGGTGCTCCACTTTTGCAGCATGTAAATGAAATAAAGCCAGGGAAGATACTGGACAGCTGCCTTAGCACTTCAAACACCCAAAGGTGTTTTTGAAATCGGCTGTGAAGGGACATATAGTCCATCTTGGAAATAATTCTCTCACGAGGACAGTTCAAGAGCACACCATTAGCTGGGAACAGTGCATCCTGAGAGCAGCTTGGTGTGCCTCTTCATTACCCTGGCTGATGAGGCAAGGCTGTAGGAGAGCTGTACTGAAAACAGGGGAATAAGACAGCAAGACTGTCAGGGACTGAGAGGGGAGAAAAGGAAGGGAGGAGTGAAAAAGAAAAAAAAAAAAAAAAGTCAGGCACCAATTTTCTCAAACTGTGGAAAAGTGAAAAAATCTGAAGTACAGAAGTGCTTTAAAGGACAAGGGTCTTCAAAGCAGCAGGTCCAACTTCAGCAGCAAGTCACTTTAGTAGGAGAAAAAAGGGTTCAGGATGTCAAGAAACAGACCATGTTGGTGCAGAAACCATTGCTGTGCAGTACACTATGCTCTCCTTCATCAAGTTCCAATTCCAAACATTAACTAACTTGTATTTTGAATATAAAAACGCAGACAGTAGCAATAAACTGCAAGCAGTACTTCTACTTCCTTACTCTAAGGAAATTAATCACACACTATATAAAAATACAATCATCAGGAGTCCACTCATACCACCAAGGTTTTCCCCTCCATAAAATGTTTTTACTGTACTGTAATAGGACAGCAGGCCCAAGGAAAAAAGGCAACTGCAGAAGTACATGTTAATCTGTAGGCACCAGTTTATGAAAGTCTCTGCTAGAGTTTCCTTTCCTTGCATTTAAACTTGCACAGATTCTGAGGAATAAAGCAAAACAAGGATTGGCACGTAGGAACATCAGAGAGTTTAAAGCACATTCAGTCAGCATGCCCAAGACCCACATTAAAGGCTGGAAAGGAAAATAATTCTATTTTTCCTTAGTGAGACAAATAAATGAAGATAGCAGCGTGTGGATTGTAATCTCTCTTGTATTGCTCTCTTCTACTCCGTATTCTCAAAAAAAAAAAAAAAATTTGCTAACTAAATGCTTTACGTCATTTATTTTAAAATTAAAAAAATCCCACTTTAGTAACAGATCATCAGGAGAAATTTATGATGAAAAATGGGCTTTAATAATATTCACTACACACAGAATCACAAGGGTTTATTGGTAATAAAAGCCTTAATTACAGACTCAATTATTGATAGACATAAATGAATTGCAGTTATATCATTTTTAGAACCTGCAAAAAATATAAACTAGAAAGCAAAGAAACCGTTCCCGGCTTTTATTGCTTATTGTTGCTAAGCTTATTACTTTTTAAATTTATTTGCGAAAAAGAACTCTACACCTTTCATTTTAGCTTTTCCACCTCCATCCAGTAACAGAGTCCTTCCTAAGGGTGCTTAACTTCATTTATTCTGTCCTTGCAAACGATGGGCAGCAGCGACTTCCATGGAGTCTTCCAGCTGGCCAGAAGCAAGCCAGCCAGCGGCTGCTCCCCGGGCACTCCGCACCAGCACTGCTCCAATGGCAGCACCATTTGGTAAAAGGTGGCACAACCCCTCTTCTGGCAGAGACCAGAAGGTGATGGTGACAAACTCCAGTAAAACCCAAACCCCTCTTCCCAGCTCTGCAAAGGGCTGAGCTGCCTCTTACGTCCTTCCCCTGTCCACACGGGATTTTAAGGAAGAGAGTCTTGTAAGTCTTCTGTATAGTCCAGGCACCTCTGAGCTGATGTTCCACAAGGCAGCAACCAAACTCCAAGGAGAACTGCCTTGCTGACAACGCGGCCGAGCAGAACGTCCAATAAATCAGCTCCCAGCACAGCAGCACCTTCCCCAGAGGTGCCAAACCACCACCCCGGAGTGCTGTGCTCAGTCAGGGCTCTTTGCACAGCCCCCAGCAAACCCTGCCAGAAGACACCTGCCTCACCCTGCAAACCCCCTGCTCACCAGAGCTTGTTAAGCCATTCTGCGGGAGCAGCTGGATTCCCTGCCATAATCTGTGCAGAGAGTTGGGGCAACTTGAGAAGACACGCCTGATCTTGGAGACGGGAAAAACAGCCCCACCAAATATAGATACCGAAACCTGAATGACAATCGAGCCAGTCGGCCTAGAGGAGGTTGCTATTCTTAGCATTGCTTCCAGTTAAATAAAGATTTCTGGGTTAAGTAAAGGCATCAAGTGTACCTAGAAGTGCTTTCATTTTCACTGCTGCCTGCAATCTGCAGCTGGCAGTCGAGCGCTTCTCAGTGAGGACCTGAGAAGAAGAAAATGACAAGAAAATTCTACAAACTTTAAATGACTGAAGAGAAATTTAAACAGATGCTATCCATCACTTAAAAATAGAGAAGCAGTCAGAACACGAAGTCAGTATGAACTTTTTTCTTTAAACTGAGGCAGAAAATGCAGTTAATGAGAGCCTGACTAATGCCAATGAAATGCTTTTTGGAAAAGAGGAGGCCTGTCAGAAACTAACCAGTTTCAGAAACTAACCACCAGTTGATGAAAGCTAGACTTGAACAAGAAATAACAGAGAGCAGCGATAAATAACTACAAAATTAAGAGAGCAAGAATAATGTTTTTTTAAAGGAAAAGCAAATTAAAAATGAGCAAAAACTCAACAGGCAACACTAAGCAGTAGAGTTTACCATGCTCATGGCAAAATAAACAAATATGAACATAAAAGATAGTTACAAGACCACCAATTTCAGCAAGAATTAGTTTTACCTCAGGGAAAATAACCAAGAAACACACAAAAAATTGAAATATCCTATTGGTAAATAATGCCTGTCTTTGTGATCTGGTTAGCAGAGCAACTTGATCCAACCATTTCTGATACCTGTGATTTCAGATATTGGGAACTTCAGAAAACAGAAAAAAAACCTGAGGGTCACATTGCACATGAGACCTTTTTGTGAAATCAGCTGGGCGGAGGTATGCAACTCTGACAGGATATGCTGCCATCCAGCAGAAACAAAGCCTGCAGAAGTCCCCATCACAGAAGAGAGCAAATAATCAAACATCAATGCTAGAAAATTTGAACAATGTTATGCTTGATAAGAAGATACTTCAAAGTAAGAACACGGAAAGTTGCTGTTGTAGGAACAGCAAACACTGGTTTGCATGGACTAGCAGGACTGAAAGATTGGCAATTTTACGGCACAGCGCATTCACAGCCTGTCACCAGCAACAAGTAACTTCTGCACACAAAGAAATTTGGTTCCTTGTTGAGAAAATTGTAAGAAAATAGAAAAAACAAACAAACAAACAAAAAAAAAAAGTAGAGTTATCCTTTGTTACTACCCCATTTATCTGTAAATTCTGAACAATGATGTGGCTAAACTAACCATGCAGGGATGCAGACATTCTTCAAACTCACAAAGCTGAGAGTAAAGTAATCCATGCTTGCAAGTGAAAAAAAAAACAACAAAAACACCATCATCTTTGTTGTGGGATGAATGTAAATTAAGCTTAGAAATTGAAGGGCTTGATCCTCATCTTTCACAAGCCAACTTAAAACACTTCAGGAAAGAGAAACATTTCTCCCTCATCTCTCTAAAATGCAGCATGTAAAAATACACTGAGATAACGTGTAGGCATTTACCGGAAATTATTACAGCTCCTAACCTTTGCTAACAAGTTCCAGGGCTAGGTAATTGATTATAAAAATGAAACTGCAGTTACTATTTGCTAACGTCTGATAAGCTGCAGCTATATAATTGATTCTCCCTTTCAGTATGCATCCAGCTGCACTGGTACGAAAGCCTGCATGTGAAACACTGCTATTTTATTCAACAGTTTGTCTGTTTTGCTGCCTACTTTCCCTCTCTGGATGAAGACTCAACCCAAGTTGCCATAAAAAAAATGATTATGGACTACTTCAAGGTATTTAGTGTTATTGCTGGGTAAATGACCTGAGACAAAATGAGATGCAAGGTTATCGGAAGTTACTACTTTCCTGGGAGGGAATCTAGGGCTCAGGAAGAATCGTTATTAGTCATTGTTCCACAAGTCTCCCGTGAAGATGTGCGTCAGAGGAATCTGGCAAATCTCGCAATCCTGTGTTTCTCCTGGCACCATCACTGGAGAGAGCACCCAGATCTTCAGCAGGACCAAAAGGGAACATCCATGCTACTTCCACGGCTCTGATGACAGACAGATATCCAACTCTCCATCACCTTTCAATGACTTTCAGAAGATACACAAAATATACTCCAGAAAACCTTCATGAGAATAAGTGGAAGAAACAAAAGCTGCTTTCCTTTCTCATTTCCTCGTTTCAGCTTCTGTTCTCATATTTCTTCATGGGCTTATGCAAAAATAAAAAGCCACAGCTCCTTTAACACGTTCCCTCTATTATCACCACCAACAGTGAGACTCCACCCATTCCCTGTTTTCTCCTTCAACACCTGAAAAAGGGCTATAGTCTCCAAGGCATAGTTTGGTAGACAAATTCTGATTAATTAGCTGTATCAGAACAGTCTGCTAATATAAACATTGCTCTCATCAGCATGTGTATTCCTGGCAGCATAACAAACAATTCTCCCTCCTTCTTCCTAGCCCTTGCTTTGCTTTTGACAGTGAAGTCTGCTCACGTAAGCACCTCCATGGTAGCACCAGGGGCTGGTATGGAACCATCAGGGAAACATACATTATATTCCTGAGCACTGTCTGTAAGATAATTAGCCCTGTTTTCTGTCTACGTATTTGTAAGAAAACTCCAGAGCTTGTGTTTGATGAACCACGGGGAGAAAAGAGCAGAGTCCTTTGTTCCTTTGCATAGTCCCCTGTCGGCCTAGAGCACAAGTCTCTCCACATGGGCACTCACAAATAGGTCAAGGCAAATGACTTTGAATCCCCATCACATTCACTTCTGTTGGACTCTCACTTTCTTCACATTTAGAGTTGATGACTTTCCTCCATGCCTTCGTTATTCCTAGACTGGGAAATTCTGCGATCAAACCACTCTGAGGTGTTATTTCAGGTAACAGATGAGCCTGTGATTGAAAGATTCATGTTGTCATGCTACTATAGGCATGGTTAAAGCAAGACAAAAAAAACCAGTCAAGCTCATTCATATCCCATTCATATCTTCATTCCAATTCTTTCTTTAGCCTAAGCACCAGTTCAAGTAGAAAGCACTATGCCTAAAATCAATATTTCACTGACATGCCTTTCCCCTGCAAAGAGAACAGAGCACACAGTAGTGTTTAGTAACGCCCACTTTCTCCCAGTAAACTTTCCATAGGTCTTGCTTCCTATCACAAATTTATGCACTGTGAGCCAAAGATTTACAGGATTCTACTTATGACAAGACAACTTTTTAATTATTTAAGTCTCTTGCTGCAAGTCATGGTGATCCTTCCTTCACTTACATTTTACAATCTTCCAGTCTAAAGAAAATGGATGTCCAGGAGCTGGAACAACCTAAATGATCACTATTCACAATAATCTAGTAAAATATGCTTCACTGAAATTTAGAATTTAAAAAATACAAGCTGAAATTAAAACTATTCTGGGAGTTTATTTTAAATAGCAATAACAATAAAGCACTACAATATCTTGTTGAAAAGTGGGACACAAACAACACATGAATGGGACCATAACTGAACTAGTCCATGCTGCAAAATAAACAAGCAATCATCACAGGATTTGATAGCCATGCATTTAAACATATCCTAATCCCAAACCTAATAAGAAGGCATAACTATAAAAATAGATCTCTCATGTTAAGTCTCATAAAAGTCACAAAACTGCAAATCTGCTCTAAAGGATTTCCTCACATTTTAATTAACTATCATAAAAATATTGTGATGAGATAATCTCAGTTTATATAGAAGCATTTTCTCCATTTAAAATTATACTCAAGAAAGCTTAGTAAGCTGTATATTCCCTGCTGACAGGCACAAAAAAATATTTCCATTCTCATATATTATATTTTATATATGGAAAAACCATGTGTGTGCAATTTAAAAATGGAGGCTTAGAAAGTCAGCCAAAGAGGTGAACTTGCATCAGACTCAGGAAGACTGAACTAGATCAATCCCCTACCTAAACCATTTCTTTGCAAGTCCTAATAGCCTCTGCAAGGTGCAGAAAGATGCTACAACTCTCAGATGGTATTCAGCATCTTAACAGCCTCTACGCCATCGCTTAAGCCTTACTATATCTTGCTGTGGCCCCTCTGCATGGGCCCTGCTATCTCTGAAAATTCGGTCCTTAAGAATCTAAATACTCAAATTCAAAGCTGTGTATTCAAACACATGCTGGATCATGGTCCTAAACTATTCTGTTAGCTTAATTTCTAGATTTTGTGGTTGAGCAGAACTGCTGCTGTAGGTTTACAGAATCTGGCAGTTCTTCAGGGTTGGTAAAAACACATTGTGAGAACATGGGCTGCTTCCTTCCAGCAGTGAGAGCTTCTTGACCATCCTGAATGACCAACGTAAGGCGCATGTGATCCCAGAGAACATCTGATGGCCCCACAGGACAGAGACAGACGTTTAGGTCACCCAGTGGTTATGCTCAGCACATGACACCCTTTTCCTGACACATTACCTCATACACCAAGTCTCTTACCAGGACTAGAATAAAACATTCAGGGGTTTTCCCCACCCCAAAAAAGACTGTCACTATGAACAGCTTTTTAGCTTATCTGTGCTGACCCCCAGACGGAGAAGGGAGGCTGCCTAGAAAGGGAACATCAGCCCAGTGGTCACCCTGTGAGCACAAGCTACGTACGCCCAGGGTAAGAACGCCTCAGCTTTGAGAAATCCCTGTGGGAAAGCAGAGATGGCTTCCTGAGGCAGGAAATAACACTGACCTGACGGCTGACAAAAGGGGAACAGAGACAACAGCGGTGGCGTGGCAGCACATGGTCTTTACCGAGGGGGACAAGCCTGCTTAGTTATGGCAGACGGAAGGAAAGGGAGGAGGCAGAGTGACTGCCAAACCCAGGGGAGCACGTGGAGATACAGACAGGGGAGGGCAGGCACTGCCTACCCTGAAATTGGGCTCTCCCCTGCTCCCTGGTGTCTTTTCTACCTGCTTCTACTCCTCTCCCTCAATTTACTCTGATCAGGGGTTCTCCTCAACCCCGCTATTTCCCAAAATGTTTTCTGTTCTCCCATTGCAACTTATTTCACTTGGAAGCCAAAATCCAGCCGCCCTTTCTGTGCAGAGGACCGATCTGCTGCACCCACGCCAGGGGAAGGGGCAGCTCTGCACGGCTGTGCCAGGCACTCTGCTTTCCCTCCTTCCAGGCTTTCTACCACAAAGATCACTTCCCGCTGTCTCTTCAGTGGCACTGGATGTGAGAGCCAGATCCAAAAGCCAGGGTCTCCTCTCAGGTTCAGCCGACTCACACACACCAGCTACAGTTCCTCCTGGCCCCCACCATGCCTGTCCCTCTGTCCCAGCAGCATCCTTCTGCAGGCTTTCCCAAATGATACCATACTACATCCTTGTCCCACCTCTGTTGCAAAGATCTTTCCATGATTTTGCTGTATTATTTCTTTTCACAGGCTGCAGGGGCATACCTGATTTGACATGCTGGAGGCAAGCTCTTTGCCCTTTATTCATGTGTGCCACTCTCCACAGAGATGCTGATCTGTGTCTTTGGCCCAGTCACCAACTACTGACAGAAAATTTCTCTTTCAGCTACTTCATAAATGCTTCAGTCATAAATATTTGCTTAGAGAACAGTGGGAGCAAACTGAACTTTTAAGTATACACATTAATACAACCCTGTCAAAGATAAAAAGTGCTGCTCTTGCAATCCTAAATACTCTAGCTTTCCTTAATTGTTCTCACCCCTAATGCCTTCATTCTCCAAAGCCTACAGATCACAGAAACATATACTAGTCAATGACACAGTGACGTTTAGCAAACAATATGCTAGCAACAAATATTTTCTATTTCTCAGTCTGCAACATTCCCAAATATATTTTGATGTTCAAGCGCTGTTTATAAACCAAAACCACCTCTATTATGTTATTTTGCTTACTTTAAATGAGAGACCTACATTTTTCTTAAACCTCATATGCGGAAAGAATAGAAATTTGTGGGTAAGAATTTCAGTACCCCATTTCCCCCCCATTTCCTATGATTTTGGAAACTCAAGTTCAGAGTACCCTAAAAATAAAATTGCAGAAAAGCACAGCTTTTGCACCCAACTCACTTCACAGAATTTTAAGCCTCCACACATGTGTGTTATCAGTAGAAGAGATCACGTGGTGCTATACAAAATACAGCACCTAGAAGGCATAGTTAAAGCCCACACAAGGGCTCTGTCCCAGGGCTGAATCACATGGACACTGATGCTCCTTGGCTGCAGCAGTAGCTGGTGGTACTGGCTGACACTGCCAGGCCACCTCCAGAGTCATGGAACAGCACAGCCCATTCCTGCAACAGAGGGAAGAAATACTATCTCACAGGAATTGCTACTCCTGCTGCAAACCCTGGTGCAAGCTAGACTTCCCTGAGTTTTCTGACCTGGACATGGGCTGTTCAGGTTCACATCGTAAGGCATTTTCTGCGCTCCGAGCCTTGCAGGTTAAAGTTTGGCTACCCCCTGACACTGGCAGAGCTCTTTAACACACAATTCCTCTGGTACATCTGTGCAAGATTAAGCATTTCAGACTCACAAACAGCTTGTTGGCAATAGGAATTACCAAAGATGCGCATCCACTGCAGAAGATCATATACAATTATGAGGCCACAAAATGTTCATTATGTTTGAAGTATAGCTCAAGCAAATGCCACAAAAACATAAAAGCTCAATTTTTTCACCACCAGAGTAGCAGAGATTAGGTTAGACCACTCAAGTCCTTTCAAACGAAATGCATGCTGCGGTACTTCCACCCTGACTTTACAGCTCAGGAGTGCTGACATGTCCAAGGGAAAAGTGGTTCTTCCAAGCCACTGCCAGTTGCAATTCACAACAGTTTCGTTCTGTCTACAACTACCACTGTTCGAAAAGCCTGACATACAGTGCCACTTACTCCAGAGACCACTGATCCCTGTCCTCTTTCATTAAATTATATTTAAAGTAAAAAGAAATTAAATACAACCCTGAAGCCACATCCACTTCTCATCTTCCCTGACCAGAAGGAATCAAAGAAACCCTGGAAGTTTTTTTAACTTTCTGAGGAAGACAGTGGGACACTGCTGAGCTTAGCGTTTTATTAGCAGATGGAAGATTTAGGTCTTAACCTCACACCTGGAATTAATGCAAGCCTCAATAAAACTGGTTTTCTAGTAACTATCCTTCCCTCCTTTCCTAAAGATAGTAACAGTTCAGCTTTAAAGAAAAGAAAGAAGCAGCAAACCAACAAAAACCCATCAAGAAGCCAACTAAATCCAACTCAAACTTCATGAAAACTTTCAGGAAAAAAAAAAAAACAACTTATAATGCAGTACTCCCTTTAAAGCTTCTACTACCATTTTTAATTAACAGGGTCCGTCAAGTTTTATGTAGTTTCTCACACTGCCAGAAAACGTGCACTCTGTGAGCCACCAATCTCCTGTGGTTATGAAGAAAAGTCTGTACTGTACAGTATGTCCAAAAAAGTAACAAGTATTGATTCTATTACATGAAGAGTCTCCTCACAAGGAGTCACAGGCCCCAACATGCTCAGCATTTTGCTCTTTCATGCTTACATGAAAAGCTTCTTCGAAACAACCCTTGCTGTTTACAGATGACAACACCTCACAGGAAGACTAGAAACTAGTTAAAAGCACAAGAAAAAGCAAGCTATGTAAGTGGGTTTTGTGAATTAGAATCCATACCTAAGGCACTCCACCATACCAAGAGGGCTAGGTTTTTATATATACTTACACAAAACTTCCAAATGTGAAGCGCTTATATGGTCTTCAGGTGTAACCATATGTAAAACTGAGAATAATTCACTTTGAGAAACAGTTTAAAACCACTGCTTCTGCCCAGAAAACTTAATAAGCTTCTTGACTGAACCATCAAGTTCAGTCTTCAAAGCTACTGCCACATCCAATAAAACTGGACTAAGAATTCCAGTTAGAAAAAATTCACCTGTCTCCCCTCCTCTGTGTGCAGATATCACCCCTCCCAACACTCTGCTTCTTTCTGAATAAAGCTTCTGGCAGCTCACACTCACCCATTCAGCATTCATTAAAAAAAAAAAAAAAACAAAAAAAACCACACTGTGTTGTTCATTCCTCTATGCCCTGTGCCACTGGTGCAATGGAAACAGAGCCAAAGATCACGAGCATACCAGGTGTGCTGAAGCCCATCCTTCCTTATCACTGCTGTACTTGCAGATGGACATAATGATTAAAAAGTGACGCACAGAGTGCTTTTTGCACCAGTCAGGGTAGAATAAAAAATAGGATGCTCCCAAAGTAAGCAGTCACCTCTCTGCAGCAGCTCAGAGAGGAAAGCAAGTCCCCACCAAAAGGTAGGAAGTTCTCTTACAGACCCTTCTCCTACATAGTGGAAATGAAACAGCCACCATGGACCTACAGGGGACAACCCTTATCAAGAGTTTCTGCCCGCTGGCTCTTGAGCAGTGTGCTGTCCCGGAGTAACCCCAAAGCTGCCCGCTCCACGCTGTGCTGCCGTGGGGGCTGCAGCAGCACACCAAGCCCCTTTTGTGGGATGATGACAGCCAGGAGGCTCTGCAGAGCCAAACACTGCCAGCATGCCCCAACACCCAGCTACATTCCCACTCCCACAGCAAGACCTCCAAAAAACCCCCCAATTCTTGTTTCTCCTGCTCCTATCCTTTGCCTCTCAGGCAGACACAATACAGCTCTTATGGCCCAGAAAGCTCTCCTTCCTTGTGGCTGCAGACATCAAGGGCTTAAGGCGCATTAGAGATAGGTAAGAACTTTCTTACAGAGCAGGCATACACTAAACAGTACACTGAAGACGCCAAAAAATTCTGTGAATCCACTAAAAAATGGTTAACCTGCCTCTATATCCATGGTAGCCACCTTTGCAATATGCCACTTATTTCCCATTACCTCAAAATTTTTAGACTCCTCCCCCTGCTGCTCCTGGAAGCTGTGCAGAAGTTTTGGATTTAACACTGCAGGGTACTTCAGAAAGTGATAAGCAATGACAAGAAATGACCTGCAGACACAACTGAGTCTGGATGAAACACCAGAACCTGACCCTTACCAAGCCTGCAGGTTGAACTTTCAGAAGCCCCACTCCGACATCAGAGATGCACGTAGACACTGAGGAATTTGCTGCTGTGAGGCACCACACATTAACTGGGGTTAAACCTTTAGGGTAAGGGACTTAAACTTCAAAGCTAACACAGAGCATGTTGCATCATTCAACAGCAGTGTGATGAGCAAGGTCAAACAGAACTATTAAAAGTCACCCCTCCGAAAGTCCTGTTACAGAAGCCATGTCAAGAGCTGAACTACTAGAGCAAAACATTTTCTGGAAGTTTTAAATATCTAAAAAACCAAAATATATTGTGGCAGAACTGCTTTACTAACTGTAATTACTAGAACTACTTTATTAGCCATAAAGCTCTGCATTACTGAGTTCTGTGCAGAAACACAATTAGTAAGAAATGTAATTCACTCATATAAACCAGAAGCTGGTGGGACACTCTTAACCATGACTTGCTTATTGCTTCTGTGTGTAGGTAAGGTTCAAGACTAGCAGTAAGTTCCAGAGAAGTTTGAAAACTGAGGAGTAATATTAAAAGCACTTGATAAAAATCTCAGTCATAAATTAAAGTTGGAAAAATTACCTCCTTGCTAACCTTTAAAGCTGTCAAGTGTAAGATGCAAATGTTTTCTGGATATACGTCACCAGCTGTCAGTGAACTACTTTGCTCGCAGTGTTACAGACTTTCAACTTCCCCAGTTTTGGAAAGAGAATCCCATAATGGTGTGTCAATGGTGTGCGAATTTTAAGATAATATTTACCCTATCATCTTCACCATATGCAAGCACTTGATGTGCTGTATCAAGAATGAAGAATTGATTCAGCATCCTTCTCTCTTCTGAAGTTACATGACTACATTGAAATTCCCCAAATCCTGCCTAAATATTCCATTCTTTGTCCTGTTTCCGTTCTATGTATAGCTCTGTAGGTAAAGGCCATTAAGTTCATCTCTGCTCTCCAAACAACCAGAGTAAGTCAACAAGCAAATATGATTTTATCTGGATGAGTCACAGACCTTGCTTTGCTAAACACATGCTTGTTTCTACATTTCATGAAACAAAATTCCATGCCATAAGGGAAAAATACACAAGTTAATACTCTACATAGCTAATTAACAGCAAAGTAATTCAGAAGCTGCAACTCAAGAACCACATCTCACAAATAACATTAGGATCTCATCCCTGCATTCAACTGTCCAACTTTTTTAAGCCCAGTTCAACCCAGATATTCTCTGTAAGCTACCCAGTTACAGACTGCTAATGAACATTTACCTTCAGATAAACTGTATTAACTCTCTGAAACAGGAGTCTTCACAGTTCTTCCTGGCCAGCACACAAGAAACTCACTCAACAGTGAGTTCTTGAAAAATAAGTTATTCCATTTTTTAAAATAAGCCAAAACAAACAAAATCAAATCCCAAATCCATCAAAAACTCACATAAAAAAACCAAAGCCACCAAACCCTAAAATAAGTCAGTTGTATAAAATACCACACTTAAATCAAGCTGTACACAAGTAACATCTACTTTGTTCTCCAATACTGAAGGTTATTTTCTATAGTTAAATTGGGGGGAAAATGGATTTTAAAAAAATTAACTTCTGCAGCAAGTTAAGTGATAAAGGACATTTGCACAGAATTCATCTGATTGAAGAATAATGTTGAGTTCATTACTTGAAGGTGACTGGATTTAAAGTTTTTTTTTAGAAGTGGTGGTCTTTAAATAGGACTTCATAATTAGTTTCAAAATCATCTGATAAGAAATGATATTTTAAAAAGGAAAAGACTCAAGAAAATATAAAGTCCCAAGTTTGCAGGGCAGTTATCTCCTTTCTCTATGTACCCATTTTTGCATTTAGAGACAAGGAGTAGGTTAAAATCATACCAGCACACACCTAAGATGACTTCCTTCACAACGACCCTGTTTACAGAATGGCATACATATTCCAGTTTTCCTTTAAAAAAATCCTAGAAGAACTTACTGAAAAAACAGATTTTGTTAAAGAAAAGTCCTACCTAATACATCTTACTGGAAGTGTTCTAGCTTTGTCTCACCACAACAATCAGCTTAGTACAATCATTCCCTTACTCTGTTTGTACCCTGTTTCATGCCACACCACTCTTGGCCCATTCCATCCCTGGAAATACCCTCTTTGTATTCTCTTTTTGGGCTTCTCCATCAATCTCCCCACCCACACTCTCCAGACAAGAAAATGTCACTTAAAAACCTGACTCTGTAGTGTATCCGTCTAAAACCCACACACAGCCTCACAGAATAAGAGAAGTATCTCTAACTGAGTCATCTTTTTGGGTTTGCCTAGTATGTGATTCAGATTTGTCCTTTCTTCTTCATGCAACAGGAAGCCTGTGATGAAAGTAAGATGCTTTCAGAAACAAAGCCTGGCACTACAGAACGCTGTGAAGAAACAAATACTTATAATAAAACTTTCAGCTGAAGCCAGAGGTCTGGGAAAAACTGAGATGTGCTGCTTCTAACAGTAAGGTAGCGGAGCTCCCTCTATTGAATTAGCTGCCAATAACTCTTCAAAATTTACAAGATGCCAGCTATGGTCAGAATCAATGTTCTGTTAAAAACCCAAAACTTTCCAGCCTGGACAGCCCACCAGGTACACTGTATGGAAAAGATAGCTGAGGGAAGGGGACAGCCACCACACAGAGCTCCTGACACATGCCAAAAAGTCACTGCCTGCCAGGGCTCCAGCCCTGGGGACTTCTGCTATCCTTGGCTGCTATTTGAGCGTTTTCCCTCAGGTCCAAAATTGCTGTGACCACTACCCATGATTAATGATGCCAGAAGGTACTACAGATGGTGCTGCCACAGCACAAAACACAACACATGAATGCAGTTCAACCATTTGAAGTTTTTCTTCACAACAGGGGTTAACCATACAGAGTACAACCTAACTGAAAACAGAATATGTGGATATACAGACTGCTGGAAACGCTCATTAAATCACTGAATGCACTTCTTGCTTCTTATCAAGGCAACAGTTCAGTATTTCCATTGCTACTGAAAGCACTTCAAATGCTTCCTAACCAAACATTACAGAACTGTTCTAACCCCTGATAACTTCTAAAAATCATACCCTGAAGCTGAGGCACTCTGTCTTGCTCTCTCTCTCCACTGTTTTATCACTTTCTCCCTTTTCTTACCTCCCAAAAGAGGCATACTTCTAATCAACAATAAAAATACCCGTTCAGTAGCAGTAGATCCAGTAAGTAAATATTTCTTTGTATTTCTGGAGACCTATATGCCTGGTAACAAACACAATTTGATCTTAAGCTAGGCAGATCTTCCTCAAAAGAGCCACCACTTTGGAACAGTAGATTAATATCCACTGGTGTAGGACTGATTGCAATTCAAGCCATTCTGAATAAAATATGCTGGGGAAGAACAGAAAGAAAACAAAACCAGAGAAGAAAAAAATAAGAAACTTGATCTGATACTACCAGAATACTGGAGCCAGAACATTAGGTGTACCGCAATCTCCTCTCTAAATGATGAGATTCATTTTCAAGCATATTAGAGGCAGAAATGTACAGTCTCCTTTAATATTCCTCCTGTTCCCATTAAAGAAAATATACCAAGATAAAGAACATGCAGGACAAAGGGTCCTTGTCTTCTGGGAAGGTAACACTCAACCATTTCAAATCAAGGGGAGTTGTTAATATTCAGTTTTTCCTGGAAAAATCACGTTCTACTTGAGTCAATTCTAATTATCACCCTACAGCATTTACAGTTCTTTAAGAGTCTCTCATTTGAGCATCAGTGCATGGAAGCGTAACTATTTTTCTTGAAGGCAAAGGAACTTGAGAGAAATCAGCATATTGCAACAGGTCCTCAATTCTCTTACAAATGTGGCCTTGCAGTTTACATCCATTTCCTAATAAAAAAATGACTGTATTAACAGAGGGAAAAGCTACAAACTAGTCAACCCTGAGGAACCTTGAGTAGCACTGAAGAGAGAGCCTGAAAAGTATGGTTTTTAGACATGCTAGTATCTCTCAAAAACCAATATATCAAGTCTAGTTCTGTATGAGAGCTGGCAGAACTAAACAAGACCATACTAAGAAACCATACTATTAGTGATGTGAAAAGAGAGTTTCCACAATCAGCATGGTAGTATTAAAAAACCCCACAAACCTCCCACATGTGAAACAGCAGAGGAACAAGCACAGCACACCAGTCCTTGAGCCAGCTTATCTGTGATCATCATGTAGTGCAGGTCACAAAAAGGGTAAACTGGATACTGACCACCTAGTGTTAGGAGATCCAATTACAAATTATAGCTCCTACAAAATACGCATACTCAGTCTCCCAAGTGTTAATAGGCTCAAAGTATTGATGCTAAATTGGCTCAGTTGATTAGAGCGGGATCAACCCCTGTACTGGTCATTCACTTAATAGCTGGACTCAGTGACTCTCGTGAGTCCCTTCCAACTCAGAATGTTTTGTAATTTCTGTGACTTCCAAGTATATACAGACAGGTCTGGCTCCTCTGTTTCCTATTTCAGCGATCTGCTTTTGTTTCACTCAAGCTGTCCAAAACTGCTTTGAAAAAAATACTCTCCAGAAAGTCTTGTGATAGGAACTTAAGAAAAGCCCACGGTGGTGTGTTGTGCTATGACCAGCCAACACATGACAGCTATTGCTGCCACAGCAATGCTTGTTTGCATGTGGAGTAGAAGGACCTCATATGAAATCAGGTATGACATTATGGAAATCTGCAGTAAGCATACTTACAGCATAAGACTATAAACCACACTACAGAAGCAGCATATTTGCAAGAAAAGTAGAGAAGATGGTTTTATCCAGATCACACAGATCTAATTTGCATGATGCAGAACACTCAGGGTTATTTTCTTTATTTTACCCTTTATGTGCCATCTTGCATCAATATTTAGAAATTCTGATCCTCAAACATTTCTGCTGGAAGTACATCAACAAACAGCTTGATTTCTACTCCAAAGAAAGATGAAACTATTTTACTACCCTGGGATTACACATTAACATCCTAGGTTATCTTCAGGAAGAACAATGGATGGTACTGTAAAGATGAGTATCAATCTTACAATGGTTGAAAAGTAAAAATAAGGTATCTCAGAATTAAATACAACTTCTACCAGATCTATTTATTTCATGAAAATATTTATTTCATGAACATGTATTTTCTTCTATAAAAATTACTGGGCTGATACTTCAGGGATTTACAGACCTGCATGATTTCTGTTGTTGCCCTCTGCCTTCTGAGTCCTAGAAACCCAACAGAGGAAGGGAGAGCACAAGAAAAATTGTTTATCTTGGAAGATTCCTCTACCAAAAGAAAAAAAATATTTACATATGAAACACTTCCCAAAGCAATGGATTTAACAATCTGTAACTCACTTAAGAATGAGTCTGGCTTTGCTACCTGTGTATCAGACCACAGAGACATGGCATACCAAAACACATACACATGATCCAGATATTTCCTGACTTCAGTTTCAGAAAACCCATGTGAACTTCAAATCCTAATACAGAAATCCAGTTTCCCTAGCTCAAAGTCATACCAGATATACCAGGGAAAAAACGTAGTTAGGAGTGAGAACACGGCAATTGTCACGTAAAAGTACACATTTCAGTCTCACTACCCTTACGCAATACAGCAATATGTAACAAGTCTAGTAATGAAATATAGTACGAGAAACTCTGAGTTTCATTGCTATAGTTCACCAGAAAACAGGGGGAGGGGGAAGCTTTACAAAGGTCACAATTAGCAGCTGATTAAGAGTTGACTTTCTTTTCACATACAGCGTGTCCTCTAGAAAAGTATGAGATAATATATAACCTTGTCTATTGCTTTCTGTATCCAAACCTCAAATGGAACTCCCAAAAGCCAAGCACCATGACACAGTAATACATTCAAAATTTGCTGTAGATGACAGCAAACTAGTTATCATCTAAAATATCTGAGATAGCAAGGACAAAAAAAATGGGAAAACTACAACAATATCAAGACCTTCACATAGATATTTTTATATTTAAGTATCTTTTATACTCGTCAGAATAAACAGAGAACTAGAGGCTTAAATCTACTATTGGGCTTTCCAGGCATTTTCTGTACTGCAGGGAAAGTTTCAAAGCTGAGGTGGGGCTGGTTTCTCCCCATATGTATTTGCTTTCAGCCTGAGCTTCTCCTTGAGGGTACAAGGAAGGAACGAAAAGCAGAAAGAACAAAGTAGATGGTTTTGCTGTCAACCCACTTAGATGGTCAAGTCCCATCTTTTTATACCACCCTTCAACACAACCCTTGAGATAAAATATTTTATGTTTTCACATTTTCTTCAACAGGAGAATGTAGACAGCCACACAGCAAGATCATTTTGTATTTACTGGAATAAATCTCTCCATGGGGGCTCCAGTCTTGCTCCTTAGAAGCTGAGGTGCTTATCCCTCTGGATACTCCACACCCCTTTAAGATTTCATAAAATGAATAATCTTTCCTGAAGACTTTCTCTACATCACAGCAACCAGTATTCTCTGTAAGCTCTGTCACCGAGACTGGTATTTGTTATATCCTACAGTGATTATACACGGTATTTGCCAAAGCAAAAGCCTGGCAGCACAGCCTGACATATTGCTTACGGTTCTAATACTGCTTTTGATTCTGTTCAGACCTTTCTTTTACTATTCTAATTGAAATTACAGATTCGGCAGCTTTACTTTATTGCCGTAGCACATTTTCTACTTAGAGCTTGTAAAAACCAAACGTAAATGCATCTCGTGAAAAAGGGGTGCTCTTATCTTCCCTTTCGATGAGAACATGCTGCCCGTAAATGGTTAACTGGAGAGCACGTAATAAGCAGGCAGAGGCCAGGAATTAAAACCCACCAACTCCAACACTTCTGCAAACCCTCCGCTGTTGCAAAAGCAGGCACATAGAGGCAAAGCCACTTCTTAAAGCAATACAGAATTTTACCACAGGCTGACGCTCTTTCTACAAGAATAATGAGACGGTCTCCACGCTGAATGCAGAACTCCTCACTTCACAGCTTTTCCCCGAGACTTCACTTTCACGCTCAATATTTACAAAACAAAGCCTACAAACACCTCACGGCCAAAACATTCCCAGAACAATTAAGGTATTTAGCACTCTCGGCGCCCTCCGAACTTCCGTATCGCCTCGAGGGTGCTTTTACTTTACGGAGCGGGGCCGGGAAGCGAAGTTGCCGGAGCGAACCCGACGCTCCGGAGCGGCCCCGGCCGGGCAGCGCCGCCTCACCGCGGGGCACCCGCGCTGTCCCGGGGCGGGCACCGCTCCCACCGCTCCCGGAGCGGCGGGCACGGCCACGGCCGGCGCAGGGGGAGGGCAGGGGATGGATAAGCGGCCGAGCCGGCGAAGTTGGCGGCGGCTGGCCGTGCAGCCGTGCCGCCCTGCCTGGAAGTGAAACGCGCTGCCCGCCGAGGCTCGGCTCGCCCTCCCGCGGGGGCAGCGCCCGCCGCCCGGCGACAGCGCCCCGGAGGGACCCCGCGGCCGCTCCCCACGGGGAAAGGTGAGACCGCCGCTTCCCGCCGCCTCTCGGTCCCG
>JAWWEU010000001.1:18906972-18936005 GCA_035583155.1 Acropternis orthonyx | reverse complement strand
CGCCTCTCGGTCCCGCTCACCGCCGGGGCAGCTCCTGCCTTTCCCGCAGGAGAGACGGCACCAACCGGCTACCCTCGGACCGCTCCCCTCCGAGGCGGAGCGGGAGGCGATGGGCGCCGCGGGCGAGGAGCGGCCGCGGCGCCGGGACCCTGCGGTGGGTGTCGGGCGCTGCGGGGACGGGCGGGCGGGCGGCCCCGCGGGCAGCACCGAGGGGCGGGCGGGCACCGCCACCTGCGCCCCGGCCTCCCCTCCGGCAAGTTCCGAGCGGCCGGGACGGCGCGGCCGCCCCTTCCCCCGGGTGGGTGCTCACCTGGCGGCAGGCAGAGGGCGGCGAGCAGGAGGCAGAGCAGGGGCGGCGGCAGCGGGCGGCGGCGGCAGGAGGCGCAGGCGGCGGCGGCGGGGGGCTCCATCATCCCGCCTGCCCGCGGCGGGACCGGCAGGCAGCGGCGGAGCGGGGCGGCGCGCCCGCGGGGGCTCTTCCTTCTCGCAGCCGAGCGGGGCGGCGACTTCTCCCTCTCCGAGGCCGGGCAGCAGCGGCGGCGGGAGGAGCGGGAACTTCCCCGGCGGCGGGGCGGCTGCTCTCCCTCGCGGCGCGCGGCGAGGAGCGGCTCCGCACCGGAGCAGGTGGCAGCTCCCTTCTGGCAGCCGAGCGGCGCTCCAGGACTGAGCGCTGCGGCGGCAGAGGCGGAGCCGGGCGGCGGCGGCGGCAGCGCTGGCCCGGCCCCCATCCCGTGCCCCGCCCCCGCCGTCCCGGCGCGCTGGCGGCGGATCGGGGGGAGTTCCGCGGGCAGTTCCGCGGGGCGACCCGGGGCTGGCACGCTGTGCCAGCCCGTGCCCGCGGGGATGTGCCAGCCGCCCGTGCCCACCGGGATGTGCCCCCTGCCCCCGGGGATGCGCCCGACCGCGGGATGCGCCGCCGCCGCGGCGGCCCCGCCGGGCGACGAGGGGCGTCGTGGAAGCGGGGGAGCCGTGGCGGCGGGGCTGGCGGTCGTGCGGGGCAAGCAGACCCCTCTTTCACCTACCCTTCCTTTGCCTCTGCTCGGTGCGTGCTCTGCTTTCTGGTGCTGTGCTCAGGGTGCGTGTTGGATGCCGGTTTTTCAAATCCGAAGCTAAAAACATCCAATAATGACAGTCCCCGTTCTGCTGTGCGTATAGAAACACGATGGGTCCTCCTCTTAGCCAAAATGGGGTGAAAGGAAGCAAAGATAACAATCGCTTTAATCTGATTTAATTAATACAGGAGATCATTGTGTAAAGGGAAGGGAGGGCGCTCACAGCGCTTAGTTGCGTGAAGAAATGCGCTGCAGGGTAAAGCACGGATCCTTCGTCGCTTGTGGAAGTCGGCTGCCCTAAAGGTCAAAAAGATTCCTCGTCAAAGTAAACGTCATCCAGAAGCAGCGCTTTCATGCACAGTACTCTGTTCTCCTGTTTCGGTCTGAGTAAGCAATGTTGTTTCACAGAGGGGGAAATAAGCACCCTGAAGTCACACAGCAAATGTCTCAGCCAGCAGTACAGCTTGATCAACATGTAGCCCACGCTGTCACGTGAAGTAAGACTGATGTCCAAAATCTGAAAATATGAATAATGCACACCGTGTGGCCTCTCCAGAGGGACTTTCTACTAGTGAAATCCAAAGTGTCAAGTGCTTTATCTCACTTCACCATGTGATGATTTGAATTTTTAGACGGGAACTTCCCCAAAAGTCCTGGAAATCAAAGAGAAATTTGACCAGTCTGTAGTGCAAATATATTTACTCTTCTCAAAACAATTTTCACAATGGCTAACAACTGAGAAAACTTAAACAGTACTGTGATGCAGAGTAGGTTTAGAATAACATACCCTGTTTCATTTGTGTATCATGCTTGTTTTCTGTAAAGTGGAGTAAGGATATTTCATTTTTAGAATTTTAAAGCATTGTCTTCACTTCAAAAAGTTCTTCTGTTCTTCCACATTATTATATCTTTCTTACTGTGTAAGGCACGCTATGCAATCAACTTTAAAAATATTTTACTTTCTGGGCTTACTGCTCGGCAGAACTCTGTCATCCTTTGTTTTCTCAGAAGATTTCTCTCTATGAGCATATAACTAAGAAGATTCCAAAAATATTACTTTTAAGATCAATAGTCTTCTCCTTTTGAAGCCAATTATTATTTCTCATTCAGTGTTTTGGTTTTTTCCTTGCATGTTTAAAAGCAGTAGGGTACTCATTAGAAGGGATATTTAATATTTTTATTGCTGTCAAACCTGGAAACCCCCTCAAAATCTTGAGAGAGGCTTTCTATAAAATTGCATTGAGATGGCCATCTAACACAGTTCAGAATTGTATTCCTACTATGTATTTTTTTTAATTTCTAGTGCCTTTAATAGTGTGTGCTGGTTTTACAACAATTTGGGCTCCATTACAAATTGAGGGCCTAATGCTGCCTTATTCATTGACATGGACAAGCCTGTTGAAGCAAATAGGATTGTGGCTGGGAAAAGACAGAAAAGGTCAAATCTAAAAAAGATCTGAGTGCAAATAAATATAGAAGAAGAAAAGGCTTATAGGCCAGAATTCACTCTGCATTTAGTACTTTTTTTTTTTTTTTTTTAAACATAGCAATGGTGAGATCAATTTGTATAAATACAAACACATGGAGCTGGTTTAAGGAATTAAACAATGCCCAAGCAGCTTGTTTTAAAGGAGATGATTAACTGCTGCCTCATTTGCATCAAAATAATGAATAGTATATGTTTTCTCTCAGTGGGAGTGGGGATAAGGAAGTCTTTGTGAATATTGCAAATAATTTCCAACTGCATGGTTCAGAGATTAAAAGGCAAGCTATAGAACTATACATTTCAAGAAGGCAAAACATACAGGGTAATTTTACAATTTATGCTTAAGATAGTGTTCAGAAAAATTATTTGAGCACTATTTTGCTCTGAATATGTTAAGTCTATAAGAAATGAGAAATGTGGGAGATTACATTAAGGACATAATACTTAAATCAGAAGTATGATTTGTTTAGGGTTTCCCTCACTCCTTTGTCATTTATCTTCAAAGCTGTTTCTACCTTTCAGTTGTAAGGAGCTCTTTGAATTTTGAGTAAATAGAAAACATCTCAAGCTCAGATTACTTAGGTATTTTGATAAATAGGGGATTTTAAATGTGATTAGAAATTGTTAAGATAATTATTAAAGATATATTTATTTGCTATGTCATTTCAACTATCCTCAGTTCTGAGCTTTGTAATTAATTCCTTTAATGTCTGTTGGGTTGATAGAATATAGATTTGGGTTTTTACAAATTATTTTCTTGGGCCATGCTCTTCGTCACATTTAAGTTAATGGGAGTATGAGTGAGGCACTGATTTGTTGGGAAAGCAACAACTGCCTGACTTTAAAGTCCAAAATAAACATTTATTTTGAAGAACTTAAAACACTAGTACAAAAAGAAGAAATATTGGTAGAAAATAACTGTGTTTGAAAAGCAGTAATAATAATAACAATAAAATCTTTGATAAATGCTTAATCCTATCAAACTATAGATTTTCTATTTATGTGACAAAGTGGATTAAAAATGTAATCCATTAATAATGGTTGTGCACAATAACAAAGAGTTTTTGTTAAACTGAATCATCATTTCCCACTTAAAACAGGTGCATAAAATACTTCGGAAGCAAATTTCTAGCAAGAATAGTAGAGAATAGTGTTGAATAGAGCACTGCTCAGTGCTCCTGGTAATTTAATCTGTTGTTAATAGTGAGTGGATGATAGTTAATATTGTGTCAATGAATCTGTGCGTGCTGTTTTGGCTGAGCATCCCAAAGTACAGTCTGCAAAATGGAAGCCGTCTGTTGTTGAAACAGCCCGCGAATCATTAGACAAGTATTAAATGCAGCGTCCAGCCTTGAATTTCTGCATATCTGATTATATTAGTTTAGCTGGGCACTGCCAAGTTGAAGGTGTTAATTTAGTAGATATCTACACGGGTATAGATTCTCATCATTTGTATTAATACACGTCGCAACATATCTAACACCAAGGGGTCAAGCATGTGTGTAATGCATTACTTCCAGTTACAGTATCACTACGGGAATTGTTAGTGAATCATCTGAGACTTGAGTCACCTTTTATGACAATTGGGAAATCCACAAGCTGCTTCCTGCCCCCTTAGGCACCTGAATGCCTTTAAACACCAGGCTCTGCAAAATCTGAGCCAAAGCACATTGAAGTCAAGCAGAGTCCTTCACTGATTTTGCCTGATTAAGGTAGGAGCTGTGGTAGAATACTCATGTCTGTCAGGAATTACTTTGCATTGGCCCATGAAGATAACTGGTAGCAAAGTCTTTCTGAGTTAGATCAGCTGTTTATGGTGGAGTGTCTCTAGGCTGTCAAGTATTTCAAACAGAACATGCAGGATGTACAGATAATGGTCAAAAAAGAGTTGGACTAAAAATGCACTGTGACCAACTGTAGGAAAGAAGAAAGCCTGCTTAGTTGGGTTTCTGCAGCTACCTACAAATTCGACTATTTCTGATCTAAGTAAATGAGACCATATGTTTGGAATGAATAACAAACTCCTGACAATTACAGTAAGAAAAAAGGTGGAATCTTCATTTCCAGTATTTCTTCACTGCAAAACTGATCCTACTCAAAAACATAAGCAAATGCCTTCCAGTGTTGTTATTATAGTCATCAGCCTAACAATTAGGCTCCTGAAACAAACTTATTTTCCTATTACCCATGTCCAATGCACCTGTTTTTTACATAATTTAACTGAAGGACCATTAGTGTTCATTAAAATAACATTATACTTGTATTATATACAAAATACCCAGAATGCTTTCAGCTGAGATTATATTTTCATAAAATATGAGTGGAACATGGGAAAAAGGAGTTGGAAGAATAGCTGGTGGTTGTTTTCTTGAAAAGTTTGTAATCTTAAAGACAGACATAAACAAAAAACAAACATGAAGAAAACAAACATTTTAGTCTATAAGCAAGTCTTATGTACAAAATATGCAAGAGCCACAGTGGCTTGACATGTTAACTGAGAAGTGCTTAAAGAGAAAAAGCTATCCAGTTCTTTTGGCTGGACCAGTGCATATCAACTTTGCTGGCCTCTTATTTGCCTTTTGTGAAGGCTCAGTTGCCTTTTCCTCTGCCTGTTTCGTAGAAGGTTTGGGGTAGGTAAAAGTAAGCAGTTTTCAGGTTTTGTGTCTATTTTTTCATTGCAAATGCCACTTCTGAGGACAAAGAATTCTTTTTCCTCTAAAAATCCTGTGGGATACACAATGCTAGACTGTGAAGAGTAGCACTGATAATATATTGGAGATGTAAAATAGCTGTAATAGAAAGAATGAGATTATTAGCATTGCTAAAATTACTACAGTTTCCCCTTTTCTCAGCATTCATGAAGGCAAATTCTTTGACTTTCTGTGCTTTCTAGTCCTTGACAGTCTCTGACTGTAACAGGAAAATATCTTAATACTGTAGGAACTGATGAACCCCTGCACTAAGGAGCATCCTTGACAAGACGTTGCATTCTGCCAAAAATATCCTGCAAGCACTTCTGCAACATCTGGTGCGCAATACTGGTGTGCTGTGAAAGAGCATGAAGAGAATAGTGTCATGTGCTTTATTAGGATGTCACTGAGTTTTCTGCCCTGTTTGATGGGTCTGGACAACTCCTGACACGAACCCACAGCAGGTCTTTCTGTGTACAGGATGGACTTCCCTGTGTCTTAAGCAGTACAGAACACAGTTCTCAGAAGAACTCAGCCAACTCCTGACTTGTGAAGTTGCTTCTTGGACTGAGGAGCCTTTCCACAGGGCTGTTAACAAAGGAGTGGAGTGCTGTTGGTCTTGGAGCCAGCTTCACCTGGAAGCATCTTCCCCTCTGTTCCATTGGTGTCACTTGCAGCTGAGACTTGGACTAGCTGGATTCTTGCAAGGTCAGCTCTGGCATAAGCTGGGCCAGCTACCAAATCTGGGCCTCTGTTACTCGATTCTGCTCATGTTGCCAATACAAGTGCAGACAGCATCCTGGCAGAGCAACAGAGGAGAATGGAGGCCCTTTCTGGCCAGCATCCTCCTTTTATCTCTGCTGACGTGCTGTCAGTCAGGAAGCAATACGTAATTGGTCAGGGATTATGTGGCATCAGATGAGCTGGCGCAGGAGCGAGCGTTGAAACAGCATTAGGAGTGCCATCACAGCGTCTGAAATGTGAAATAGTGCAAATGGGGGCTCTGGAGGCATCAAGAGGTGGGTCCTTCCTCATGGACTGCCCTTGCTGGGGTGCTAGTGGGGAGCAATCCTAAAAGCAGCAATGAACAGAGCCACAGGTGCCCCTCCTGCATCAACAGTGCAAGACCATTTAAATATCACTGTATTAAAAATTAATTTTCCTTTTTACAGAGGCTATATCCGAGTTGGTAACAAAAATTCAAATTCTTACTTGAATTGCTGATTTCTCTGTGAGCTATGTAATTTCAAAAATCTGGGTGATCAAATCTAATCAGAATACTGATCCTGTGCAATTTTTAATCTGAATATCTGATTAAGCCTCAAATCACAACACTTTGTAAGGTAGGTACTCAAATAGCTTTCACCTTCGTCCTGCCTTTCATTTGAGGATTTTGGATATTGTGAGAGCATTTAGTGCTTGGCAACATGGAACATTGGAGAAGATGCTGAACCCTAGAGATATGTTTGAATAAACAATGCTGATTCAAAGAAAAAATTCCGTTCCTGAGGTTTCATTCTCAACTCCAAAACTAAAACTGCTCTCTGTTTATACTTCTGTTGGTGAGAGAAAGGTAATAAAATGTAAAGATAGAAGCAAGGCTGGTAGTCAAGGCAGTGAAAAGCATCTGCCTATGCTAGTTAGTGGGCTTGTGTTTAATTTTCAAACCTCACCAAGGGAAGAAAAGTGAAGGTAACTCATTCAGAGCATGTTGTGGATTTTCTCTTTTGCATTAGGAAAACAGCAGTGAAAAGAAGAATGGAAAGAAATGAGGTATATTTAATAGAAAGTTTGGAATGCAAGAAGTGGAAGAGAGTGTGTTTTATAGCTCATGCTGACCAACAGCCTATTGCCATGTCCATAGCAGAAAGCAGGAAAACAGTTCTCTAGTCCTGTCTCAACTCCACATAATTCTTAGCTATGATAAAGAAGATAATGTCATACACCAGGACTTAATGATAAGTGAAGAAAAATACAGAAGTAAAAATCTGAAATAAAAAGCAGGGAAAAGGAGACAAAAGACGAGAGGTAAACTTAGAAAAACACATATTTATTTTGGTTGTATTTTTTAAAGGGCTCCTTATAGCCTCTTGTTCTTACTGGTTTTTGTTATCTTTCATTACACCAAGTACAGCTGATGTAGGTGGGATTCTTGACAGAATATAATTTTACAGTGATGGAAAACTAAATGACTTTGGACAAATCCTTGGCTGGTATGAGGCTGCACTTTATTCACCCATGTGGAGACCAGTTGATTTTAGGTCTGCTTGTGGCTAAAGAAAACCAGTAAAAATTGAAGCAACTTGTAACTCTCTGTGGAAGATAGGACAACAGACAGCTCAGAGCCTTTCATGCCTGCTCAGGACTTACTTGAACCAAAATAAATTTGTTACCTCTTCCACAGAAGCAATTTTCTTCCCTTTTTGTCTTGGGTGAACCAAAGACAATGGATCAAGCATTGAAGACTGATGAGTTAGTGCTGAGTAGAGCAGATCTATTTGCTGCACCATACTGCAGAGTTCAGCTCCTTCAAAGTAGTACTTCTCTGAGTGATGCAACAAAACAAGATTTGGAAGGGAGGAATTAAAATAAAGGGATAATACCAAGTTCACTCTGGTTTTCGATGCTAGCACACTAGACTCTGCATATGCCAAACACGGGCAGTTTCCTTATGTGACAGGTATGGCCTCAAACCCTACTAATCAGTTTTTCCTTCTGAACAGTAGTAGCAGACCTTCTCATGCTGCATGACTTCTAACATGAGCAGCTTTCATTCATTAACTTGGAGGAGAGGGTCAGCAGGAAATCAATTATGCTTTTTTTTTTTTTTTTAATCTAGTCATATGTAGAACCATTAAAATTAATCCACTGTCTGTGTTCCAGCATTGCAATTTCTGCCTTGCAACCTTCATTGCAGTGTGTCTGCCCCAGATTGTGCTACATCAGCACTTGCAGATTTGAAAGAGCAATTCCGAAGTAAATGAAAGGAGTTGCTTCTTCCCCGTCTGCCAGTTAGGCAAGGTAGGAATAGGCTTGCCTCAGGGGATGAAAAGGCCATAGCTTGGGCATGTGTTCCTTAGAGCCGTGTTGGCAGATCCTTGGAAAGACGTATTTGATCTTATGTCCTTTAACTGAATACCTGTGCCAAGGATAGATAGGTAAATTATTTTTTAAATGCTTGAAAATGGAAATGTTTTTAAGACCAGACTGTTTGGATTGCAGCACAGCTTAGAGGGAAGAGTATTGGAGTAGCTCCCTCATATATGCAGTGCTGGTTTTTTGGAAGGTAAAATTAGCCCCTGAGAAGAAGGATAGAGTGATGAAAACTGATGAAAATCAACTGACTTGAAGATATGGAGGGATAGGACATGGATTGTGGGAATTAGTTGTGTAGGAATGATGATTATTGTATAATATATATGTTGCATTAGAACAGAAGGCTCTGAAGTGCTTGGACTCCCTTTAAATAGCTTTGCTATTGTGGAGCAAGGAAGAGCTCCTGCTACAGGTAGTTTACAGATTAAGTAGGCAGGATGAGCAAAGGATGGTTTGAGGGAAAAGAAAAATGTTTTTCTTGTTTCACAAATGGGGCAATGAGGCATTGTGAGACTGACATGATTCTCTGGAGCAAGAAATTTTGAAACTTAAATGGCCCTAAAGTCTGTGTTCTTGCATATGTCAAAAATAACAGGAAAGCTATTCTGTAAAAATTTGCAGAACAGTTCATCCTTAAAAAAGAAGAGTGTGCTAGGATCCATCCAGAAAGATTTTAAAAGATATTACCAATCTACTATAGCAAATGCAAGTGCATCTATGTTAAAATATGGTCAATAGTATATCATCCTGGTTCGGCTTAATAGGTTACATTTTTCTACACATTACATTTTTACATTAAAGCAAAAAAAGGATGTAGAAAAAAAATAAACTTGACAAAACTTTTGATTTGCAGAAATTATAGTGAGAATGTATTTTCATAAAAATGACCTTGTCATTACTTTCAAGAAACTCTAAAGATGTCATTGGAAAGGAGACTTATGGCATTGAATATATTGGCAGAAGATGCAACCACAGGTTGTTGGATGAGGGACTTGTGTTGAGTCTTATCTTAGAAAGCAATACCAATTACTGATGCATCCTTACAAGAGAGGCTAACTGGAGTAGCTGCCTCATATGTTTGCAGCGGCTAAAATAATCAGTGCAATTATAGAAGCAGTGCTGCAAGGGCTTTTTTTCATACAGAGTGCTGAGAGTTTCTGATAAGGACGGATAACTAATATTTTGCCCAGTCTATTTAGTAGCACTCTGCAACTGAAAGGCTGGAAGACAATTGTTATCAGATGTCTCAGGATCATGCTCTGCAAGAGGTGGATTCGCAGGCATGCTGTGGATTCAAGGTCAGATTCACATTCTGTCAGTATGTGTGCAATGGTTCTTTGGTAGGGATGGCAAAAAGGGTTCAAAACTTCCTGGCATTAACGCTCTGAAAAATTGCCGTTAGTAACAAGGAAGAGTCTACCTGCTTTGCTAAGGGCAGACTCATCAAAATCTCTCTGCTTGTCTGGCTTGCATTTGATCTAACACTTTAAGTCTGTGTCATTTTTCAGAGGGCAATTTATTCCCTCTATTCTGGTATCCAGAGTTCTAATTTATTTGCAGACTGCTCACCCTGTTCTCTCATTGCCAAACAGTGTCCCATGTCTCATCGACAAGATGTTTCTCCTGCATACCATTACTTCTTTTGCTGTTCTCTGTCACTCTCAGTCCTTATGTGGTCCTGTGTCTTGGTCTGTCCCCCTCACTCTAAGTCATTTGTCTTAGCCCACAGGTAGGTTTCTACCTGTCTGCTTGTCTGCAGCCTAGAAGCCTTTGACCTGCCAATCAGTTCTTCTCCCCACTTTTTTTTCTGTGCACCATCTTCTGAAGAAGAAGATCAAGAACCACTTAACTCTGGTTTTCATTTCCACCATAAGCCCTACTCACGGGATGCTGAGCTCAGCAGCGTAGGATTCTCCTTTACTTGGAAATTCTCCTATAGCCTTGTACTGGTTTTGGCTGGGATAGAGTTATTTTTCTTCTTGATAGTTCCTGCGGTGCTGTGTTTTGGATTTGTGACTAAAACAGCGCTGATAAACAGGGATGTTTTTGTTACTGGTGGGCAGTATTTGCACAGCACAGAGCCCTTTCTGCCTCTCACACCACCCCACCAGTGAGTGGGCTGGGAGTGCACAAGAAGTTGTGAGGGGACACAGCTGGGACAGCTGACCCCAACTGACCAAAGGGATATCCCACACCATATAACATCATGCTCTGTATATAGAGCCAGGGGAAAAGGAGGAAGTGGGGGATGTTCAGAGTAATGGTGTTTGTCTTCCCGAGTCACTGTCACCCATGATGTATCCCTACTTTCCTGGGGATCACTGTACACCTGCCTGCCCACAGGAAGTGGGGAATTAATTCCTTGTTTTGCTTTGCTTACATGCACAGCTTTTGCCTTCACTATTAAACTGTCTTTGTCTCAACCTATGAGTTTTTTCACTTTTACCCTTCTGATTTTCTCTCCCATCCCACTGGGGTGAGTGAGCAAGGAGCTGTGGGCATCTGAGCTGCCTTCCTGGGCTAACCTACAACAGGTCTTCTTCCTTAGAGAATTATTTCTGACTCATTGTTTGAGTTTCTCATCTGTTTTGTTCTTTTTTCATTCACTCCATGCTAAAGGGGTTTTATAGTCACAATGAGTAAACAGGCTTATTATGGCTTTATATAACTTTATTAATAGATAATGACATACACAAAATAGCGGTCATGCCACATATTCACCAACAAGATTGTATATTCAATATGTAGTCCAAGATATGAAGATGCATCTGTACAAGGATAAGCATGTTTACAAGTGTAAGATGTATGGTGAAGATCCATTTCATCCTCAAACTAAAATTTCCCCCACTGCTCTTCTGTAAGACAGTTGTGAAGTCTGCTTAAACAAACAAAATGCATGCATTAATCACGGTTCTCTGCACCTTGCTCACATTCACTCACCTGTTCTTTGAGTATAAATCTTTCAGCATTATTGCTTTCTCACACTGATAAAAGGTCAAAACAAAAGAAAGGGAAGTTGGAACTGGGAAGAGGATGTAGACGTTTTGTAACTGTCCTTTTATGGTAGATGGGGAAGGAAATTAAAATTGCTTCAACAAAACAAGGCAGCAGTGTACAAGGTTTCAGTGTTCTGAGAATGGAGGTGAGATTTTAGAGAGGCATAAATGCAGCAGTATATTACTGAGGTGAATGCTGCTGTTAGAAAGGTTTCCACTTTCTTTTGAACCACTGCAACTAATTTTTGCATACATTGTGAGCTCTTTTTTGCAAATTGTGTCTCTTTCGAGAGTGATGAACCCCTTGAAAAGCAAAACGCTCTAAAAGGCAACCAGAAGGATTTGAGCCTATAACTGAGCTCGTGCTGAATTAATGCTGCATTGTCAATTGCTGTTTGCTGACACGGGGGATGGTACAGCCATGTCATTCCTATATTGTATGAACCAAATTCTGAGGGGTTCTTAGAGACAGCATCTATCTCACTCGTAGCTAAGTGCCTCTCAAATTAAAAAAAAAAAAAAAAGAGAGAATAATAGTACTTACAGAGAGCATCTATGAAGAGCTCATCATACACAGTTCCAACAGCACTTTAAGAAGTGTCAGTATCATTATTCACACTTTTCAGCTTGGGAAACTGAGTCACGAGACGACGTGTTGAATTCCTAAACCAGCCAGTAGGTTTGTAAAAGATTCAGGAACAGCTACAATGTTCCATAAATGCTAATAATGTCCTGTAATCTTTATCATCTTGTTTTTTCCTCTGAATGTTACTTGAGAATAGGCTGTCCTTGAGAGGAATTCTTCAAGTGGGCCACTTGACTTCTTTGAGAAACCGTAAGAAGCCTGAATTTGAGAATATTTTTAATCCAATGCCTCTTTGGTATTGAATCCTTCATGTCCTTTCCAAAGTAAATGTGAAACCTTTGCAGAAGCCATGGATAATCTGGAAAACAGTATTATTAGGAGGCAAGCAGCATGCTGACTTACCTCCTTTGCATTCAAGTCATATACTGTGGTCTTTGTTATTTCAATAGCTGCCAACCACAAGGACCAGAATGAAGAGCAGGGGGAAGGCTGAGCCAGAGATGACAGAAGGAGAGCTAATACACTGGCACAAGGTCTTCATAATGGGTGCACTGTCCTCCTGTGACAGCAGATTGCCCTCTCAAGGTATTTGTTCAAGGACATTGCTGAAGATAAGTCCTTCTGAAACATGAAGTTTTAGATAGTGCTGGCTAAATGGGATTTTTATCTGCATGCAATGAAATAAATTATGATTAGGTGATGTGGATATTTTTTTTTTATTTTGATAAAAACATCTTTGGGATCTTACATATGCAATCTCTAGGACATGCTATTTATCTGTAGATAAATTGAAGATAGACAAAGCTGTGTGGAAACCGTGGGGGACAGAGGAATTTTTCTTGTTCCGGTGCTTGGATGACTGTCGCAGTTAATGTAGTTGGCATTCCAATTCCTTGCATTTCTGAACTTTTCATTGTGAGGCCCTAAGTTCTGGTCAAAAGATGGGCAGTACCGTCATCCTTATTGAACACCCATGGAAAAAGATGGATGGAAGTGTGTGACTCGGTGTGGTTCAAGAGTGTTGAGGTTGTTCATGGATGATAGTCTAGGAATTTGGTCTTGATTTTTCAGAAGGATGCCGTCTTCCCCATGCAGAGCACCTGCTGTTACTGACGACTCCTACTGTTTGAACACGTGGAACACAGCAGCAGCGGCTACACATGATTGTGTATATATGTGTGTGAGGGAAAGACTAGATTGGAACTAATTTTGGAAATTCCTTCCCGTTCTGATCAACAATACATTAGCTTCAGAACTAAGCCACTCTTTAACAAGTTGGAAAAATGATTCAGCTACAGCTGGTAGGAGGCTGAACAATCATGAGGAACAGTTGCAGAGATATATTGTATGCCTGTTAACTCACAGTCTTGCTTTTGGTATTTTTTATTTCTAGTTTTATTTTAGAATAAGAAGTTTGAGGAAAAAATCATTGAACATAAGCATAAAACTTTGCCTACTAAGATAATCTTTCCATAACTTCTGTCCAGGGCTAATTTATTTTTATTATTCAAATTTATTCCAATGGCATGTTTGAGGGGTCTTAACACCCTGGTCTATCATATGCAAGCTGATTTTAATAAACAGACTATTGTAGAGTTTAATATGAAATTGAGGTTTTTACTTGTCATTTATTTATATTAAAACTTTCCTGGATTGTCAAAAGACATCAGTATTTTTGCATCAATTACTGCTGATCTGAGAAATTATTTATGCATTTACGTCCTTCCTGTTTGTTTTAAGAGTGAGAGAACAATCTTAGCAGGGCAATAGCTTTTTGAAAGACAATGCAGTTTTTCTTTGTTGCCTTTTAGCCAAGATACAGCTATTACAGGGTGAAAAGTTCTTCATGAAGTTATGTACGTACGTGGTGAGCTGACCTGCTCTGAGTTTGTTTTAGTCTCAGTACCCTGAGTAGGACCAGCCATTGCTGTTGTGGGCACACACAGCATAACAGAATTGCTTTCCTTTAGCCAAGGTTCCTCTTGGTGGTGGCAAGATGCTGTTTGTAATAGTCCAACTGGTATTCACTTACTTTCAAGAGATGTCCTTTTGGCAATGCTGTTGGCAGGCCACAAGCAAGTTTTCAATGGCATTTCCTTGTTGCTTCGTTTGCTTTGTGTGCCTCCTGTACTCCCTTAGTAATGGCTGTATTTTGCTGGTTTTTAACCAAGTAAATTGCCTGTTAAACAAGATTATGGCTTAATTAAGATACAAAGAATTTGATTCAGTATTCATTTTGGTAACATTTCCAGGTTCATTTTCCCCCCAGTTTTCCTATGCAATCAGCTTCTATTTGGAAAAAAAAAAAAACAGCTAGAAAGTATAAGCAAAGCAAAGGACTTAGATGAGTGTGTGCCCTAATAACCAACTAAAAATTCTTATTTCCATTGAGACTGAAACTTTGTTTGAACTCTCCACTAACGCTAAATCTGTGATTATCAAACTGTACCACCATACTGGGGGAGTGAATAAGGCAACTGTTCTTTTGAGATACTGCTTGTGATTACTGGAAAAGATAGGGATATTAGTAACAACGTTCAGAAGATTTATAGCTTGTTTGCTGGTGCATAGGAGAGTAAGTGCAGATTACTGAGGGTTCTCAGTTATGAGGGCTATGAATTATAGTTGTTATCCATAATTTATTATTCTCCATGTGTTTCCAGTCTACATTTAGTAGGAGAGAAAACACAGACAGGCAGAGAAGGGAGGAGTAACGCTGAGAGAGTAAGACTTGCTTCATATAATTACCATCTTCACCCTGTTCCTGAAAACAAATAAAGAATTCTCTACCTATTTAAATACTTTATTGCTATCTTGCTTTAAGAATGAGAGACCCATTCATTAAAACAGAAGAAGTCCTCTTGCAGAGCTACTGTGCCTTCACTGTGGATCTTCTGTGAAATTTTGGAAAACTAGAAAAAGCAACAATGAACCTCAGAAAGACTTCAAATGTAGCTACCACCATAGTGGGATCAACTGCTTCTATTTTCACAACTGTTTACATACCTTTTTCATAAGAGATGCACCTTGGGTCTAGAGCACAGGTCAGACCTAGTACACTTTCACCTGCTTTTGTGCAGTTGGACAAGAAGAAAAATGATAGCACTAGTTTGATAGATACACTTTTGTTTGTTACATCATTGTAAATTTTTCTGACTAATTATATCTACACTAATACAAATGTAGGCAGAAAAAAATGTACAGTGATTCCTAAAAGAGGAGAAAGAAAATGCCTGTAATTTTTTTTAAACTTAGTTCAGGTGAACTTGATTATCAGAATACATTGTTTAATGGTCTACCTTTAGACCTTATATTAGCAGCACATCAGCTTCACTTCTGTACCTCTTTCATTCCCCAAAGTTTTAAACAAGTAGTACTTTAACAATTTAAAGAAAATGTTTCCTGTGCATATTCTTCTTTCAGTGTCTCCAGATTGTCTTCTCAACTCCTCTTCTTGTAAGACATGGTGATAATACAGAAAATGAGTAACATCACCCACATACAGACATGTTGGCTGGCTGATTTTGTAGGTAATCAAACGTAATTAGGTAACAGAATTGTTAAGTTAGAGTCTGCCTAGGCAGTTGAAACTCAACATGTTTTAAATTGTCGTTAATGTTCATAAAATGAGGATGTAACTTTTTATGACCTGGAAATAATTTTCATTTATTTACTAGTTATTAATTCTTAAATTTATACCACAAAAGAAACAGAAAGAGACCTGTCTGAACCTTCTAGAACTTCTGACACATATCTGAGAGTGGAATAAATCCCCACCAAAAGCAGCATCCTTGTGAAACGAGAGGAAATCTTTGGGTAGATAAAAAAATAAACCAAAAGTCTTATTTTTTATTTGAAAAAGATTCCCAATGCTGCTGTAACAACTGTTCCAATAATCTCAGTCTTGTGTCAAGTCCTGATGCACAGAGAAAAGGGTTGGCTTTCAGCAGTATTGAGGAACTCCTTGAAAAAGAACCTTAGAGCCATTGCTAATGTAGTGGCAAAGGACAGAGTTCATCTCCTAAACTCCAGACACTTAAAAGTCAGACAAACAGAAGAACTGAGGTTCAGTTCTCCAGCTGGTGGCTGGATTAAAACCCTTCCAGAGCAACTCACCTTGTATATTTTTTAGCACAGTGGATTCACAGAAGTGTTGACATTGCTCCTTTATTTAGTTTGGAAATTTAGAAATGAAATTTCTCACCACCACAGTACTGAGATTCATTTGGCAGATTTGTTATCACATTAAAAAAGAGAATAACTGATTTTATTATCAAAATGTATTCCTGAGCATCACATACACACCCTTTCTGCCTGTATTTGTTGCCTTCCTGTTTTTTTTACTTGCACTGTCTTTCTTTAGCTACTAGTCTGAAAATATTTATGTATGTGCTCATTGTAGGTTTGAAAGTACTGCAGATGTGGCTGCTCAAATACTCACAGTAAATTGCTGTGCTTGCTGAACCTTTAAGGGCTCTGGTTGTGATGACAGGAAGGTGTTTTCTTACAGTGTCAGAGCTGAATATCTGAAACTAGCTGATATTTGGCTTCCATCAAATCTACTGGAAATTAGGTACCTTAAAGACCTTTGAAAATCTGCACTCTCAATCATTTGGGGCAGAAATGTTATTTCCCCTGTTTAACAATGGAACAGTGTGCCAGCTTATGGTTGTGTTTTAGCAGCAGTAATAATACCACGTACCTTCTCTGCTGCTGTTTTCATATGCGTATGAATCCTTTTTTATTTTACACTATCACTCACGGATTTGTTCCATCTGAAGAAGAGAGGGCCTGGGAAAACGTAATAGCAGCTTTTTATGGAGAGGAGGTGATCAAGAAGTTGGAGCCAGGTTCCTAACAGTGGAACATTGTGAGAGGGCAAGAGATAGTGGACAGAAGTCTAAATGAGAGAGATTCAAACTGGGTACAAGGAATGTCTTTTTCCCCAAGAGGACAGTCAGGCAGCAGAACAGGTTGCCCAACAAGGCAGTGCTGTCTCTGTCCTCGGCGGATTTCAAGACCCGGCTGGACAAAGCTGTGAGCAACCTGGTCTGCCCTCAGCAGAGATTCTGCATTTGACTTCCTGAGGTCCCTTACAACTGAGTCTTTGTGTGTTCCTATCAGCATGCCATTTTGATCACAGAAGTTTTAAAATAATACTGCTGAAGCAGCTAAAAATTACTATTGCACTCAGATCCAAAATGAATTAGTCTAAGCAAGCAGTTCTATATGAACTACAGAACCAAAATCTTCCTTGATACTGGAAGTATGTTTCTTTATAACTTTTGAATTATTGTAGTGATGCCACAGCTAATGACATGCAGGTGCTTGAATATATTTACTGGAAAGACAGATTGATTTTGTTTTCATTGTGTAGCTGTTGAGATAAAGAGGTTGGCAATGCCTTTATAAACCATAAGAGAGGGAAGCTTAGTACTGCGAGGGTTTAGCTGTTAACAAATTCTTCAGTTTCTGACAACCAGCAAATTTTTGTTTTGAAAAGCAACGCTTAGTTAATATCATTTTCAAATGAGACTTCTAATGCCTAAGATGTATTGTACTACAACATTTTTTTCCACATAAGGTTTTCTTTAAATCACCTATCATGGTGAAAGACAGATGTACCTTTATTCCATAGTCTAGAGCACTGTATGTTTATATAACACCTTGAAAAAAATCTGCTTCTATCTTTCAATTCAAAAAGTCCCATCAAAATGTGCTTGTCTTTGCTTTAGATAAAAATAAAGAGAGAGAGAGAGAGAGAGAAGGGGAGAAGCTCCAGCTTTTAGATTCTTTTTTTAAAGATTCAGATTTCAACAGCTGCAGAGAGTAATTATTATAAAGGCTGTAGTCCCAATTGTTTTGAGTTGATGTTGTAGCCATACTGTAGCAGATACTCAGCAGATGCAGACTGAAGCACACAACTTGAAACATATGGCAAGATAAAATCTGAAAGCTATGCTAGCTAGCTACTATAAAGATTTTGTGAGGAAAAAGAACCTTAAATCAACATAGACTTTTAGGGAAGGACAGCAAAAATGTTGTAGGATAGAAATGATGATACCTCTCTATCACTTCTGCATCTGTAGCTGAACTCTCTGGAAAGAGAAGTCATTGTGTTTTATTCTAACTGAAAGAACTTGACAATTTTTTCAAGACCTCCAAATAACAGTTATAATCTCAAAGCTCAATTATTGCACATTCTGTTATTCCAAAGTCTTTCTTACTGTAGCAATATTCCGAAGAAGGCAGAATGAAATTTCAGATAGCACCAACAAGAAAATAGATTTTACCTCAAATAGATCTCATTAGCAAGTAAATCACTGGGAAAATTTTTGCCTTTTGGAAATCGTTCAGGTGATTTCCACTTGAAACATGATGTAAATAATGTAGCACCTGCCTTTTTCCCTGATGGACAAGTTTAGTTTAAATTTCTGTGGTAGAATACGTTACTGAAGTGTAATTGTCAGGCATTTCATTTTAAGCATTCCAGTGTAGAAACAATTATATGCATCTTAGAAGGCTTATAAAAATATGTATTTTGTAAAGAACATTTATTTCCACATGGAAACTTATCATGCCTTAAAACTGAGGCCATTCCTTTCACTTGTAAATATATATATACCTCCACCACACATGGATATTAAATATATGCAGACAGTAAGAATTTGTTTTCTGTACTTGTCTGCCTGCTATGTTAGTTTTTCTTTGCCAACTACTTACTACTGTGCCCTGCTAGCCATCATTATTACTCTGATTTTCTATCTTTCCCTCTTCTACCACCCATCTTCTGTTAAAAACTTCCCTGAGGTGCCTAGTCATGTTGAAGCAGATCCAACAAGCAGGAGCAGGCATCACCTAAACATGTGGATGACACTTTACTGTAAACTATGTATTTATGTTTTCTTCCATATATTTTGATTAATGTATTTCTTGTTTCAGTAAGGTATTTACATATATAAAGCACTGAGAAAACTGATGTGCCTGAATAGAGTACAATATTTTTTTCCTGTTTCAATACTGTTTCTGCATCACACCGATGCTTCTAGAACTGTGTGGGCGTCTAGTGTGTTGTTTCAAGCGACATCTTCTTTTTGAGTCTGAGCAAATATCTCACGTTTCTGGTTAATGTTAATGGCACATAAGTGGGAAAGATCTTACAATGGTATGGTTCCTAGCTGTACACATTAAGTGCCTGAATGCATCTTCTCTTTACTACAACAAATCTTACGGAAAAAATGTATTTCTCTATCCATTGATGTGCTATCTGTTGCCCTTTTCAGAAACTCACCCTTAACAGGTAGCAGGGTATGGCTGTATATATCTTACACACACGTTCACATCTTCAGAGATAAGACACAGCATGCATCGTGACCAGCAGATATATCATATTGGCAAAGAATGATTTTATGTCAGGTTGGAAGCTGCTAGGTGCTATGAGTGACAACATCTCCAGCTATCCCTTCAGAACAGGGGGAAAAAAAGAAAAAAAGAAAAGGAAACGCATGCACATCATGTCAGAAACACTTACAGCATTCTGAGTATGCATGTATTTCAAGTGGAAGGCACCTCACACCTGCTGTTCAGTTGAAAGATATACCACAAGATAACTGTGAAGTGGCAGTATGTGATAGTATGTGGAAAGTCTTTACTTGAAATGCTGAAGTCAATATTGGTTACTCGGCAAACCCCTTGATGACAGGGAGTGTGATTTGACTGAGGCATTATATAGTCTTTGGTGAAATATCTGACTTTTTCGAAATATATAGTCAAGGATTTGGATGAGTCCCTCAGATGTCCAGTTAAAACTCTTTTTTTAACCTGAGCAGGACAAAAAAGTGCTTCCAAAAGTCCTGTGATGAACTACAATGAAAGGGTCTTTGCCAATGTAGGTAGGAAAAGTGGTGAAGACTCTACTCTGTGCTTGACTGAGTCCAGAGACGAGAGTTTGGGTTGAACAAATGTGTATGCATTGTCATTATTAATATTATTTTTGTAACTATTAGTGCATTCGTAATAATAAGTTTTTAAGGTTCTTAATAGAGATATTACTCTAGCTATGTTTACAAAACCTCCTGTTTGTGAAGAATTTAACTACTGCGTAGTTTTATGGGGGGAATAAAGCTTGTAAAGCAGAAGAAAAGCAGCTGGGGAAAAGGGAAATGAATATGGATTTTTTTTTCTTATTAGTTTGACCCAGATTACCTCATCCATGGAGTTTACAGAGTCTGAAGATATCACATCTGAGTAAGATCTCAGTTCAAACTATTGCAGAAGGCTGGATCACGTCTTTCATGAAACCACAGTCCTACGTGTTGCACTTGCTGTGGTTGGGAGTTTGCTACATGGTGTTCCAGGGCAGAAAGCTGAACCCAGCACTTCCTATTTTACATTGCTTATAATTTGCATCTGCCTATGAATTTGAGAAGACAGTCCATATGTTTCTGAATTGCCTTTCTCTGCTCTTTTGCAATTCTACTTCTGATGTAGCTGCATTATGAATGAAAGACCTTTGTTAGTGTCCCATCTTGCACAGTTAACATAATATACATATCTGGACCTGGTTCACAGGCTGCAGAAGTGAGTGTGTAGAGTCTCAGCCACTTCAGTGGGTGTTTGAATCAGGCACAGCAAAGTAATGGTAACTGTATTTGCCTTTGCAGGATGGAAAGCAATATGCCATAGTCAGTGAGCTCCTAGAAGTTAAAGTATGCATACAGAAAGTGTACAAGTGCAGTGTTCACTTTTCTCTTCCTCAAAGTCTTGCTTTCTTGATACCCTAGAGAAAAAAAAAATCAATTAACAGTGAAATTAATAAGTCTTATTGGAGAGGTAATTTTAAGCAAAGCATGCATTTTACACATATTTTTAAGTGAGCAAGATCTTTTTCATTTACATAAATAGGTAGTTTCTGTGGTTTTTGTGTCCTTGTTTTTGCTCATGGTGAGGACAATACAGCCTTGTAGCTCAGACCTCGTTTTCAGAAAGAAGTTCAGGCATAGCAACATCCAATCTAGTCATGTAATCAGCATGCTCTGCAATATTACTACTTTAGGGATAGTGAAGTTTATAAATCAGCCAAACTTAGTAATATAAAGCAGTGTATTTTTAAAAGGAAAACACTGTTTAGAAGAATAATGACTAGGTGAGATGGCAATGAAGTTACTCTTAACAAAACAATTTACTGAAACATTTTGAAAATGGAATTGCCAGCAGGCAATTTGTTTTGTTTTGAAATAGGCTTCAACATTGCCTTTTGCTTCTGTGATAGTAGAATGAGGGAAGCGTGTATACAAACACAGGCATATATACAGATAGATGAAGGTACACACACACATACTTACACACCTATACATACCCCTTTGTGTGCATACGTTTGTGCATAGAGATAATGCTTTCCTTGGGAACATTTATGTTTAGCCCTTTAAACCTGATGTAGTAATAACTCTGTCTTGGAATCTCATGGCAATTACATAAGGGAACCAAAGCTCTTCATACAAAAATAAGTTTTAAAACCTTATATTAAAAGAGTTTCAGTAGTACTGAACTCAGACTGACAGAGCCTCTTACCATCTCTTTTTCTATGTATGGAGCATTTCAGGCAAATGGGTAAAGCAAACAAAATCTTTTGGTTGCAGGTTGTACTGTAGGGGCTACTCTGGACTGTAGTCAAGAAGTTTGAGAAATTCAATATTAAGGTGAGAAGAGGAAAGATTTGGAATGGAGAGTAGAATCCAGAGACCACAGAATTGTGAGAATTTCAGATGAAAGCTGCTAAGGGTCAGACTTTCCAGCTTAGGATCCCATAAGTTCCCCTTCCGTTTCTTATTTTGGCTAAATCCACTTCTTGCACAACATTAGTAATAAATATTGAAATTCTTTAATATCAATTTATCCAGTTTCCTATGTTATGCTCATAGTCTTTGGTCATGCTGTGACTTTGGCACAGACCTGTGACTTGAAAGGCATTCTGAGTAGTTTGTAAAGAAACTAAAACTAAAACATATGAAAGTGCGTTTATATGCAAAATGTATGTAAAAAGGTTTCCTGAGTGTACTAAGGACGGATGGGAAGGCCACTGACAGAGGAAGTGGGGAAATAGGATTGGCTGGGGATGGCAGAGGTATTTTGAAACTCACCTTCTCTAGATGTTGAAACCATTATCCCTGCTTTTGCTCTCAAAGCTGAGATTTAGGTGCACCCTGAGCATCTTTGAATGCTGGCTAGCATTTTTGATTTTGTCTGAGAGATGATGGGGTATTGTTCATAACCGTCTGATCTAACACTTCAGGGTCTTATCCCCACATGTGGATATCTGAAAATAAGATTCCAGAAGCACACAAGCTAGGTGGAATCAGGCTGGCCAAATGTGCACCATAGACTTTCCGGCCCTGGGGAGGCAGAAGCACTGTCTGTTGTCTTGCTTGCAATGACACATGCAAGCATCTCAGCCGGCAGAGAATGTCACTCCAGAAAGGCTACACTTTCTCATGTATTCAGGACAATCATTGCAGTTTAAACAGTGTTATTCAAAGTCCCCTAAAATCTGTATCTTCTTCATGTTGCTTGAGATATGATACTAGATGAGTGAGGTAAAGCTAGAGGGGATGGTCCAAGTGCAGGGCTGTTTGAAAGAGAAGTACCAAAGTGGTGGGATCAGTACAAGGATGAAGACACTCCCTCCCTTCTGTCTTGGCATATGAAGGTACAGGTACAGAAGTATCCAAAATATTCCTGCTATATTTCCTCCTCTGACACTCAGACAAAATAATCTACACCTTGTTTTTGTTTAAGAAAAACTACATTAGGATGAGGTAATGGGTCATTTTGCAGAATATCTCCAGTTATGATCCTGGTTTTATGGCGTATAAGCAATTCATCAAAAATGCTTGATTTCAGTGTCAGTCTTTACATCCTCAAAGAACTGGAAAAACATTAAATCTCATAACCTACCTGGGAGCAGGGAGGATATATATTATTCTTATAATCTCTTGCTTTTATGAGTGAAACTATTAAAACATGTTGCAGCCCTTCTTGCTCATGTCACTTCATATCTTTTCCTATTGGAATCAATACAGAGTTGTTTGCAGAGTAAGAATCTATGCAGCATGAATCCAGGTGGTGTAACTTGGTACTGCTTATTGCCTTGCTAAGGGCACAAAGGGAATCAATGTCAGAACCAAAATGGGATTCCAGGCATTCCAGGTGATACTTGCAGAAGTATTGACATGGTATGCTTGTTTCAGCCTTCCAGAGGTTTTATATAAGTCAATTCACAGAGAGATATTAAGATATCTTTGAGTGTCAACCTATGCACCTTGCCTGTTCCTGTCTGAAACTCTTACCTTTGTGCCTTGTTCCATTTAATGCCAAGTGTTTGTATTTGTGAGTCAAATGCTGCCTATAGAGCCCATGGAGTCTGTAACTCCTGACAGCACTGCCCACTCTGTTACTGTGCTGTGCTGCTGCCACATTTCATCCTCTGTCAGCAGCAGCTCAAAGGGACACTCCTCCCTAACTTCAGCAGCTAGAGATATCAAAGATCAGAAGACTAGCTACAAAATCAGGGCACCAAGAATGGCTCCCTCTGTCCCCACCTCCTCTGGAGTATTTGTAGCTCCCCCCCCCCCGCCCCCACACATTGGTTGGTTGGATTTACCTACACCTTCAGCTGCTCAAGCACTCTTCCAGGCTAGAAGATTCCAAAGCCACATTAGGGGTAAGTGGCTGCTTAATGCATAGTTCTGCTGAAATTAGGACATAAATTCTGGTTAGGATGCCCAGGCTTCTTCCGGACGATGCTGCACAAGGCATCTGTGCAAGCTGAGGATTCTACCTGCAGCATTTCTGTGAGAGGAACCAATGTACCTCACCCAGAAATGACCCTGGGGACAACAGGAGTCTCTCAGAACCTCCTAACACAGCGATTTCTGATGTGGACATCATATTTGACCTCAGAAAGTGAAGTTCTTTATCAGTTCTTGGGCAGCCTGCAATAGCTTTATGAACTTATTGGAAAAGTCAGAAAGTTCTTTGAAGACAGGAGCAATATTGATACTGCACTCAAGGCAATAATTGGGCTCTGTACCAGCTTGCACTTTTATATTGTATTAGAAAAGTGAAACACCCTATATGATAGACTTTGGAGATACTTCTTGATTTATTTTTTTCTCCTATTATTTTATCAATACTTTTAGCATGGCTTTTTGTCAAAGTATGGAGTAGATCCTCATCTTTCAGTTCTTTCTGTAGGTCTCTGATTTAAAATAGAAATAATGCTGTGCTGAGAGACATTTTGGTAAATCCTATTGCTATTCAAAAAAACGTAGATATCTTCTGCCAGCACAGAACAGATATTAAGAAGAGGTGGAGTGGATTTGTAGTAAACCAGTAAAACCAGTACAAGAAGTATTTATGTGTGTGGGTGTGGGTGTGGGTGTATATATATATAAAATATTTTATCCAATTGGAAGTCTTTGTTATAACATAAGGTTATGTTATAATTACCTTACATATAATCCAAATAAAAGAGATTGAGTGTTAATTTTTTTTTGTCAGTGAGGAAATGGCTTCACTGCATATTGCACAAAGCATACAGAAATCTGATCTAGTTTTAAACTCTGTTGAGTGTAGGCACCTGTACTACCATAGTTGGATTACTTCTGCACTAATTCACATATCTCTACAGTATATAGAACTATTCTATAAAGGCCCTGCATGCATGGACACCCCATAACAGATGTATTTCCTATATTGTAATAGTTTTCCCATCTAGTCACAAAGATTATTGTGTAGCTTTTGCTATTTTTCCCGAATAATGCCCAAATTTTAGTGTGACTCAGGAAATTAATACTGGACAAATTTCATCAAAATACTTGGGAGTTTTTGCCACTAGTTTCAGTAGAGCAGAAATTCCATCCACTGTGCTTTTTTGGTAAAGATACCCTTGGATAAATTGCAAGGGCAAGCACGGGCACATCCAGTGGGATTGCTGAGCAAATCATGCTGCTCAGAAGTAAGAGAATAAATCTGCTTAGGCCCCTTAGACAGCACACACCTCGCTTGCTTCCAGAAGGCTAATGGAAAGATCTTTGGCCCCAAGTTACAGATATAAAAACCTGGGAAGACCCCTGGAAAGTCTTACCCTGGGCCAGCCACACAGATCTTCCTCATTATTAAATTCCTTTCTTTGAAGTAGTTTTGAGGATTAATAGAACAAGCCTTTCAAAAAAGTTTAATAATTTTCTCAGATAAAATGATACCAAGTATCAAATTAATGTAAATGTTGAGTGCTTTATTCAGTGTTCCAGCTGCTGCAGCTACATTTGAGTTCAGTTGTCATTCTGAATAAAAGTTTGCATTTTGCATGTTTTCCATGTTTTTCTTTGCAAATATCACCTGATGGTGTTTCTAAATGGCAAGACCAAAGCATAAAACACTTCTTTTGTAGGGAAGCCCTTTTTGGTGGTGTTCCAGCAGCTCTGCACGTTTTCTAGTGCTTAACTCACTTTTGAAATCTGAAGAGATAACACGGAGTAACGTAAAAGGAGAGAGAGAAACAGTCTGGAGAAATTCTTCAAAGCACAACACTAAACAAAAGAAATATGGGGTCCTTGTCCTGTCCGCTTCACATTCCTGTTGTAACGATTTCACTTCTTTCTGGTTTCCTTATCTCAGGAAAGAGATAGCATTGCTTGCTTGCCACACACAAGAGCTGTGGGAATTAATTGATTTAGACATAGAGGCTGCTCTTGAAAGCCTGGAACATTATTAATACTAACCACTGCCTGCCAAAGACATGACCATCTAACCACTGCACCGTCTGTTATAGAGCTTTACAGAATCACTGCAATTGCTTCCAACCTGCAAGGATTAAAGAGGCCAAGCTGACCTTTTTATTCAGCAAAATCACTTTCTACTTTATGTCCAAACTCTACCCCTCTTTTTGCTTCTGCTCATCAGCATTCAGTTTCCAGCCAAGGAGCCTGTGGGATATGCCTGGCTGGCCCAGCATGAGACTTCCTAGGTTTTTAGTATCCCTTTGTAACTTACTCAGAAGCCAAAGACCTTACGGCTAGCCACATTGTCAGGGCAGGAATTCACACTGTTATTTTTAATGTCTGTAGGGCACTTGTATTTCCCTGGGGTTCCTGGAGACATTTATCCATCTTAGGCTTCCTTCCACAAACCACTATTTAAGCACCACTTTCGAAGTGGCAGCTGGCCGTGACAGGCGCCGATTCGCTGTGCTTTGGTCGTGCCTGTTGCTTCACACTTGCAAGTTGCACTGAGCACTTGGTTTTTTTCCTAATTGCTTCCATCTCACCCCTGCACCACAAGAAAATGTTTCTGCGCCTTGTTGATTTTCTGGATTGTGCAGATATTGTGCCATTGCCTGTAGTACCATATTTTCTGTGCCTTCGAGCTATTTTAGTATTTTTTGCTCCTCTCTTTCCTTCTGCTTCAAAGCTCTGCAGTTATGCTTTGTTGGACAAGTCACATTCCAGAAAGAGTTAGAGTAAGAAATAAGTTGCTGGCAAAGATGTGTATCTTTTATATAAAGTAAGTGTAGCAAGCCAGCATGTTGCTTTAGCTTTCACATGTACATTTACTGTTAGCAGTAGTTAAAATAGTTTGAGATGGACTGTTCCATATGTTTATGTGATTGAATAAAAATATTTTGTGGGGAAAAGCAGTTTAATCAATGTTCTGAATGGAAAACACATTTTGTGGTTTTGTTTTGGGAATATTTTTGCTGTATTTTCTCTTAATGTTAACTTTGATTCTACATTTTTGTATTCACATTTCCAGATTATTGTGTGTATGTATTTAATAAAAATTTGAATACCTTAGGTGCTTTGATAAGCTTGTGCTAGTGTTTCATGAATGTATTTTCCATCTTTTATGTTTTCTTGGTTGGGAAAAAAACCCAAATTTTCATTCTAAAGTCAGAAGATACAGCACAAGAAAGCACCATGGTGCAATTTCTCATGGACTTGAAGCCATACTATACCAGCACATGCTGACAACGAAGCTCTCGAAGAGTATTTTAGATTTACCTCATTGCATTGAAGTCTCTATAAAATTCCTGCCCCTTTCTTCATTAACCAAAACTTTACAATTGCAAAACAGCACAATGTTCAAGAAAGGTATAGCGATATAAAAATGTGACAATATTTTGTCTAATAGTAAATTGGCTTGGGGATAGACTGGTGTAACTTGGCCATCACTAGTCTGTTGCTCTGATACTCTGTGACATTTAAACTCCGATAATTTATACTTTTCTTTCCCATGGTCCAATCTGAGAGATATTTCAGGAATTCAGTCATACACCATTGTAGACCACAGTTTTATATTTTTACCTGAAGCTCTTTATTTTCACTCAGTAAAACCTGAAGAAAGGATTTTAAAATGATGAATCACAGACCGAGCTTTACTAGGGAAAATATTTCCAACTTTTTTTTTTACTCTCGTATATATAATACTAAAACTCATCCAAAAATCAGGAGGAATAGGAAGCAGGAAACAGTCTTCCAGCAAAAGTTTTGTTATTTTAATAGCCAGCACATGTTTTGGTGTATGGGGGGACTTAAAATGTTGTGACAAACTTGAGTTTTGCTTTATCCCCAAAAGGGCCATCCTAGGCTAGCCTCTTATACAAACCTGGATGAGTTTAATCCGAGCTGAATTTTGCAACGTGTTAACAGGCACACTTCTATTGATGGTTACTGCTCTGTCACTCTAAACATGAACTGCCTTAATATAAATTCCCATGCATAAAAATCAATTATCTTCAATTTTGTCTGCAATTCCACAGAACGATTCAATCCTTTTCAGAAGAATTTCAGGGATTTTATTCAAAATCAAATTATCTGGGTGGATTTTTTAATGGGGAGGAAGGGATCAAAGTGTGAGTTTTTGACTCTCCACAGAGTTGTAGGCAGAACTCAGACATTTTGCAATCAAGATAATATGTTGAAGTATTGCAGAAAGTATTAAACTATTTTTGGAGATGCCTTTATTAAAATGTGCAGTGGCTTTTAAACTCTGCTTAGATATTAGATTGGATTTCAATGTGTCAATTCAATTGGAGTTTTAATAAAATGCTAGGAATGTAATTTTATTATTGACTGGATTTCAATGTGTCAATTCAATTGGAGTTTTAATAAAGTACTAGGAATGTAATTTTATTATTTTCTCATGTTTAGAATTTTTTAATTAAAGATTTCTTCAAATTACTTCTTTGACATTGTTAACACAGCTCTTGTTCTGTGAATAATGTAAATACAGAAAAGGGAGTATTATTATATTGATTGCTGACATTTTGTTGCAAGTAAATGCAAAGGTTTTATTTCAATCCTTAGTGCTTAGCAAGAACTTCTAGTTAAGCCTGGTACACACAGAGAGTAAATTTTTGGGGTGTCTGCTGTATAAAAATACAACATATAGCCTTTGAATTCTTTTGGAAATAAGAATGTGAATTTTTTGTAGCCATTTTGGCTGACTTCAGGTTCTGATAATTGTTTGTAACTACTGCATATTTTGTAGTAAGAAATTAAATATAGCAGCTTACACTTGGGAATTCAGAAATGCTCCATGAATTCTTAGTTCTACTCACACTGTTTGCTGGAAGTTATTATTATCCCTTTTTTTAATGGAGGGACTGCAAGTAGCACAACAGGATGTGGTGGTAGATGCTGCTTCCACATGCCTTTTCCATAGGTGCTTGTATCCGTGCTGGTGTAAATACTGGTATTTTTGGTCTGTGCTCCCAGCCACCTGTTGGAATTTATGCTTTCCTCACCAAGTTATGGGAAAAACACTGATAACGGGAGACACTTGTCCTTGAGAGAAATTCCAATGCTGCCACACCTGCGTGGTGAAATACCACTTGCATGGCAGGGGAAGAAGCCAGGGACCCTCTGCCTGGAGGGTGATGGCCACACCCACTGGGGTAGACACCCCCTTTGGCAAAATTATAAAGAGTGGGCGACTTTCTCAGAGGGGGGCTCGCTACACTTGAACGGACCATGTTGTCACGGCAGGGAAGCTGCCAGCGGGCCAGCCTCTGGGGATGCTGCCTCTGCCTTTGGAGGATTGAGCATTCTAAAGTTGGTAAGACAAGTC
>JAWWEU010000001.1:18889450-18906872 GCA_035583155.1 Acropternis orthonyx | reverse complement strand
TCCCTCTCCCTTGCTCGGGGTTTCCATCTTACTTGGCCACCTGTTGTAATAAAATACTGCTTAAGTTACACTCACAATGGTGTTTGTGTTTCGGTTCTAACGTGCTCTCCGAACCCTCCCTGTAACAGTGCTCTCGCCCCTAAATATTCTTTCTCCCCCAGCAATTTTTCAGTTCAGAAAACAAAAGCGTGTGTGAGACCGTGCCCACTTGTGAAGGCAGCAGGAGGCCACGTGGGTGGCTGATTTTTTTGCTGTGGCGGTCAGTGGGGCTGACATTGAGGTGCTGGCGGGGCCGGAGCCCAGCCCTGCGCCCAAGGGGTTGGTGGCTGAGCTGCCCCTTGCGCGGGAGGGCTCGTGGGGCTCAGCCTGTAAATTCCAGCCATCCCTGCGTGCACTTTGCTTCCCCTCTTAGATTTGTGGGCTGAACAGAGGTCAGGTGTTCTTAAACTGATAAAGGAGCTCTTGGGAGAGAAATCACTTGACCGTCCGTATGATGAATGGCTGAAGAGGAATCAAGCAAAGCTGAGCTTCAGCTTGGCATCCAGGAAAAACACAGATGTACATTTTGTGCCAGACATCTGTGTTTGTTCCAAGGAAAGCCCTAGGAAGGAGGCTCTGGCCTTTCTCCACCTGGAAGTTATGAAAAAGGCATGAGAGCTCAGTTTGCTTTTTCCCTTAGTGTGTACTGTGTTATCTCCGAGGATATGCGAAGCTCTTAAAAGTGGAGCAGTGTGTTTCCACTCAGACCCTGAGCTTTACCGATCACCAGGTGCACTGTGTGGCTTCCAAATTACTATCCTAAAACTGTGCCCTGGCCAATATTTCTTGCCTCCTGGCTGGACTTAAAGAGGGGATGCGCCCTCATGACAGTGCACTTCAGAACATTTACATGTGCAATTACAGTGTTTTCAAGGAATGTGTAAGGCTCTCAGTATGTGCAATTAGAAGTTCTACGTGAATTCTACAATTCCTTTAAAAATCTACAGTTTTTTGATGTGGCACATCGTGTCCCATGTTCATTGGAATATGGATAGACATTTGCTTCCAATCCCTTTGTCCTTTGCTGTTTTCTTAAAGATGAATTCTGGGTTGGTTGCTTTGTTTGTTGGCTTGTTTTTCATTTAAAAATCCAGATCTTACCTATTCTGAAAGACTCTTTGATTGAATGAGAACACAGTAAAATTAACACCACAGATCATAGGATGTTCACTTAAAAGCATACTTTGGGGGTTTTTTGCCAGCCTCTTATAAAGAAATAGAAGAAAAATTGCCTTTGATAAAGCATTCCTTTCTTCAATTATCTCTTGTAAGAATTCCCAGTTCACATCTCTTTATCATCCAAATGATTCTTCTATTAGAAAGGTTTCAAGCTCAGTTTTTGTGTTTGTAAAATCTCATTTTATTTCCCGTTGATATGAATGGAACCTTGAGACCTGGCTCATGTTTTGGCAGCCTGAGATGTTACAATGCCTCAGGTCAAATCATGAAAATACTGTAAAAATTATTTATTTAACCATTTCTAGGGCATCTATAACAATTTGCTTAATCTTGAACACATAGAACCTAAAGTAAAGATGTGCTTGTATTAATCTGGTTGCTAGAAAAGCAGCAAGATTATAATCAAATGATAACTGCCCTCAAGAAAACAAAGGACCAGCTTGGTACATGAAAAAAATTGAGGGGCAGAGGCAGGGGGGAACAAAAAAGATGGCATTTCTAGGCTTTGGTGGTTTGCTTTCTGTGGGTGGTGAGTTTTGTTGTTGTTGTTTTGTTTGTGAGGTTTTTGTTTGCTTGTTTTTTTAATATGGCACTTCAGTAGTTTCGGCTCAGCTCTACAGAAAATGATAAATGTGAACAGTGAGGATTCCCCAGATTCTAGCTGGGCTCTTGCAGCCTCCCAGAGGAGTTCCAAATCAGGTTCTGGCTGAAGAAAAGACATCTTAGCAATAGAAAGAGAGCTGTAGCTGAGTGGGCCTTATTTTCCAGTTTTAATGTATCCAGTATAAAACTACCAGGCTGTTTCCCCAAACACTGTTAATAAAGTGAAATGTGGAATTTTTTCAGGTATCACTACATCAGCCCAGATCCTGAGGAGTATATGTATGTGATTGTCACATAAGAAATCAATGGCTGTACTGCAGTTACCGGACTGCACAATGTATAAACACATGCATTTGTTTTCTGAAATTAACTGTTAAAAATAGAAGATGGGAGAGTGAGATGAAACATGCCAGTGAGTAGTGGGACTGCACAAGAGTTCCATAGAATTGTAACATGTTTTGCTGGGCGCTTCAAGTGTTAATTTGGAGGAAGTTAGACGTGCGAGTTCAGATGAGCTTGTAATATTAAAGAAAACTCGTGTGCTGTACTCAGCGTGGGGTTATACATCTGCCACCGGGAAGCTGCTGCAGTGAGGCTTTGGTATGAAAGTTGTAAGTTTGATGGAGAACTCTGAAGGCCAGGTAAGGTCCAGGATGGCCATGACCATGCTCATTGATATTTGTTGGCTTCTCTCAACTGTCTCTGTGGCATTGACATAAACATGGCCTTGTCAAGCCATAAAATAGTTCTGAAGCAATATAGTTTGGTTCATTTATTTTAGCTCTGAGAATGGTTGGACACTGATAGCTGCAACAGTCTAGTTCCTGGCATAGTCTTTTCACATTTCACAGTAATTTGAATACCTTGTCTATTTAAAAGGCATTTTTCTGTTTGATATAGTTTTAAGTCAGGTTCAAAGCTACTAGAGAGCTAACTTCAAAAAGGAAAAACAGTTTTAAAAATCCCCGAACAAACCACCTCCTAAATTTGCAGGTATGAATTGCACACTTCCAGAATGTGGAGGCCAAATTCTTCAAATCTTCTGAACCTGTACTTGAGGTACATACATGGGCATCCAGTCAGCACACACAAGACATTGCATGTCTGCCTACAGTTCTGGCACTGGTGCAATAGGCACGTATGTCCCCGTGTAAAAAAGATTTCTCCTCAGTTGCCCAAGAGTATAACAGTTCTCTACTGTATTCAGTACTGAATATAAAGGACTGCAAAACAGGTGGATGCAGTTTCAGAGCTACATTTGAAGCACAATGCTGCTATTTTGAGTGTAAAAGCGTTTTATTTGAATGAAAGCTGAGATTTCTTAGGAAAAAATAAGGTTTTATTGTAAATAAAATTATTATTAGAAATAATAATGTCAGAAATACTACTTTTGCCTTCATAGGGGCAAGTCTATATATTTGAGTAATAAGTTTAAGTTTTGTCAGAAAGCATATTTGTGTAATGGTTATTAGGGGGTTACATGACAGTAGTTATTTCATTATTCATATTCAATATTAACAATTTATTAAACTGTAATAAAAGTACTCAGCTTCATCCATTGCAGACTGAAAGTTAGCTCTGTGAAATGTTATCCTTAAAACCTATTAAAGGTGAAGAGTTAGAAGAATGTAAAAAAAAGAAGAGGAAGGATGATATTTCTGAGAATCTAATAATGATCAAAGAAGACTATCCATTAGGCAGTATTTTATTTTATCTTCCTTCTGATTCATTAAAGGTACCCTACTGGTCTTTATACTATGCTTGATCTTGTGATAAAGTAAGAAGTGGGAGGTTAGAAGAGTTCTCTGGATACACTTGGGGCTGCTTTCCATCTCGACCCTGCCGCTTACCAGCTTGATGATGTGTCACACCTTTATACTTGTGTTGAGGTCAGGCTTCGGCTGGTTTGTCTGCTTGGACTTTAAGCTCTTGAGAGGAGAATCTTCTGCTGGCTTGCAACAAGTGCATCTGAATTATGTGCTTGGTACTGGCAGCTCTTGTTTCCTGAATATTTCTGTGATGCAATTCAAAATGGTCACATTATTAAGCATAAAATTATATACTTAGGGAAAAAACCCAAACCCCAGCAACACTACCTCTTCTTGAACTGCTGTCTTCCTGCTCTCCAGTACAGTCTGTCATTGCCATCTCAACTCAACAGCAATGGCATCCTTCTGGAGCCAAGTCTGCAGGCCTGTCTTCTTCAGGTTACTAAGCTGGATATTCTTGGTCTCTGAGCATGTGGAGCAGGGGCAGGGGAGGCAGGGCTGAGCTCTTTAGAAATTGAATCCTGTGTTCTGCACTCTGTCTTGTAGAATTGGAAAGAGCAAGGTTTGCTAGACTGAGAAAAAGACATAAATCTGCTAGTCAGATCTGCTATTTCGAGTGTCCTCTTAGCTCCCTCACTACTCACTTTAAATTAAAAGATGATCAAAAGAGAAGTGGTAATATGGATAAAGGCCAGATTAAATATGCATGCATGTGTATGAGTGGGAGAGCAATTGGTCTTTCCATGATAGGGTTGGAACAAAAATGTTAGCTCCATTATTTTTTTTTTAAATGTCGATAGTAGTGCCTAACTTTTCTGTAGTAATTTGGAGGTGGGAAAGGGTGGCAATCTCATTCCTTTGCAAAGGAAGTTTTTAGCTTTACGTGAGTGTTGCAGCTGGTGACCACAGCATGCAGAAGGAAAGTGATGCACTCTAAGGATTACAATAGAGTGGGGAAAATAGAGCAAAAATGACCTGTGTCCCAGCCCATTGCGCTGTCCTTTAGACCAGAAAAGGACATGACTTGAGGGTCAATCTTATGTCAAAACCATTGTGCGTGCTTTGAAAAAATTGAGTTATTTGTCATGCTGAAAATCTCCAAAGCTGGCTCATTGAAACAAAGACTAAAAATCTGCCGTGTTATAAAGTCCCTTTTTCTGGCAAGTAGCTCCCAAAACTTTAGGGGTTACTTTTGCTTGTTTTTACTTTATGAGATTGTGTAACAATGAGGAATTCATAAACTGAAATTAATTGATATTTATTCGTGGAAGTAGTATTGCAATTATCCAACAGAAGCAAGGAGAAGCCAGGAAGGCTGACCATGCTCAGTATCATAACTTAGTTGTGCTTGTGCCCAGGATCTTGCCATGACCTATGGTACATCTGCTGCTCAGTAGGAAAATTGAGGATAAACACTTCTGCCATTTCTGAAAATACTGTGGATAGGAAAATTAGACACATTTTATTTCCATCTCTATTAAGCTATTTTCACAAACCAGACTATTGGCCACATTTGAAGAGGATTAGTAATTAACTAGGTAGCCTAATTATCAGAACTACTTTGTCCTCCCAGAAGAAAACAATTAGAAATCCATTTCCACATACTAGTTAAAATAAAAATACTTCACAAAGACAGATTTTATTGGCGGGGCCAATGGTTTGCAAATGAATCATAGGATACAATGCATTGCTGTTTGAAGTTGCATTTGGTGGCTTTTAATGAGATCCCACTGTTTATGGATCAGATGGAGCATAATCTGTTTATTTACTTTTTCCTGTGCAAAGCGTCACTTTAATGCCAGTCTGCTGAGACTGGCAAAGACTGGCAGAGGCACAGTTGCATCATTAGAGCAAAGGTGCCAAAAGGGTTGTTTGGCTCTTTCAGATCTCCAGCTCTTCAATCCCGTTTTTGCCAGCAGGCAATATTTATTAAATACTCTGAAAACCAATTCAATCGATTTAAATAATACTGGCAGCATAAACTTGTGTGTGCGATTAGGGGAGAAAGTTGAGCATGGGATAGGTTACAGGACTCCTAAAAGTCTGATTTCCAGGCTAACTGTAGGTCTCAGCACCTTGCATTGGACTTGCCTACGTGAATGGGCACAGGCAGATCAAAACCTGTGGTCCTGTGCATTGTCAGGATGCAAACCAGCTCTGCAGAGATGTCCTGCCTGGGTGTGTTAGTCTGAAGGGCAGAAGGCGGCCCCTCTGGCTAAAGCAGAGCTGCTCCCTTTATTGCAGTGGTTCTCCAGGGTTGTTGTAGGTGGGGTGTGGGGTTCTCCTGTAAGCACAGATTATTCCTGTCCCTCCTGTGGTGGAGTAGCTGATGGGGCTTTGTACCTCCTGGAGTTCTGGCTGCCATTCAGTGCTCCTGTACTGATGGGCTGAATCACACTGGAAGTATTTCTCAAGGGCTCGGAAGAGAAATTGTTCTCTGTGTTGCTTCGTGTCCTTTAAAACTGTTTCTTTTCACTTTTAAGGATGAAAATGCAGCTTGGTGCTGCTCTTGAGGGCATCATTAATCAGGTCTGACTGAATACTCATCAATTTAGTAGATTTATGTGTATTTATTGTCATTGTAACATTTCATGTGCAGTTACATCCATTACATGGAGCCTGTGCAAACCTAGGCAGACGCAGACTCGACGCTTGTCAGGTGTATTTTTTCTTTGATGAGTCAGGGGCAGATTTTGCACAGCCAAGACACAGAGTCTGGGTTGTTTTTATAAATTTAGATATATTTAATATTGTTACTGTTTGGAATAATAGGTGAGGGCACAAACTGAGTTAAGAATCTGTTTCTGCTCAGCATTGTGTGACTGCATAGTAAGAAGAGTTTTACTGTCTAAACAGGCATCTAGAGGGGAATGTTTGTTTGGGAAAATGCAGAGAGTAACAAAGTGATGTGTGCAAGGCACCACAGCAGTTTGGATGCAGATCTTGGCGTGCACCCGTAACTCGTGCTTTCTGGGACTGTTCCCTTGTTTCTCTCCAACTCTTCCTGCCAATATAGAGTTATTATCCATACATGGATACACAAACGCCACAGTGGACTGCAAAACCAGATCTTCAGTTCATTAAAAAAAATCAATGCTTTTTCACTATGCCAATAGGACTATGCTGACTTACCATATAAGAAAACTTGTCACCATATTTATGTTAAAATTTTCTAATATTTTTTAAGTCAGAACTCTAAAGTCAAGGCTTTCAAAATTTCTTTCCTAATTTAGGCATTAAATGTATATGTAGGCTGAGAAGTGTGTGGCCTGATTTTTGGTGAGTGATTCCACTGCAAGCAGTGGTTGCCTGTATCCTTCATAGCTCAAATAATTCACATCACTGCCTACAGATGAACGTGGGTGCTTAACCTCAGGCCACCTAGTCTGAAAAATTTGTTTCAAGTACTGCTGTTGACTGCTGGAAATTTCAGTGTAGACAGACATTCGCGTTGCCTTCGTTCAGTTCAGCCATCTATCCGAGTCTTCTTTGTTGTGGTGCACAGCTCTTACGTTAGTCTGACCTTGTGTGAGTAAATAACCTTTGCAAAATTTAGTTTCATTTTTCCATAGGTTCAGAATAGGATTGTATTAGGTTCTGTATTTGGGTCTTTTTCCTGTGGAACTGTTGCTAACCTAAATGGTACAGGGAAAAGCACCTATAAAAGTAAATGGGCAAAAGTGCCCCTGGTGGATTAAGCATAATGTTCTCAGGTTGGTTCTCCTTCTGAAGTTGGCTTACTTCTAAAATCAGCGTGTTTCTGAGAGTGGTTACTTTCAGCTCAGTTGCCAACATCCTTTAATTTTCAACAGGCTCCTGCAATGACCCCACAAGGTTATATAATAACTTTTTACAAGGAGACCTGGAGACTGGAGAAACATGTCAGGCTGGTATTTCACTTACGTCTGGATGTACTGTGTGACATATTAACACTGCAGACACATCTGCTATTCCGAAGGGGCTGAAGAAACTTCAGTCTCAGGCAGATGCAATACGTGGGGTTGACAGAGCAGACAAAGAGTCACTGCAAGTTACTATAGCAGGTGAGGGATGGATGCAGGGGAATTGAGCAGGGCTTAGTGTGGTGCTGCGTGATGTGCAAAGTAACATAAAGCGTGTGGCTGTGTTTAGTGACTTAGAAATAAGGCATAGATGGTGATGCACTAAATAAATATTCTGAATATAAAGGACTGACTGTTTATGGCTTAACTTTTGTCACTCTCCCAGTAGCTTGAAGTCTGGTTCAAAGTGACTGTGCCTCTATAAATAGTTCCATAATTTCTCTGAGCTTTATCTCATCTATGAAACCAAAAGAGTCATAAAAAATTCAAATAGTTCCTAGACAGTCGTAGTTTTATCTAGAAGTTCTGAAACACTAAATCCACAGAATCTGTAATACTATTTGAGGTTTTCCACTTGTTTCATTTTTGCACTCCTAACAGTTGTTACATGCAGTTGACAGATCTGAAAAGGTTTTGAGCTCTGCAAACCGCCTTTGGATGCCCATCATTTATAGCCGTATAACTAGTTAGTGTCACCTGCATTATTTTTTAAATAAAGAACTTGCTTCTCCTTTCTGAAAACTTCTTTAGGATTTTCTGTTCAGTTTGAAATGTAAGCCATCTGAGGTAGAGGCTAATCTTTTTGTCCTCTGCCTGTGTCATGGTTTCAGGTGGCCTTAATAACCAGTAGAATAAATCTTTACTCCCTTGTTCTCCTCTTTCTTGGTCTTATTTTGTACCATATGATTGCAATTTGCTTTGACCATTTACTTACTTTTCTTGATCATTATTTTCCTACTGTGTTCTGTCTTCATTTTTATTTTGCTTCAAACCTGCCTAACATTGAATTAAAAGAAGACCAGTTAAGAATGACAAGGTAGTGCATCATCGGTTACAGCAAACTGAATTGTTCATTCCAGTGCTTTTGGTGGCCACCAGTTCAGCATTTTTGTTTCTACAAACCATTTCTCACTAACACCTGAATGCTGGAGTGTCTGTAGGTATAGGCAATAATAGTTGCCTGAGACAGCAGATTGCTCTGAGCAGTCATGTAGTTATAACTTTCTGATAGCTTTGCCTGTGCCAGAGCACGGTAAAATCAGACCAACTGCAGCTTTACATGAAGCTGAAGAGGGCTGGTTGATAGGCTGGGGGCAGCACCTGTTGGAGGTGAGCACAAGGCTTCCCTGTTCCCTGGATACCAAAAAGAGCACATCTGCAGAGCTGTAGCATTGGGTTTCTGACCCAGTTCTGTCTTCATCTCTTTTCTCTTCGGCATCTTGGGAATTATGGCTTTGTCTTGACCCAGACACTCAGTTCTTTGATCCAGCTTTGCTTACATGACATAGAAGCCCCAAATTTGAGGAGGAAACTTTCCAAAGCTCCTTAGAAACTCAAAAGCATAAAAGTCACTGCTATTTTTCAGTGTAATGAGACCCTAAATCCTTCAGTCTTTTGAGATGTCCTCTCTATTATGTAAGTTCAGTTAAATCACAGTAATACAGCCTTGTGGCTTTGACAGTTTGCTTTTAAAGTTCACAGAGCCCTGAAAATTTTCTTACAGGAGCAGTCCAAAACATGACCACAGGTTGGACCATGGTGTCTGTAATTTAGGGAAGTTATTCAATGAATAAAACTAGATGTGCTGTGGGCTAACTCTGTTCCTCTTGAAGGCAATAATACAAGCAGTTGAATGGAGCACTTCTACCTATCCTGAGCCATATATATAAGGCACTAACAAAGTGATGGCTTGTAAATAAAGCAGAGATGTAAGTATTTCCTCTAATGGCTGACCTCAGCAGCAGATGATCTTCTCAAGTCCCGTGTAGGAGAACTGAAGCATGTTCTAATTTGATTAGATGCTGGCAACCACAAATTGCACCATTAAGGGAGAGGACTGATGGGCTGTGTTGGGAGGCTGGGTCCAAACTCACAGGCTGGGTCAGCAGACCTTTGTGGGAGGAAGCATTTCCTTTGAGTAATGTTCTGACTTGCTGTACCAGAAATCCCTTCTCATGCTGATATTATCCAGGGGTGTATTATCCTTTCTTCAGAGGTGGCATAGCCTCAAAGGCTTCATTCTTACTAATAGTACGGGGCCTGTTGTCTCTCTTCTAGTCCACATGAAAAAGTTCTCTCTCTCTCTTAGGACCCAATATATTAGCAATATTGGCAGGGCTGCACTTATTTATGGAGTAAGTTTAACTTTTGATGGTTGCCAATCTGGCACCTTGCAAAAACTATATTTGAATAAAAGGAAGAAGAAAGACTACTATCTAAGAACTCACCTATAAAGAGATGTTGATCTGCATTTGTTGTGTTTGTGGGGGTATGTTCAATACTGTGTAATGGCATGAGCTATGAGGTAGTAGAAAAATATGGGTAGATTTTCAGTTATACAAAATATAACAATTTTGGTAGAAGAAGAAAGAAAGCAAGGAATTTGGAGTTGGTTTTAAGATCATCTGTCTGAAGGCAACAGGGTAACAATTTCCTAAATTCTGTTGATTTAGCTTACTGAAAATATGTCAAAGAAGGGATAAATTTCACATTTCATCTAAAAGATAGGAAGACACCTTATAAATTAATTTATTTGTAGCTAGGTAAAGTTTAATTATACTATGAAAAGAGAAGGTGGCATCTTTCTCAGTACTGCTCCTCTGGGGCCAACTTTTAGAAAGAGATTCAGAACATCGTTAAATCATCCACTCTAGAGACTGAATTGGTTCTGTGACCATTTATAATCCAATTAAGAGGAAATAAATAAACAAACACACAAACAAATCCCAGGACCCATCTAAATTGTCGACAGAAACAAAAAGGGTGCATTAAAGTTTAACTTCCGTAAAGTTTCGTTTAATGAGGAGGGTGCACTAAAATAAATGTCACAAAATTGCTTCTTTTAGGAAACTGTAGGTATTAGCATATTTAGGATTTGAGATTTTTTTTTTTCCCTGAAGGACCTGATGGTCCCTGATATCTTCCAATCAACTCCCTTTTATTGTTCTCCTGTTTTTTTGCAGAACACAAGAGAATGAAAAGCATTACAACATTTCATCATGTGCAGGAGGATTTAAATCTGTTTTGAAGAAATTGCACCTCATTATCTGGAAATACAGCTACCCAGACTGAAAACAGCCCAAGATGATAGAATGCAGCAACCTTTCTGTTTAGCAACACAGGCAACTCTATTTCCCTAGTGCTCTGTTCTCCATTGGATCCCTTCTGAATACAGAATGAGCTTAAAGATTTCTACCTTATGTTCAAAAGCCTACAGTGGGTTTGCCTTTTTTTTTTTTTCCCCTTAGCTGTAATATGGACCCACTATATTAGATGGTTTGCAAAGTCACATGTGGACAGTCCCTACTCTGGCAGCATTGAGGAAACAAAGCATGACAACTAGATTGAGTGCTAACTTTTGGGCAGGTTCACAAAACAAACCGGGAATGGAGCCAAATGTGTGACATTCACACTAATTTCATAGCAGTCAAATCACAGTGGCTGCCAAACGACCCAAGGAAGCACATATTTCTCTACAAACATCATCTTTTACAATAATTTCTAGCCTAATAGTGAAGTTTCTAATTCCAGGATGTGAAGCAGGGTACTCTTCTATGTCCATTGCAAAACTTACTGTAGCAAGCAGTTACAATATCAGCCTAGGGAGATCTGTCAGACATGCTTGTTCCCTTGATTTAGCTTTCCAATAACAGCAGATATTTCCAAAGTTCAAGTCTAAGAAGGAGAAGAAAAAAGAAGAAAAGGTGTGGGGGAAATAATTATTTCCTTAAAAGTCATCCAGCATCTGGACAGCACAGAGTTAAAGGTAATCGTGGAATCATAGAATCAACTGGGTTGGAAGAGACCTCTGAGGTCATCAAGTCCAACCCTTGATCCAACACCACTCTGATCACTAGATCACAGCACTAAGTGCCACATCCAGTCTCATCTTAAAAACCTCCAGGGACAGTGAATCCACCACCTCTCTGGGCAGGCCATCCCAATGCCTGATTACTCTCTCTGTAAAGAATTTTTTTCTAATGTCCAACCTAAGCTTCCCCTGGCAGAGCTTAAGCCTGTGCCCTCTTGTCCTAATATGCACAACTAGATTAATAAAAAGGAATATGTGGGTCAAAATTCTGTTAAAAATTACTCATTGTTCCTATAATTTGTCATTTGGTCATCTTGAAACTCTTTTACACCCCGTCTTCTCCAGTCTGAAACTTTAACCTGAAAAGCTTCCCATTTGCACCTTGGTTTTGTATTTATATTTGCTGTGTGCTTCCATATCTGCATCTACATGCCCATGTGTGCCGATGGCTGCTCACAGGCCTACTTTTGCAAATAGGTTCCCATCTAAATGGCTACATATGCGAACTTGCTTTGCAACTGTGCTTCTGGAAGACCTAGTATATTAACTTCTTGGTTGCTATAAATTTGGACAGCAAAGCTTTACTGATTAGGCACTGACTATCCTTCCCATGAGCTCTGTACAGTATACAGAACCCAAATCATGTGATGCAGCCATCACCATTGACATGGGGGCTGCATCTCTCTCAGTGAGTGTAGAAAAGCATAAATATTTGACTTCTGTAAACTATATTAGGGAGATAAAAGCTTACTGTAATTATTAATGAAGTGCAGCATCTGCATGACTAGGCAGAGGTACTTTTAAAGGGAAGTGCATTTAAATGTGTCTTTCTTTGAAGCTTCAGTCTATCTTTTTTTTATTAAGCGGCTATCTATGTTGCCTAGGTGTGTTGATGAACTAGGACTTCAAAAGAACTGTGATTATAATCCAAATTGTTATTAATAAAACCCACATTTGACTGAGACAAAGCTTGGATCACATGAATATGTAACTGTATTATAACATGTGCTAAGAGGTTTGCAGGATTGTAGACAGACGACGAAGTAATTAATTAAGGAATTATATCCACAAGGTGAAAAGTCCCCAAAGATAAATATGTTGAGAGCTATTTTAGGGAAAGGATCTAGGGTTTCTGCACCTGAGTAATTTTATGGAAACCTTCAGTGGCAATGCTTGTGTGTGTGTGTGTGTGTGTGTGTGTGTGTGTGTGTGTGTGTGTGTTTGTCTGTGTGTGTGCCTGTATTTTCCCTCCTGCTCTCGGTTATGGAGTGTCAAAAAGCCTCATACACATCAACAGTAGACCAGCAGTCAGTGCACCTCAAGGTTATGGGAGAGGAGCTTTCAGGTGAGGAAGATCAGGTGAATGTTTGCTAAGGGAGAGAAGGACTCAAGGTAGGATGAGTGTAGGACACACAGCTCCTGCCTTTTGCTGAGGAAGGTCATATCTTTCCTGAGCTCTACTTAAGGACCCCACTAAACTTACTAGGGCAGTCTAAACCCAAGCTCACAGTGGGGCTGTGGCTGTGGCTTTCCAGACTTGTGAACTAACCAGATACCATATTTCAATGTCACTTTGGCACAGGTTGCTCCAGTTCTATGTCATGCTTATTGTTCGGTTCTACCAGTGTGAGTAAGTGAGATTCAAAAGCATTTTTTTTAGTACACAGGTATCCTCTCTTTCTAGAAGTTATTTTGAAGTCTTCTGTTTGTACTTTTCACATGATTAAATGCTTGGCTTAAGATACCTGACATATCCTGTAATCTACACACACACAGAGACAGATTGTAATCTCACGTAAGACATATACAAATCTTCTCATTATTGTTTCTATCTATTTTTAATATCGTCCATTGTGTCACTAGGAAAGATCCCGATTTGTACTACCAGTTGTGTGCTTAGTGTATTTATTTAGTAAACACTTTTGTTTATTTTCATTTTTAGAAGAAAAACATATTTTAGTTTCATGACCTCCTTATTATATTCAACATGTGTCTTTCCACTGTTTGTCAATAGTAGATAATACCTTTTATCCACCATGTTAGAATAATTCTACATACTCCTCTATTTTAAATGACACTAATAGAGATCTATGGTTTGTTTTAGATAATAAGCAGGTTGAGAGGATCATTTTAAGAGGATTTTATACCATTTGTAAAGCAAGCAAGTAAACAAATAAATAAAAAGGAACAAAAGATAAACAGGACCAATTTCCTGTTTTCCTTTCTCTAATTTCTGGCAAGCTGAAATATTTTATGCTTTTGTGTGTATTTCAGTGAAGGTGTCTACTTATTTAGGGAATAGGTTTCTCCTGATCCTGAGGAGGAAGAAGTAAGACAACAGGGACAGTGTATCTTTCTTAAATGAAAGAACAAACAGTAGTGACCAAGCATTGTAATACTAGAAAATGGGAAAAAATAATTTGCAGCACCACTTGTATCTGACATGTTTGGAGCACTGCTGTGGTTGAAAGCTGTTTTATACTTGGAAATATGCAGCACACCCAGGTCTGACCTAGGAAGCACTGCTGGGTAATATGTCATGAACCACCAAGAAAACACCTTCATGGTGTGTCCTCAGTGACCAAATGCAAGTAAATGGTTCTATTAACAGAAAATTACTATTGATTATAATCTATATTTTCACACATTTCTAATGGAATTTCCTGCAGTCATCCAGGCGTACTTTTTTTACCCCAAATAGTGAAAACCCAGCCTTGGGCTTATGGACAGGAGTGGGCTGTGAATGTGACATCTCCCTGTGTCCCAGCCTGCCAAATTCCCTGCTGACTGTTGCTCCAATTGTACCTAATTCTTTCACTAAGTTCTGGCTTTTTTCCTTCTGATGAGGGTGAAACAATCCACTCTTAAGTCTCATCTAGGCAGCAAAAAGTGAATATTAAAGTCAACAGCCATGGTCAGAAATTTTAAAAGGTATTTTACAAACAAAATATATAGGTACAAAAATACCCAGACAGGTCTTTTTCAACAATCCAAGTAGCCAGCACTGTAAAATGAGGGCCTGAATTTCTGCAGTCACCCAGACACATTTTGTTCACTAGAGCATCCTATCTAAACCTGTATCGCTCCATGCACGGAAGTGAGCAGTGCTGGCTGCTAACACTAATTGTAAATGGAGCTATTACAGAGACGGGGAAGTCATTGTGATGGATCTTTGTCTAAGTCATCAGGAAGCCTGTAAAACATGCTGTGTTTATGATAGTAAGTATTATATGGCTCTAAGAGCTGTATATCATGCCTGTTGCTCTGGAGAGGCACCTGCTGACTGTTCATACGCCAGCTTGTAAAAAAGGTATGAAGGCAATTTAGCTACAAAATATTCCTTTTATGTTTTCTGAAACAAAGTTGAACTTTGATCTGTGACCCCAGAAGGAGCAGTTAAAGAACCTGTCCTTTTATGAATATGCAAGAAAAATAAAACTTATGCCCAATGCATAATTGGTTCGAGGACAGAAGTTTTTACATCCATATTCTTAAAAGGGTCATGCTATATTTAGATATAACCCACCTTTAGGTGCTTTGAGCTCTCGATCAAACCCTACAGAACACAAATACTCCACCATATGCATATGAGAAGAGGTGGTGCAGAAAGGCAAAGATATGCATTGCCTGGCATATCACCATTAGCTGTTGTTCCCAGCCCTCTGCACAGTGTGCTTTAATTTTGGCTCTGAGGTAAATTACTGTGCAGATCAGAGCCCAGCTGCTCTGTACCTCCCATCCTGTGCTTTTATTGTGTGATACAAAGAAAAGGTTACTTTGATCTCTGCAAGTATGCTACTGGTCTTTCCCCTGTTCTTGCCCAACTTGGCTTCTGGGGTCATGGAAGGATTCAGACCCAAGAGAGCCAACACTTCCTGTGAACAGAAGTCTTTCAAGAAACGTAGCAAGTGTCCTTGTTCCTGTGTTTCATGAAGAGGTGCTTGAGGACACATAAATATCTGCAAGGAGTGTTTATGGGATGCATAAAGCTCCGTCCCTGGCTTTCATGCTCACTCATCCTTAACCCCTCTAGAATTAAGAGATATACATAATAAATGATTCATTATGAGCGATTATCTTTGGAGATTTTTTTAATCTTATCAAAGCATAGACTGTGTCAATCATGTGCAAAGTCTCAAATGGAATTACTTCTAATAATCAACCACTCTTAAGTTTGTATCTCATTTTTACTGTGTTGTTTGAACAGGAGATTTGATTCTCTGTGCCTCTTTTGCAAATTGAAAGAAAGAAATAATGTATTTTTAAATCCATATTCAGGACTCAGAGCCATCAACTGAACAGCCTCTGGAGTCGTAGGTTTTCCAATAAACTTTCATCAACAGAAAATCAATCACTTCAGGGAAAGATATATGTATCCCAGTGGCTGCATGCAAACAGAAGAGTGGTAACACTTCTTAAATTAGATGCCTTATCAAGTGGCACAGTAAGAATGGTGCTAATCTGCATAACTCATTGCAACAATAACCTGTGACACAGCAAAGGGCACAGTTAACTTTAATAAATAATATTTCTAAATGTACAACATATTCCCAAATCACCATTGAGAAAAAGTAAGTAAAAAAAAAAGTCAGACTTTTGAGGCTAAATATGGAAAATACATCCAATAATTATCAAGGTTCATAGAAACTATATATATGTAGGGGCCCTACTATTGAAAACTTGATAAAAAGTAGACAAAAAGAATTTTCTAAAACATCATGAGGGAGTAAGTTTCAGCCTGAATCTGTGCAGCTTCCATTTAAAGGTAACGGGTGTCTCAGTGTGTATTTCTTGCATTGAAAATTTGCCCATCATACTCTCATTTAATCTCACCAAAAGAAAGTCCAAATGTCAGACAGAAACGTGCTAAATATTGTGCTGTATAAGAACAACAATTATGTCATGGACTTAATTTTGTTCCTCTGCTCAATGTGTAAGGCCAATGTGAAGCACAGCTCTCCAGCTGCTATTTTCCAGGCTGTAAGCTGCCTCCCTGCTGATCCACATGCCCATCATTTCTTGCCCTGCCATGGCGGGATAACATAGCATTGTGGTCCAGGAGAACTTTATCTAAAGGCAAGAAGGGAAGGAGCAGTACACCTGACCCGGGTGGGTGGTGTGGTGCTGTGTTGTACCTCTCTAGGCAGCACGGGGCTGGTGGCCCTGGAAGGCGTGGGGAAAGGACCCAGTGGAATTTGTAAAGGAGTAACACTGTAAGGTGTGAAAGCATGCCGGGCTCTGGGTAGGATGCTGAGGAGGGCTGGGAGACTGTGCACACTGGCAGTGAGTCACCAGCTGGGTACTTGTTTCCATCAGGCTAGGCACTTCTATATCTTGCTTTTCTTTAAACAAGAAGTGTAGAAAGAAGGTACATTAGAAGCTAAAGCAAGGAAGGGTTTCCAGTCCCTTCTGGTGATTAAACTGGAGTTTTCTTTCTGCACTGTGCAGTTGTGTTGAACAGAACAAGAGATGTTCAAGGCCAGTGCTGTATTTTGGCAGGCATGGAGCAGATCCAGAGGCAGGTTCTACTGAAGAAGAAATTGTATGGAAGGACAGCTCCATGGTATCCCTGCAGAATGGAAACATTCTTCTTCTGTAAAATTCAGATATCTTTATGACTCAATATATATTTCTGCTCAACCTATAGCCTTATAGGGTGATTGAAAAGACTGCTACTGATTTGGCAGGATTCTGAACCAGATGTGTTGAAGGCTTTATTCCTATGTAAAACTGTATTTATTCTGTGTATGTTCATAGAGCACTGTTTACAACCAGGTCCCATATACACCAAGACCTTCATTCACAAGACCATGCAATGGGGGCGTTTGTAATTTTTCTACCTTTAAGCTTTTCTGGTGCTAGAACTGATAAAAATGGTACAAACATTTCTTTCTTTCTTTCTTTCTTTCTTTCTTTCTTTCTTTCTTTCTTTCTTTCTTTCTTTCTTTCTTTCTTTCTTT
>JAWWEU010000001.1:18645705-18889350 GCA_035583155.1 Acropternis orthonyx | reverse complement strand
TTCTTTCGTTCTTTCGTTCTTTCGTTCTTTCGTTCTTTCGTTCTTTCGTTCTTTCTTAGCCTTTTTCTTTTTCTCTTTGCATCCACTCTCCCTTTACTAAAACAACATTTGAAATATTTTTATTCATATTGTCAAAAAATAAAATACAAAATCAAAATGAGCACGTGAAAGGTCACCAAATCTGAAAAACTGTAGTTCAATACATGTTTCCTTGGAAATTTAGGAACACATGAAAACAAGGCGTCAGAATGACAATACATTTGGGCTATAAACTTTCAGTGTAGTAATGGTGTTCTAGCTAGAATTATATCTCATTTTTCAATAGTTCATTTAAGCCTTGGCACTTTAAATAATTAAATCACAAAATGAACTGAGGTGGGTGTGATTTTGACCTATATTTAAAAAAAATAAATCATTTCTTTTATGAGTATGTCAGCTAGCAATCAGCTAAGCACAGCTCAGTCTGTTCTCAGTGCAGACTCAGTTCATATATGCAACGAGAGCAACATCAAACTCTGTCTTTTTAACAGATGTGGTCTGGAGCCAAGATCCTGAGCAATGCAGGTGCAACTGGAATATCCAATAATGATTTGGCCCCATGTCTGCAAATTGCCAGAACCTAATATTGGCAAGAGGAAAGGAAAGGTCCCACCTGCATTTTGTATGTGACAAGTGCAGCTCAGTCTGTTGACTCATGGTAGCAAGTGTAGCATCATTACAAACTCTGCCATGTTCCTTGTTAAGAGTCTTCATTCACTGCCTGCAGGGGAGGGTGCAATGCACAGGCTGTTGCCATTTTCCTTTCTACTAAATGCCTTCAATTCTATTCCAGCAAAGACAAAATGCAAGGGAATGGGAGGTAAAAATTTGCAGCAAGGCTTTAGATCCGAAAGTCTTGCTTGTGTTCTGAAGTCCTGGAATGACCAACTTCCATTTCTAGACACATAGAACCATTTTCAGGGATCACAGCCTGGAAATTTTAGGAATAAATATTTCAAGGTGGCCTTTCAAGATTCCTTTGAAACAACAGTGTATAACTAACAGCAGGGAGTGGATAATGAGTGGAACATGAAGCATTAATGAAATGGAATGATAGTAAAAAGACACTGTCTTGATAACTTGTTCATGAAAGGTTGGACTGTGTAGGGAAGCCTCTAACTTACTGATCATGTAGAAGTAATTCACAAGAGTGAAGTGAGACAGGTCCTTGCAAGTCTTTCTTCAAGAGTGGTGCTGTCATATCACAGAGAAGAGGCATCCCATGGCCCTATCACTTTTTCACTTTTTCCAGAAGCACTAGCAGGGTATGGAGAATGATTCATCTCAAAAGAGGTAACGTACTTCCTGGAGCCTGGTGAGCTCCACATCATTCTCCATAGAGACCACTGCCTCAGACATATATGTTAACTTGCTGTGTTCTTGTTTTGCTATTATTATTATTAATCTTGAAACTCTGGTCTCATCTCGTGTAGATGATTATATTTTGATGTATGAATTGCCTATTCAGTTCTAGTTTTCTGTGCGATAAGGTTGTTAAAACATTTGCCAAATTTCCTGCCAGAGGTATCTGAACGGTAGTGGCAGATTAAATAATCCCCTCAAACCACATTGTCAGAAAGGTGTCTAAAGCATATTAGGATCTTTGGGGATAGAAAGCAATTGTAAATTGCAGTTAGGTTTGTCATCCAGCACTTAGGTGTTATTGTAACAGAATAAAGAAAAAAGAAAAGCTATATAATGACTACTGACAAGATTATGTGATGAGTTGGTCTTTGGTAACTAGGACAGCTTATTTTTCATGTGTAAAGGTACAGAAATAGTATCTGACTCAAAATTTAGAAGATATCCTTGTCATCCTTTAGAGGTACTAGCTTGTATTGCTTATTTGCATTTATCATTACTAAGGACACAGAAGCAGAGCAAGTGAGAAAGTAGTGTCCCACAAGGTATTCTGGAGTTTCAAAGTGTGTTTTTTGTCTCAATTACAATTAAAATCTCAGATGAGAAATGTTGATCTATTTTATTCTGAAACTCTGAACAAATTTGTTTTAATAATGCTGAAGCCGAATATTATATTAAGTCAAAAGTCTTAAGAATATTATGCAAATAATATGAACTCTTATAAATTAACGGTAATAACAAAATGAAATTAAATGTCTCCAACTTTTCAAAACAAAAGGTTTCAATATGATTGAATCAAAGCAAAAGATGAAAAGAGATTCAATGTTACACTTTTCTCTCAATTTTGGGATGAAAATTGTCACTGTCTTGTTTGAATTAATTATTTCTGAATGTGAAACAGCTTTTGACCATTTATTCATTCTTAAGAAAACAGGTTCATCAGAGTAAGTCTTTGCAGAGTTCCTTCACTCTAAATAACTGTGAATGATTCTGCCTGCAAAACATTACTGTTGGCAGGTTTTAATTGCTGTAGAGGAGGCATTTCTCCATCAAATTCCTGCAGACTCTGTGCAAATATCAGAAACCCTGCTTGGTTTAGGTGCAGGTCTAAAGGGATGTAAAAACCAAGCTCTTTTCTCGTCCTTAGGTCTGTTCTTCCTGCAAACTTACCGCTATGTAAAGCTAGAGATTGCAATGTGGTGGTGTACACAACTTTACACCAAGGAAATAAAAAGGAAATGTTTGTGTGGCCTTGTCTGGTCATCTGTTTTGGAAACATGAGCACCACACTGAGTGCTATGAGTAGAATGAGAGTACGGAATAACAAGTAAGAGTACAGATACATTTCTGGACAGTAAATCCAGCCTTAAGCTCAGTACTCCAAACTACCGCCTTGTGTAGACATTTTTATGAGCAATGAGATTGTAGCTTACTTAGAAATGTGCTTTCTAAGCTGTTTGGCTCTCAAAGTTATTTTGAAAGCTTAATGTCTTTCAAGATAGGTTGGAAGTGCTTCATTCATATTTGTGGCATTAATAAACTCTCACAGAGAGTGACTGTGGAATGGCATGTGTATAAACCCGTACTAACTTCCCAACTTGTGCGCCCTACTGTTAAAACCTAGTTCCCTCAGCTCGGGGTTGACACAGGGCCACTGGCAATATTATCTTGTGGCTACATGTACCCTAATGCTTAACATGCCATCCCTCTGCCAATCTCAAGACAGACTAGCATCAAACAGCTGCCACCAGCAGCTGTGGACATTCAGCACCTCTGAAAATTAGCTGCAGGGTATCCTAAGTCTGGTATTCCAAAAGTGGTGACTCATAAATTAGAAGCTGCAAACATAACTAGTTCTTGAATTTTTTGGAAGAACTAATAGAATTAAAGCCTTATAGAGGATAAAAATAAGTAGGAAAAATCAAAAGACTTGCTGTACCCACTTGAAAAGGAGAATTCACATGAATGATACTCTAATTGTTTCAAGTAACATCTTAAAAGCAATGTTGATAATTTTTAAATAATAAGAAGATTAGTAAATTATCAGTTAAGTGAAACTGCAGTGCAAGGTCAACAGCTAGTGTGGCACCACACTAAACAGTAAAATGAACAAATTTCTTGGTTAAAGCAACGAACAGTTGGTTGATAAACCTACTGGGGGTTTTGCAAGTAAAGCTGAACATCAGTAGAAGGTGAATTGGGTTGGAAATACCTGAAGAAAGAAATCCAATGCAAGTAACTAAGAACTGAAATGCCTCATTTTCCATATTTCACCTCACTGTTTTTTACCCGATCCTACAAGCCTATCACGTATTTTACAGCCAAGATGTATGATTCTACTCAATAACACATTTTAAACAAATAGATATAGCCCCATTTTTAGATTTATATTGGTACTTATTTTGGTGTCAGATGTCACTAAGAGTATTGCTAGAGTCATATCGCATATCACAAACTACGCCATGCAAGTTGTAAAACAATGTCTCCAGGTCTGGGAAACCCTCTTTCCTTTAGTCAAGCTTTATAAATAAGTAGTACTTAAGCTGCCAGAGTCAGTGAGATAAGACCCAAATCAGGTCATACCACAGAACTGTCTGAAAGATCCCTGACCTTTCTCCTAAAAATTTCATGCATGCAAACACGTTACTGTTTTCCTCTGGGTTGGTTTTGGAGTTAATCTCATTGTCCACACCAGGAGACTTTCACATCAAGAACGTGTTTGAGAGTATTCAAAGTGGATTTCTTTGCATGAAACTAAACCAGGAGACATGCTCTAGTCATGCTTCAAATGCAATGGGCTCCGTGCATAGGGCCAGACTAGAAGTAGTTTGAAGTAAAAGCTCTCTGAAGTGCAGCTAGTGCAGATACCAGTTCCTAAGCACCATCTGTTCAGGTCCACAAATCTTCTCTTATTGGCCTGCATTACTTGGTAATGGAGTGTGCTGGTTTAAAGGCAAACCAGCGGGAGAAATGACCCCAACTCGAGAGATTACAGGTCAGAGTTACAATTTACTAAAAAGATCACAATAAATACAATGATACAGAGAAAAACTAGTTTTAACCCACAAAAACAGATGTAAAACACAGCACCCTGGGGGATGAATGGTGTTTGTTAGCCCCTGTGCTGAGTGCCACGTGGTTCTCCTGAGTACAAAGTGAAAGGAAACCCTGTTGGTGAAAATTATGGTTGCAGTCTTGGGAGCGGCAGTCGCAGTCCTGTTGAGGTTCTGATCCTCCTCTGGATATGACAAGTGGTGCCAGCAGTCCCAAAACCCGAAGATTATATATGCTTACGTTCAGGTGGGAGTGCCCAGTACGTCTCCCAGGGCAGGGAGTTTCACAATTTAATTCTGTGAGTCATGGGATATTTTTGGAATCTTTGATGGTCTAGGTCATTGCAACTACCTATTATGCCAATCCATTATGACCCATTGGCAGACGTGACCCCGCAGGCTGGACGTGAAGGTGCTGATTCTTCCACAGAGGGGAGTTACCACAGCTGAGTCATTGGTGTGGAGACAGGAACACTCCCCTGCCTCACAGGGTGCTTTAAGCCCCAGCTTGTAGCCTGAGAGGTCAGGTGTGCCCTGGGCAGCTGCTGCAAACGTTCCGTTATTAATAGTCCATCAGAAATGACACAGAGGGTGTACAATACACAGTTCTGGTAATACCCACATAGTGATAAAATGATCCCCGCCCCTGTAGGTAGGACATGTAGGCACAACTTGTCTGATTATCTGCATTGCTGCCTGAAGATTCCCTGTGAGCCAGGCTACCTATAATTCCTATGGTGCCTGCCTACATGCAGCATCAAGATCCTCCTAAGATTTGTTTGCTTCTATGGCATTTGCAGAGGATAAAATGAGCTTTGCAATAGCCTTCCCTTGAGCAAGGCAAGCTGGGGTTCAAAAGGCAGTAGAGTTAAGACTGAGAGTCCTTGATCTGGGTCCAGGTGGTCTTGCACCAAGTTTTTAGGACCCATGTGCCCACTGAACCTGAAACAAAAGAGTAAGAGTGATCACTGGTTGGCTGGTACATATCTCAAAACAGGTTAAAAACCGTAACATGACTATTCATCATATGTGACTTTCACAGGATGCACAACAACATGGACTTTGGGGAGGAAGAGCATTTTTGAATGAATACTTTGGGTTCGAAGGGACCTTCTTAGAGACCTTCTTCTCCCTGCTCTTCTCATTCCCAATCCCGGCTTCTTCCTTTTCCATCTTCTTCTGGGAAAAAGTGTTTTCTATTGACTTACAGGGTTTTGTTGTCCCCAAAAGGCTGGACAATTCTGTTTTCATAAAAACTTTAATATATTTAGAAAAACCTCTCAAGTGCTAATAAATATCCATTGGGTGTTCTAAAAAATCCACGTAGTATTCCTATATCAGAAACAGCATGTGGAATCCACAGAAAGCACGCACCCAGTGGCTTAAGAACGCAACAAGTCCTCTGTAGACAAATAAGTAATATAATTGACTCTATTGTCCTACAGAGGGAAATACTGGCAATTCCTCCTCTTTGGGTTTTGCATGAGGGCAGAGGAAGGTTCTTATGCCTGACACAAGGAAGAAGGAGCTTCACACTTCACACTCTGGTGCTGTGAGTGTGTGAAATCCGTATATGTACCTGGCCACTGGAGACAATGTGGTGGTTGTGTGCAGACTCAGTGCATCTGCTGAACTACCTCGAATAGGCTCTATTCACTTTGTGATTTCTCCTAGTAAAGAAATCTCTATAGAGCTTTTTCTTTTATTCTTGTATTGCATCTTTCCAAATCTTTCCCCTGCTACGTATGAGCCATTGCTGTTCAGTGCAGAAGTTGTATGGGCTCGATGAGAAAAGTGCCTTCTAAGAATTGACTGTCGGACTATTTCTCTCCCTATAGCCCATAAATCATCAGTGCACATTTAATACATGATGGTGCTCTCTTCCTGGTGCCTGTGAATTCTGAGGAATGCGAATTACTGATCTATTCAGGTTATTTTACTTGAAATTTTTTTTTGTTATTTTTATTTTTGTTTCCTTGGGTTTTTCTTTTGTAAGATGTTGCATTAACAGACTGCACCTCCTCCTAGCAGCCCATGAATGTTGATATTTTCATGTTTGTCCTCATATCCCACTTGACTGTCAAAAAAGTAGTGTTTAGCAGTACACTTCATTTAGTGCAGTGTATTAAAGTAGTACTATCTCAGAATAAATACATTTTGCCTCTCATTCATGATGAAAAATTTAGAAAGGAATCAGATACCAGAAAGAAATGAAAGAAAGGGGAAAAAAAAAAAAAAAGGAAATAAACGAATAGCCATGCACACCCAGAAGCCAGATTGATGCAAATTGGTGTAAGCTTCATTGGAACTAAAGGGAAAGAAAAATAAGTTTGTATAAATAATACTCCTTCTCCTTGCATGTTGATATTGTTTAGATGAATGTTTACATAACTGAATGCTGGTGTCTTTGACTTCTTTAGAAAGGGTGGTTGGTACATATAATGAAGAAGAACAGATGATAAAAATAATAAAACGGTCTTAATGGAATTTCAAGGCCTCTGCTAGTACTCAGCCCAAGGAAACTGTAAGCAAATATATGAGAACAAATGCCCAACTTTTGCAAGCTTTCTTTCTCTATTTCTCACAGAATTATAGAACAGTGGGTTAGGAAGGGTCTAAGAAAGTCCGACTATAAAATTTGCAGGCAAAAATATTTGCTGGATTCTTCAACCGGGGACTAAAAATAAGGGAATAGATTAAAAGCAAAACCACTCATGAAGGACTTAGGAAGAATGAAGTATTCCTCACACTTGTAAGTGTTCCATGTGCTTTGAACTAGTCCCTCAGGACAGGATGTGCTGGAGTCCTGACCACTGCAAATCAGTATTATACCAGTGCTTGTCCCTTTCTTTTTTTTTTTGCATAGGAAGGTACACCAATAAAGCAAGAAGCACCACTGTGGATGATTAGTGGACATCCTATTCCATTGTGTTTGACTGATTTAGTTCTTTTCAAAACAGTACAGTGCAATATTTACTGTTGCATGTCATGCAGAAATTCCTTTAAATTTCTGCCATCAGACATGAAGTAATATATTCTTTTTTTGCTTCTTGACATCATAGCAGAAAATGACATGATACTAATGTTATCTTCCTGCAATCAGTTTATTTTATGCTGAGGGGAGAAGCAGTGTGTATGAACAAGCTGTAAATCCTCTTCTAGCTAACAAAATCTTTTCCAAATTTCTTATAAGGAACTTCTATCCACAACATTTTTCCTCAGAAGAAAACTGATGGCAAAAGCATCACACTATAATGTTTACTGTTGTTTTATTTTGGAATTCGTAATAAGTGGGACTCTCAAAAGCAATCTGTGATGATCTCATTGGAATCTTCCTGGCATTAAATGTCTGCAAGGACATGCCACTTTGGAAAATACCCACCTCAGAATCACTTAAGCTATATTTCCACATGAAAGTAAATCTAATTTTAAGGACCACTGTAGACAAGCAAAATGCCATGGCCCATGACATAAAACACTGAACCTGCAAAATGTCTCCTTGTCAGTCCAAGTTGTTATAAAATACTAAAGGAGAACCTTTGTTGTAGCAGGCTTTATGTCAGAGAGGCATCATTTGTCTGTTCATACCTGGGATAAAGCTGAAATGCAGCTCAAGATGTAAGCCCTGTGTTGCTGGGTCTTGTGTTGGTGGTTCTGTATAGTGGCAGAAACATGTCTGAGTCCTTGCATTTAGTCCTGTGAACATATGGACTTGTAGCTGGATGAGCATGTGCTGTAGTGATCTGTAAGGATGATTACAGAGCCACACCTCTTTGTAACAGGAGCAAAGACATCCTTGTATTCAAAGCAGTGTGTCAGGCTCACCTATTATTTTGCATATCAGAAAGTGGGAGTTCTTGGTAGGTTTATGGCAGTGTGACATGGGTGAAGGAGTGTCTTTTTTTTGTGACTTAATTTTGGGTCAAAGCAGAAGAATCACACTGTGACTTCAGTGCTGTGTTGCTGCAGATGCTGAGCGCATCTTTAGAATTTAATCTACTTTACAAACTACAAAAAGATCATTCAATGCAGTAGAAGCATGCCAACTGTCCAAACGTAATTCGAGTAGTCAGCGAGCTAGAGTACGATCTGCTCTGTTTGTCATATCTGTGAAGTTAGGGGCACTGTCTTGCTTTCCCTCTGCCTACATCTATTGTAATAAATTTGGATTGCATGTCAATTACTGCAATTTATGACTACCCATGTCTCCATTCTGAATATGTATGGGATTTTAATTTAAGGCTTCCTTACTGTACAATATTTATTATCAGTTCTCTATTTTAGCCAGCATCGAGATAACTGCTATTTTACACTCTTCTAATGTCTTCTCTTTTCAAGGTCATCAGTTTTGCAACATCGCTGAAAATGAAGTAGGACGTATGGTTCAGTTTAATCAAATTTCATGCTCTGTTGCCTCCTTCTTATGGCCTCTGTGCTAATTGATCAAGTTTTCAATTAAAGTCTTCCATCTTTGTTTTAATTCTTTGTTAAGGTTTTTATTCCATTACATGGTTTCATGAGATCTAACTTGTTACAAGTGCAAACTGTCTCTGTCTTCCAACTGTCTAGTTACAATGATTTAGCTATATAGTTCATCTCATTTCCCCTTTCTTATTATTAAAACCCTCAGTGGACTAGCTTCATCTGTTGGATTTAGACTTAAAATCCAAAAATTTGATCCATCCGTCAAGGAGAGATTAGATTACCTCATGAATTGTCGTGGCTAAAAATCGTTCTGTGTCTCAGCAGTTCCACCCATCTTGCTCAGCCACAATTAAGCAAATTGCTGTTCCTAAAGAAATATTGAAATTACTGTCACTAATAAATGGGGCATATGCAGAAAACACTACCTTAATAGAGAGGTTTTCCTAATGAGCAGTGATTCTGTTTTCATTCTTTTATTGTGTTGGTATGGATCAAGAAAAATATAAATATGGTAAATGTACATTGCTGCATGGGGTTGATTCCTCATTCTCTAGTTCATAACTCCATGGTACAGCCTGAGTAATACTGTATCAAATGTTTTTTGAAATCCACTAACATATTCATTTTTAAAAATCAAATAATCTTTTGAATCAAATGTTTTTTAAAAGGCCAAGGAAAATGTGCTGACAGAATCCATGTAAATACCTTTTTTTTTCAGGGAGGCTTTGTTAAATTAGGGACAGTTCATTTTGAAAGGTGGACTTTTTACTTAAGTTCTGATACTTTCAATTCTGATGAAAATACACACCAGCTCATTCTCTGAAAAAATGGTAATAACTGTCAGCAGTCGTAAAAGGTTTAGACTCTTTGCAGTATGAAAAATCTCCCTTTATGATAATCTTCATATAAAGCATGAAAGCCTATAAAACATTTTACGTCTCTGTTTAGGATGCAAAATCAGGTTTGCTTTCCAACCTCAGCTATCTGAATGTTAAAACAGAGCCGATGTGTTGATAAGACTGACTGTAGCAGGCCAATTCCACAGTCACTGCGTCAGTACATTTTTGTATGAATTTTTGGTATAAAGTCCTGTCGTTCTTAAACTCTTCCTCTCACAGAGTGTTGAAGAGCATGTGTTGTAACTCCAGCCAGCAATTAAGTACCACGCAGCTGCTCACTCACTCTCACACCAGCAGGACTGGGGAGAGAATTGGAAGAGTAAAAGTGTGAAAACTCATGGGTTGAGATAAAGATACTTTAATAGGGAAAGCAAAAGCCATGTGCACAAGCAAAGCAGAACAAGAAATTCTTTCGCTGCTTCCCATGGGCAGACAGGTGTGCAGCTGTGCCCAGGAAAGCCTGGATCTGTTGTGTGTGACGGTGACTGAGGAAGACAAATGCTATAGCTCTGAACATCCCCCCTTACTGTTCTCCCTCAGCTTTATACACTGATCGCGATGCCATATGGCGTGGAATGTCCCTTGGATCAGTTGGGGACAGTTGTACTGGCTGTGTACCTCTCGTGCAGCCCCAGCCCCCTCGGGGTGGTGCACCTCTGGTGAGGTGGTACCAGCAGCAGGAGAGTCCTTCACGCTGTGCAAGCAGCAATGACAGGAACAGCTCTGTGTTATAAACACTGTTTTCAGGACAAATCCGAAACACAGCCTCATACCAGTTACCGTGAAAAAAATTAACCCTACCACAGCCAAAACCAGCACAGCATGCTGCAAAGCCTTGTGCTTTGAAAATCTTCTTACCCTTTCATGCTGACTGTTTAGGCAGTCACCAGGAGGAAGCCTGATGTATCGGGAATACTTGAGTCCTGGGAATCAGGTAGCACGATTGGTGATACTCCTTCTATTGCAGGGGTGCCAAAATTCCTGAGGATTTCAACATGGTCAATCTTTCATCCTTGCACCCGATATGAAATCATTCATAGATGTCAGCACTGTCTGTGGCATCAAATTCTGTTTGAGATCCGTTTGGTTTCTTTGGGCAAGCTTACTGACCAAAAATACTTCTGTTTGTAGATGCCATCTTCAGCCCTCTGAGGTATTGTTTTGAGGGATGGTAGGTCCATCCAGCCTGTAGGCCAGTTTCCAACAGTAGTCAGGTACTGAATGCATGGGGAACACGTAATTACAAGGCAAGTGTAAAGTGGTGCTTCCCTGGCATCTTTTTGCTGCTTCCAGCAATCTGTAGTTTAACAAATTCATTGATCATAAACACTATTGGTTTTATCAGCCGTGGTGGACTTACTTCCATGAATTGACACTGTTGCTTTTTGAACTGGTAAGAATTAATATAATTTAGAATAATCTGAGGCAAGGAATTTCTCAGTTTGTGTTTCTTGAAAAAGTGCCTTCTTTTGTTTGCTTTCAGCCTGTCACCTCATAATGTCATTTGTTGCTCCTCTTTCTTGCAGTGAAAAATCAAATAATTTCATAATAATCTTCTCAATGTTATTGTTATTTCTAATATTTTGTGTCACATCTACCCCTGGTTGTCTCTTGTCTTTGCAAAAGAGTCTTAATCTAGTTATTTCTTCTTTGGACACTGCTCTTTTCTATATGATACCTTTATCTGTATGTTTTCTCACCTTAGTACAGACTTTCTGACCAGAAATTCAGAACTGCAGGCATTGTTGAACTGTGGGCACACCATGAGTTTGTACAAAATAATAATTACATTTCCAATCTAGTTCTCTATTTCCTTTCTGATATTTCCAAGCATCCCAGTGTTTTTCACGGGCCAACTGATGTTTTTGTGGAACCAGCTGCTGTAACTGGGAGTTCTTCTTCCAGACATGCAGCAGCTAGTTCAGAGCCCATCCTTGCACACATCAAGTTAAATTGTGTCCCCTAGGTACATCACTGCACAGTTACTGACACTGCCTTTCAGCTTTCATGTTATTCTCCACTATCGTGCCATCTTTCCTCACTTCTTTATACAGCATCCTTTCCTTTCCACTCTTCTGAATAATTTAACAAATTTGCCCTTTCACTCTTCCCTCCTTTTTTTCTTTTTTTTTTTTGAATATTTTTGACTATGTTTATTAAACACCCTTTAAGAGGAAGCTTGTTGAAAGCTTTTTGAAAGTCCTTTCCTGTGTGGTGAAAAGTCTTTGAAAAGGCTTGTGCTCTACATGCACAACGTCTACAAGTGGAGCTGCCTTAATTGGGCAAATGCTTTGCCTGAATGTCTCTGCCGTTCACTTCTCCTCACAACAACATGGGTCAATAAAGCCCCTCTTTTGCAAGCTGTTCTAGGGGTTTGAAGAGTAAAGATCACACAAGTGCTAGCCGTTAGTATTTCTTAATTTAGCAATTTCAGTAACGACTTACGTGGTGAATGCTTGAAGGGAGCCATCGGAAGAGCACAAGCTGCTCTTTAATTGTATCTAGCAGCCATAATAATTAATAATTGTAAAGCAAATGTCTACATTTGAAGTATGCAACTACTACAGTTAAAGAAAATTAGAATATCTCTTTGCTTTTAAAAATCCCTCAAAGCCATTATGTTCTTTAATAAGTATATTCTGCAGTGTATTTTCTTATGCAAGTGGGAAATTCAAGAACTGCGGAGACGTATACACTGCATTACACATTTAAATCAAGATTAAAATAAATTCAAAGACAATTCAAATTACTACTAAAGTTAATAAAGCAAATTCCTGTATCCTTCCCATGGTTATTCAACACTACTTAGCTTGCAGGAGGATGAGTAAAAAAATCCGTTCCCCATCCTAACAAATAAAGATGGCAACGATAAACCTCTTTTATTGAATGTTTGATTATTTTAAGAAAACCTGCTTGTTTTTTAAAATGTATGCTCTGTTCTCTCTTGACATGGTGAGCCACAACATGTAATAAATTTTAAACCAATTTTGTCTGTGAATGCACACTATCGATTTGAAGAGCATTTACTTGCATTGGATTGTTTTAAGAGGACAGTAGCTCAGCAAGCAGGAAACTTCATGAGCCTCCATCTGCTGAATGCTAGACCAAACCGAGTCGGTCTGGCTTTTCTCATTCCAGACTGAATAAAAGGGAATGTTCAATTGCAGAGGCAGATCTGGAGCCAGTCTTATGTATGAGCTGTAACCTGGAGGGTGCTCCCCAGCACCCCTTAGTTACCAGACAGAGAGCCAGTGTGGGTTGGTTTTGGTCTCACTTTATTTCTTTACCCACAGTCACTTGTAAGGTGCAAGGTGCTCACATCTCCTACTATTCTGAGCCATCCATCCTGCAAATAATAAACAAAGCTATTCTAGAGTCTTCTTTGCCAACCATCAATATAAATTCTATTGCAGACAGGGCTTAAATAAACTCCTATTTCCTTCTACGTTTCACCCTTAATTCTGCTATCAACTCTGTATTCTGTGTATTCTAGATCTTGTAGACACTGTGCTCTGATAAACCAAAGTCTTAAGGAGAACACAGGAAATTATACTGTGTCACTAGTACATCCACAAAATAGGTGGAACTTTCAGTTGGTAAGGAGAAAAAGAATGTGTGAAATTTCCAACTGCGAATCTCCTTTCCAAACACTATAATCAATGTCAGTAAATTTTGGTCAACTCAAGAAAAGTATAAATTCAGTCCTATCTTGATATGATGGCTCCTTTTAGACTGCTTTAAGTTGTTGTTTTCAACATCTAATTTGCTGTTTGTCAGGTCGTGACACGTACCTGCACAACAGAGGCTGGAAGATGGAAGGAGGCACAGGACTTCTTAAGCTGCCCCTTTCCAGATGGAGAGGCTCCTCAGGGAAGACACCTTATTCTGTTCAGTCTGGGGACATACACCAAGGCCTTTTTCCTTGCTGCAATGCTCCTCAACGTGTACAGATGGACTTTATTTTTGCTAGAAGAGTGTAATTTATTTATTCCTTCCCCTTTTCATTGTGCATGCTTCTCTTACCACCTGAGTTTCCTACCTTTTTTTTGCAAAATAATGACAGATAGGTAGTGCCTAACCTTTCAATGCCCTTGTGATCTTTAAGGGTTTGACTGACCATGGCCAGAGTGCAGTGCCTGCAAGTCTTTGATACAGAATGCAGAGGTGTTCATGGTCAAGCCCAGTTGTAACAGCAAGTACCATTCACTCTGGTGACTTTGTATGTGGGCAAGAGCTTGCACTGCCTTTAAGGTTAATGTTCTCATTTAACCTAATAAATGCATTTGGCACAGGCTGCCATATGTTATCTACTTATAGTGACTCTTTCAAGACAATTTGTCACTAGGAAACCAGCAGAAGAACCATAATTCTTCTTAACAGCTGAGGGATATACTTGTAATCTCTATTTCAGAAGCTGCAATGGGAAACAACCTCGTATCTCTGGCTTCTTCAATCCAGTTAGCTTGTGCTACGATGATGGTTGCTGTATTAAAAGCCTAAAATTGCTATTCTTAAATTTAGGTTTTATTGAATTTAATCATTCTATTTTTAAAGCTGCACTTCATTTAATGATCCAAACAGATCAATATTTATAACCGGAGTTGTGCAAATGAAATACATTAATAGGTAAAATATATATACTTGTATTTCACATAATACTTAATCTGATATGATTTGTAGACTTTTTAAGTGGAGTTATCAGCTAAGGAAAATTGAGCCTTTACCTCTCTCTGCAAAGAAAGAGATATTCTGGTTATTTCCAAAGAATAGGTACCAGATTCTGACTGAGTACTGTTTTTTCATAAGTAAATCGAGCTCAATTTCTTCAAACAATGCCTTCACTTTAAAGAAGTGAAAGAGCAACACCATGCCTGTAGGAGACAGTATCAGTGAAGCAGGCCCTTTTGGTAAGGGTTGGCAAAGAGTCAGATGAAGGTACAATAACTTTGCTTTCAAAAGCAAGATCTTGTGCTGTGCATGAGAAAATAAACATAACCACTCAAAAGAGTTAATTAACTGAAACCCAAGTCCTTGATGGTTGTGAATAGTTTGGTTCTGGAGCTAACTAGACTCTTGGCTCTGCATACTTTGCATGGTGCTCTTGTAAGCTGTGTGAAAACTACTCTAGAGCGAAATTGCCCTTGATATGTTTGTGTAGTCACCCTCTCCATTAAGACAGGTCAAGGCCTTCCATAGACATGACAAAAGTGTAGTAGACTTTGCAGTCTAAAATAAATGCATGTATGCCATATGCATTTCCTTTTTCATGTGTACGTGGAGAATGTTCTTACCCTTTTGGTTAGGCAGACAAGAGTGTATTTCTGTCACCTTCCTCTTTATTTTGACTCCTGGAGCAAATTTGTCTAATCCATGGGCTACTTTATTGAGGACAGTGATGACTGGACCCCAGATGTATCCCTAGTTGTCCCTGACTGTCAGAGTTCTCTCTGTACCTTGGGAAAGAGAAAGAGAATTCAGGAACACACAGTGTGAGGTCATAATATGATGGCTTTATACAGCTAGAAAATATACTGAGTTTGAAGTGTGCCAGGATTGAGGATTTGGTCCCACAAATAGGATAGGAATAAAATATCTCTATTCTATATAACTGGAATTACATAAGATCACAGCTCATTTGCATTTGTGTCCAGGAAAACAAAAAATTCCATTTTTTTTCTCCACCTCACTTGTTAGATCAAGAACCTGACACTAGTAGCTGCCATGTTGTCCCTGTCTTTATATACTAGTTGTTCAAAAATGATATTTTTCTAAGTCACAAGACAGATTTCATTTCTTCCTAACTGGCTCACTTCCACTTTGGTCCGTGTTAAGCTGGTTACACCCACACCCACACCAAAAAATTCATTGTCAACAGTAGTAAGCAAGAGAATCACTCCCTTCTCACCTGTCCTCAAAATTGGAATTAAAAATGGTTGAACTGCTAATGAAGATGAAACAAACCTGTGAGACCCCTTTTGAGCATACATTTGTCAAGCAGAATTTTTTAGCCAAGCCGTTTCATGAAGGACCTAATGAGTATGCAGGGACTTGCTGCTGTAACAAAAATTAAATAGTATCTATGCTTGTCTTACGTCTGCAGACCTATCAATTCCCCTTTGCACAAAGGAATGTGGACACATGCACCCACCCAACCCTTGTTTTCCTGTAACAGTAATGCAGTGGTAGGTTATTAACTAATTAAGATTTCCCGTGCAGAAAACATCCGTTCTCAAAATCACTGTCATTCAACTCAAATTTATTTCTGGAAGAGCCGTGTCTGGGGTGCTGGTGGATGGCTGTACACTACGGGGCTTTCTGCAGTTTCGAATAGTGCAGCTGGTGTTGCCGATTCAGTTTAGACAATTTAAAAATACTTCAGAATCCCTGGGGGAAGTTGTTTTGCGGTTCACTAGGCTTGGCAGGGGTGACAGTCCTGTTCAGGTTGCCAAATTCCTTCCTTTTGCCTGCTAAAGGGGAAAGAGATGCCCATGTGTGAAGAGCAGGACTTGATTTAAACTAAAAGAGGGTAGGTTTAAATTAGATATTAGGAAGAAATTCTTTACTGTGAGGGTGTTGAGTCACTGGCTTCAGGTTGTCCAGAGAAGTTGTGGATGCCTCATCCCTGGAAGTGTTCAAGGCCAGGCTGGCTGGCATTCCGTGATGGGTTGTTCTTTGTAGGCCTTCCTTGGTAACTGGGGTCAGAACATAGGAAGTATTCCGTCCCGTGTCTTTACGTAATCAGGTGTATAAAAACTGAAGGAGGGGGTGTTCTCTCTCTCCTTTTCCTTCTCGGGTGGGCTCAGTGACAGACCTCAGTGTTTAGGCCTGGCTTATCTGTGTGAGCGAGGCCTGTACCAAGGGCTGTTTGTCTGGGCCGGCAGCGGAGGTTAAAAATTTGCTTTTCCTAACGAAAGTAGTGAGTTTACTATCATGTTTGTTATTTATTGAGTTAATTCCTGAGTTTAGATTGTATATATTTGTTTGTCTTTTCCCTTTTTGACTCACTTTCCCCTTTCCCTTCCCCTCTTCCCTTATTGGGGTTGTTTGGAGGTCCCTGTCTCGTTGTACATAGTATATAAATGTAATATATGTAAATACATATGTATATTTCTACAATTTTTCTCTTACTGCTTTTTGCCATTTCGGGAGAGGGAGGGGGAATCTTTTCAGTGGGGTTTGGCTTTTGACAGAGAGCCAGCTCAAACTTTCACACATTCTGAGCAACCTGGTCTAGTGGAAGGTGTCCCTGCTCATTGCAGGGGGATTGGAACTAGATGGTCTTTAAAGTCCCTTCCAACCCAAACCATTCTATGATTTTCCCCCTCAATAGCTGATAAACAATAGTTACAGACCAAACCCTGCAAAGACCCTCTCCCTGTGTTAAGCTTTGCCTCTAGGACCATCAGCCCAATGCCTTCTGCTCTGTGGTTTGTTTCTGTTTACCAATCTGAACACAGGATCAAAAAATCTGTTCTTGAGATCTTGCAGTTTTCAAAATTTCATTTTCAGCTCTCATATTCGCTTCAGGAAGGTCTGACACTACACCTTCCCTGTCTCCACTTTTAATTTCTTCTTCCCATTGTATTTAAATCCAGAGAGCAATCCGTGGCACCTGCGGATTTCAGTGTGACTGACTTAGATGGCAAACGGGACAGGGAGGGATGTCATCTCTGTGGTTAGTCCTTCATCATCATTACTACTTGTTTCTGGAAATGACAAACAGGTGGAAGAAATCAAGACACATGCAAGGGTCAAAGTCTCCCTGTTCAGTGCATGCTTCTGTGGGAAGTTTGCAAAGACCTGCAATGAACCACTCTGTGCCTGGCTGTCTGTCTTCAGGTATTTTTCAGCTACCCAGTGACACGGGAATCTGGCAGTGTTGTAAAATTTGGCTTCGGAAATTAAGCTTTTGCGGTTTTGCTCAAGTTTCCACCTTTTCTGGTAATCCAGAGCTGTATTACCCTTCCCAGCCTACACTCTGACAGCGTTTAAAAGAGGTGTGAATTTTCTCTGTTATTTCTGTGGGATGTGTAATGCCCTACACCTAAAATTCAGCTTACTAGCTATTTTGCTCCTGCTCATTTCAGCTAATAGAGCCAGCTAATAAGACTCTTTTACTGTATGTTCCAAATATATATTACATAGCCCATGTTAAAGTCTCTGCATAGTTGTTTGATGCACTGACAGGTACTGGAAGAGTGGGAGGGAAAGAAGAGGTTAGGAATTTCAGCCTGTTTAACAAGCTGGTTTTACCTTTACCTGACAAAGGAGGTAGAAGGAAAGGCTATATCTCAACTGTTTCCTGAACACTAAGCCACCTACCTTGTTCTGGTTTGATTAGTCTGATCCAATGTTTCAGTTTCTGGCTTCCAAATTTATTTTACCTATTTTTCATATGTGATTCAGTAGCACAGTGGTGACAGAAAATAGATAGGGCTGAAATCCTGAAGTTTACCCCATTTTGTAGTAAAATAGAGAAGGCAGCTAATGGGAGACCCTTTCTAAGAATGTTTCTAGAAGATGTCGCAGATGTCACTGTTGCACAGGGTCTTCTCACACAATTTAAGTCCAGAGATTCAGAGACACTGCCTACATTTCCCATACTGTAAAAACCTGCAGGTTTGTGTTGCATTGGTCTCGACTTGGACTCCCTCAGGTGTGGTAATAAATCATACAATGATACAATCAAATAATGAAATAATGATTACTGCTGCCCAGGGGTGTTGTGCATGTGTGTACTCTTGTTGCTACAACCAAAATACATCATAACAAACTCTATGATTCTCTAATCTAGTTATACTTGGCTTTAGCACTGGCAAAAGCCTAGGACCCCACAGACTTTTTACTAGTGAAGGAAGGCCCAGTTTTCTATGTTCATACCTTCTTTTTATTTTTCTTTTCTAGAGATACCCAACCAAAGAAACAATTAGGTTTTAAGTGACTTAGGTTCCAGTGTTATCACATGAGTTGCAGTAGAGTTTCTTGAGATATGAAGACTTGTACTTTTTATTTTGAACGGTCTTACCTTTTATGCTAGGAATTCTCAGATGTCCAAACTGAGAAAAAGGGTAGGAATATACCATCTACACCTACCAGGAATTCATTACTTCCAGTCAGGGAACAGAGCTGAAAAATTAAGACTTCAGAGCTCACCTGACTCAGATCCAGCTGACTGGCTGCCTAAGTAGATAAAGTGATTTCACTCCAGGAGGTCTTAGGAGATTTGGTTTCATCACCAATGAAGGATTTCTGAGGACACGCAGAACTCATATTCTTTTTACGTCACCTCTGATCATAATTGCTTTCCAGGAGAATGAGATTTTGTGGTTTATTGTGTTACTTATATCATTATTTGGGTGATTGAGAATGCAGAGCATGCTTTTGCTTTTGTCTTTCCTTGCTCAGAAATTCCCTTTGTAATCAGCCACTTACTCTCACTGACTGTAATGGATGGAAAACAGTCCTTGACATACAAAGGACTAATGGGAAAGGTTGGGTGAATGAATAGCTCTTTGGAGAAAAAGCTGGGTTTGAGAAATAGGATAAAGCAAGCTAGAAAGCCAGGACAAGGTGAGCATCCTAAGTGGGATTTGCCATCAGCCTGGAGGCTGATGCTGCCTTGTTTCAATGCTCCGGGCAATGCATGCTTGGTGTGCAAAGGAAAGAAATCCAGGCAAATTCCACTCTTGGCAGAGAGGCCTTTTGCATCAAAGGTATGAGAGACTGTTCTTGTATCTTAAAGGGAAGAACTCAGAGCATGAGCAATGTGACTTCTTCTCACTCCTGTAGTTGTTTCCAAATCCCAAAAAGTAAGCAAACATTTCCTACCCAGACTGAGCATCCTCAGGGTAAAGAAGTGACTGACTCAGCCATGTATGAATTTGCAATGTGTATATCCCTGCAATACAAGTCAAAAGCCATTTGTTTTCTGTGCCATAAAAGACCAAGCAAACATATCATTATTATTACTATTAGTTTTATTGTTTTGTAGGCTTGTATTGGGGGACTTTGAATTTTTTTTTTGAGAAGGAACTGGCAGAGAAGATTAAGTGGTCTAATAATTTCTAATAATGAGTGCTGCATTTGTAGGTACTGCAGAATGTTATATTATGGCTTTTGGGACCATGCATGCATTTTATAGGGGAATAAATAAATAATAATTTGTGACTTCAAAATATAAAAGTCTTCAGCAGGGAAGGGCAGAGAAATGAGTGTTGATTCAGAAGGAATCATTGGAATTGCTGTTCCAATTTACCATCATTTTAACAAGAAGAGATCTGTTGAGTGCTTACAGGAGAACAATGTGTAGTTCATACTTCAAGTTAAGTACTGGCTCGACTTTTTTCCTCTTTATTCTTGGATCCAATTATGAGCAATCTTCAGAAATAATGAAAAATTATTGAAAGTTTTCCAAATTTCATACCTTTTTTAAGGTGATGAGAAGGAGCCTTAGATTTTAATACTTTTGTGTCTTGCTTCACTCTTCAAATCTGGATACATGTCCTTATACAGTTCACCTCTGAGCTTACACCATAAAATCTGATTTATTGCTACAATTTATAGCCAGCTGAATATTGATTTACTCACACCAAATGATAACATATGGTAAGAGCAGTCCCAGAGGATCAGTGGACATACTTGGACAGTAAAATGCAACTTAGATTTTTTTGAAGGCTGGAGTTACAACAATAAAATGGGCTTATTTGAAAAGCTTTCCAGAGTTTGAGAATTATTGATATTCCCTATTTTGAGGAAAACCAGGTTGAATTATTCATAATGAAAATATTGTTGGAACTTTCATTGTATATGAGAGTTTGTTATTTGCTTGGATGTTAAAAAGAATTGTAAGTGTTTTACCTCCCTTACTGAGAAGCAGTAATTCACATGAATAGTCAGTGATACTGCTCACAAAGGGGAGCTGAATCCTATTCTGGCCTTAAATAATTATAGGTCATATTGTCCCTCTATCTGTAAAACAGATCTTCTCACTTCAGGGGAAACACTAGTGACCACAGGTATGAAATTTCAGCTTCCAGCTGGTTGGTTAACTGTGTAAGAAGTGAGTGCAATTATAGAATTCTTCTAAAGGATATTTGTGGCTTTTTCTAGGCATGGGAGACCCAACCTGTCATGCAGGGAATTTCTGGAGTTCCAGGATGAATCCCAGTCTAGATTCTCTGGCATAAAAATTGTTCCTAGAACAGCCAGAAAATTATAAAAATTTTATCATCACCTTTCTAGTTCAGACTAACCAGACATTTGTCTTTCAGTGAAGTTAATAACACAGGTTGAATAGCAAATCAGTACACAGCTGCAGCAAGTTTTCTTCTCATGAAAGAACCAAATTATACTCAGGTGTGGTAGAGAATATATTCTCTAGAAAAAAACCCCCACAGCTGGTGATGTGGGAGCATCAGTGACCAGTGTTACAGCCACACTGCATTAGCTGTGCTGCAGCCAGAGGAGCCGTGGGGTGGTGTGTCCTGACTGCACAGGGTCTGACCTGCAGGACATGCCTGGCACTGCACCACCCATCAACCTCATCACCCCTCAACCATGTTCTACCTTCCAGAGTGAAAATATAGAATCATAGAATGGTTTGGGTTGGAAGGGACCCTGAAGACCACCTAGTTCCAACTTCCCCACCATGAGCAGGGACACTTTGCACTAGACCAGGTTACTTGAAGCCCCATCTAGCCTAGCCTTGAACACTTCCAGATGGGGCATCCACAACTTCTCTGGGTTGCCTGTTTCAGTGTCTCACCACCCTCACAGTAAAGAAATTCTTCTGGATACCTGAGCTGATAGAGAGCCAGTATGTCCTACAAAGGATCCTCTCATTTCAAGAGTAAAGAATGAGGAGGGCAAGGTGTGCTCACAGTATGCCTGTCCTACATTTGAGACCTAGACAAAACTGCTGTAGATGACATTCTCTTTCTGAACATTTCTAGGCTGAGTGCTCTGAAGCATATGTGCAGCTCCAGGGAGGGAAGCCTCATGCAGAAGGTCATGGGCCAGTCTGCACTACTGAAGTGGGGATTCATTCACGACTGGCTGAGCTGGGTACCAGTAGCAGTGTGGATGCAGCCTTTGGCACTTCCACTGATGCCACATTTCAAGCGTATGGAAAGTGTGCTCACAAAAGTTCTTATTAGCACCCTGGAAAACCATTCTAATTTGAACATAAGTTATTAAATAATTGATCAGATGCAAGGAGCCTCCACCACTCATGGCTTTGTGTGGTTTATATTTAGTTGCTTAGCTGCTGTTTCATTGTAGGGTTTGTCTGTATTTTCAAGAGAACTTTGGCATTTTTTGGTTAAAGATTAGTTCACTGCATGGTGAATTCTTCAGAATTCCTTGTGGGATTATCATTTTCCACTTCTGAAGTGTTATGTCACCCTTTAAGAGAGAAGTATTAGGCAGGAACTGGTGGATAGCCTTCGGGTGATGCACATTTTAGGGTACAGAGAGTGAGGGCAGTATTTGTTGAAAGTACCAGATACAAGCCACTGAACAAATGAATAGCAGTGGCACTTCCAGGGTGGGCAGATGTACCAGAAATAAAAGGGATTTTGTGCCATCTTATGCATCGAAATGAGAGTCCTATCTGTTAGCTAACACTAGAGCCCATGGCTCTTTCCAGGTGTCCAAAGCCTGAAGGAATTGGTGGAAATGGATATCACAAAGCAATAAACAAATGGCCAAATTCAGTGCTTCCGTATACTCCGAGTCAGAATAATTTCTCTCAGTAATTCTTGTCAGTATTATTAGTAGCAATATTTGACTTGAACTTTGGAAAGTAATGTTAGTCTTTGACACAATAAATATTCAGTTTTCTGTTTATCTTCTTCATGTTAATGTTTTAAAGTTTATGTTGTAGTAAATAATATAATAGTACACTTTTATTAGATTGAGTAGACACTTTTACATTCAGTCGTTAGCTGTTTAGAAATTGGTAAATGGGCTGTTCTGAGATGCTGATCTTTGGATATCCTTTTTCTCTCCAAATGTACATTCCAAACCACATGCCATTTCCCTTCTCTAAATCTTACTTTTTCAGCCTTCTTCACCACCCTCTCCCCAACTTTTTATTCTTTTTAACCTAAACAACAGATTTTATTTTTATCTGCAGTCTTTCAGGGTTTTAGTTGGTGGTATGCATGGATATTTTATTATTGTAAAGCAGTGTTCTTTATGTTTCCTTATGATTCTTTCTCCCCCCACCCCAGAACAGAGATCTGAAACAGTGCAGAGTAGTATATAGGGAACTTTTTTAGTGGTTTGTGTCATCAGTACAGAGCTAGCACAGAGCCTTCCAGAAACACTTGGCAGGACCCTGAAATGATCATCACAGATGAGTGGCTGATTGCAGAGCTGAATCAATCTGTGATTACATTACAATATAAGGGCCAGTTTCTGCAACCCCTTATTCATGCAAGCAATCCTAATGGAGGCAAAGTTAAGGAGAAGAAAGCTGAAATCATCAAATTCCTTTCAAGCATAAAAAACATCCTGTGGAGTGAAGGGGTTAATGCCTTGTAGACTGCCTTTTCCCCACATTTTCCATCAGCTGTATACAGTGTGAAGTGAAGAGAATAAATTTAATAGTTGCTAATGGCTTAAGAAAAAGCAGCTTCTGTAAAGCTTACCCCCCAAAAAACTACAGGTATTGCTGACTCATTCTGAAGTTCAGAAGGTATTTCTTCCAGTAGTCTATTTAACTTTGAAAGACTAGTGAGAAGTTCCTTAATCAGGAGTTGCTGCTACAGATGGATATTTTTGTGGCATATCCATCTGAAGCTTTTACTTGAAAAAACACTGTATTCTGATGTCATAAAAAGTACAATTGCAATTAGCCCATGTCATTACCGTCATCCCAGGTTGAAAACATGGAAACATGACATGATGTATTCAAAAGACAGGGGAAAACATGATTAAAATGTAGGCATAAGAAAACAGTGGGTTGGGTAGCATGCCTCCAGCATTGCTTATTTCATGATTTTGAAAAGCATTTAAAAATCCATGCCTCAATTTAAACTGTGTGTTTTATAAAGTCTGTCCCTATGCAAAGCATTTAAGCTTATGCTCAGCTTGAAAGCTGTGGTCAAGTTGTACTGAAGTGGATAGAAAAGGTGCATCCAAACTCAGCAGCATTAAGCAAATATGGGGTGACGCAAACCCTACTGTTGCCTGAGGGAGGGTATCAGACAGACCCTTGTTTAGAGCATTTGCTAAAATGGGGAAAATCTTTTGTTCATTCCACAGCTCTCTAATGTACTCCTAGAAAGGGCAGGGCAGTATCCAGGTGAAAAAATACAGGCAATGCAGTCTGTGCCCTACCCTGACCTTAGATTTTGCACAGAGGTTGGAAAAAGTTTCTGAAGTACATTCCAGCAAGAGGAGTCTCTGTCATTTCTGCCCATATCTTTGTGCTATAGTATGGATAGTCCTGTTTCTTTCCAGGTTCTCTGTATTTCAGGAGACTTTGTCCCCATAACCCCTAACTGCTACTGCCAACTAGCTCCTCATGTGGGTTAAGGGATCAATTTCAGGATCACCCTTGGGGCCCATGAAAGGTACTGAATAATCAGGAGATGGACGAAGGGTGTAGGGAGAACAAGTTAATTTAAAATTTCTACCTTTTTTTTTTTTCGTTTTTTTTTTTTTTTTTTCTTTCTTTTTTTTTTTTTTTTTAATGGATAAAATCTGTATATGCAAGTATGGAAAGGTTCCATTTTGGCTTTAATGATGCTATTTCACTTATTCAGTGGTTCTTGGTCTTTCCAATGCCTTTTCATTTTAGAAACAGGTAAGAAAAGATTCCTGCTCAACACTGGTCTTAGGGTGCAAGAGGGATGCGTGTATTTAGGGATTTGTACAATAAGAGTACCTAAGGCTGCATGTGGTCTCAGTATTGGTCCTGCAAATTCTAATTGAAAACAATATAAAGCTTCCAGTCTGCTTTTCAAAGAGGCTTTTAAAAAGACTTTTGAATATGCACATAGTGAAGCAACAAAACAACAGGAGATTCAGGGGTTCAGGGCTATGGTATAGATGACATTTTTTGGACCAGAGTACAAGGAGTTAACCCTCAGTGGTGCTCTTAAAGTAGTTTCACACTGGAATGTTGCAAATCTTGATATTTGTCGCATGGTCTTGCACACAGAGACACTTAGGAGATGCACAGTTCAATTCAAAGCTATGCAGGTTGGTTATGCTTTTGCAGCCTCAGGACTGCATTTACATACTATTTTGCATTTATGTTCAAACAAGTTCTCCTGAATCTTTTGGCATTACTGCAAAGCTGCAGCAAAAGGGACAGTATATTTTCCATAGGCTCCCTGGCTCTATGGGAAAACTATGCAGGCTGTCTAGTGTGAGGGGAACTCTATCATGAGTTGGGAGAAAAGCGAGGATGGGAAAATGTCACAGAAATAATCTGCCTCTGAGGCAGGTATAATTTTCTGTCACTGGCCAGTAATGGGGGGGACATTCAAGCAAAGATGACTTAGCGCTGTGTTTGATAAAATCTAGTAATCTTGCTGAGGAAATCCATTCAGATATTAATAAAAATGGAAAACTGTGAAATCATGGCATTTGCAGGTGAGTAGCAAGGCTTTGCCTTCCTTCCTGCAATTTACCATCCTTCATTGCTGAGGCTCAAATGACAATGTGAATAAATGACTATTATCACAGCACCTGGCTTTATACGCCTTGTGCAATGGTAGGAGGAAAATTAATACAGAAGCAACAATGGCATGAATAGCCATTCTTTGTGACACGCTGCATCCTAAACTGGTTTTTACTAAAGGTTTACACTCTGTGTCTAATTAAGAGATGTTCTTGTTTACTGTATGATTTCATCAACTCCTGCAGATTGAAACACCACAAGGCACCCTGAACTCTAACATGCAAAACCTGATGTATTCTCAGTGTGGTGGGATTGTACAAAACCCCTCCCACCCCTCAAATTAACACCTACCCCCAAATCCCTCAGGCTTCTGGAGTTCTTGATGTTTCTTCTTGATTTCACCTTTGGGGAAAAAAAGAGGATGTACAGTTGAATACTCCACTGAAAAGAGAGAGGTGTGGGAGAAAATACGCTCATAAAATGTTTTGAAGGATAGAAATTGCCTCCTTTTTTTGTGAGCTGTGTGCAACAAATTCAGTCTGGGCATTAGTTATCCAAATTACCTTTTCCTTTTATCTACCATAAAAAGCACTGTCACACTCTTAACTAATGTTTCATTTTTGTTTGTAAATGCAATATCGAATGCTTAATTAGGCCAATAATTATTCATGCATTAGTGTGAACTTTTTGAAGTATAATGGTAACTTGTAAAATGTATAATTATTACCACTGATAATTAGCAGAGTTGTTTTTTTTTTTAATGTGCATCACTAGTCCTGCAGAAAAGTATAATATTTGCGGTACTGAATAGTGGAATTCAGGGGAATTCAAATCTCACATAACCTTTACCCTCCTCAGCTAGAAGTCCCAATGTATCGTAGTCTTGGATACTCAGTTGTGGTCCACATTTTTTAGAAGGTGCTATTTTGAATTTCCTGGTGACTCGGTACCTTTCTGTTGTCTTTGCAACTGGAAAATCGCACCATTTCTGTCATTGTTATGAAAAATTTAACTCTCCTTCAGCACAACTAGTTCTGTGTCTGACCCCTTGTTTTTTGGTTTTTTGTTCTTTTTTTTTTCCTTTGGAAATTCAAATAGCAGGCATTTGATTCCACAGCTGAAATTCTCTGTAAGGAAGTGCATTTTTAAAGATCCAAGTTTGAAGCACATTTTCCATTTCACTCTAGAAATGTGAATGACAAAACACTAAAGGAAACTTAAAGATAAAATGTTGATTCCTGCTGAACACTTTAGAAGTACTTCTCTAGCCTGACCTATTCTTTTCATGGCCACACGACACTGTGATGCATATAAATCTTTATGTGTGTGTCCATATATATAGGAAGGCATCCATATGTGCCCTCTATATACAATGTATGGGCGCACACATCTTTCATACGACATGAAATACAGAAGCATATGTTATACAACATTATGGCTTTACTGTTATTCAGTCAGAAATTAAACATTTCAGAAGCTGAGGTACATTTTGTAATCATAACTCTGGTCCTTTGCATGATGCAGTCTTTAACTGGGTGACCACATATTACTTCTGAAATAATGCATCTATGTGCAGCTTTATCCTTTGAAAGCTGCAGTATTTTAAAAATAGAAAATGCTCCAATCTCTCACCCAGGAGCTTAATGTTATGTGGTTCAAAGTCAGTGAAAGCATTCTTACTGACTCCGAAGCTGCAGGACGCAGAACTCCACTCCCTAAGCCAGTCCCTCCCCTGTGCAAAGGTAACTTTAATATGGTACTTCAAACCCTGAACTGTAAAACCTTCCTTTCATAATTTCACAGGTGTAGTAGCATTAACATGAGTTTTATTTTGAACCATTTTTTTTTTTTTTTAAGAAAAAGTATTTATGAAAAACATTTAGTGGGACTACTGATCACTTCCTTTCTGATGATACAGAAGACTTCTATATGTACTCATCTTTACACATAGTAAGGGGTCCTAGTAAAAAAAATTACCATCCAATTTCTAGAGGACGTTTAGGGGTTTCATTATTTTTTTAACAGAAACTTTCTGAGGACAATTTTGATTTTAATTTTTTAAAAATCCCAACTACAAATAGTTCTAAATAAAAATGTTTTTTATTGGGTTGATTTACCTTAATCCTTAGTAGAAGTTAAAAATGAAACCTTTTACGTACACAATTCTCTTCTCTGGGTTTATTTTCACAGATGTAATTTTATTCATACTGTATTTTCATATTGTCTTCCATTTCATCCAAAGAGAGTCTGTAGCATTCCAAACACTGAGTATCCAGCTAGGGAGGTCCCAATGTTTGAAGCTCCCTAGATTCAAGAAACTGTTTGGACCCTTAGAAAAACACCAACTATAAATTTTGGTTAAAGTTTCAAATTTGGATTGCTTATTTGAATGAAATGTAAAGGGCTTTAGAGAGATCATCTAGATATAGTTGTTCCCTAACCAAGCTGCAAAGCAGATGAAAAGAAATAAACCCAAAAGAGAATGATCAAAAAGAGCAATTAAAAGACAAATAGTTCCCTGTTGTATTAGAGTGGCAATAACTTTTGTTCCTTTGATTTACAGCTTTGTAAATTGGGAATATCATGGCTGTTTCTGATGTTTACACAGCACTTAACAGATAATTAAAATTGCCTACCTGCTAAGTATTTCAGCCATACATGGTGTTTTAATGGCAATACCCAGACATGCCTATCAAAGCAGCGTAGGACCACATTTTTTTCATACTTCATCTGGGGCAAGAAAGGGTGTTTTCTTCAGTTTTCCATATCCCATTCTCTTTCCTTTCCTTTAAATGTATGAACTTAGAAAAGCTGGAACCTGGAGCCATAATGTCGTGGAGGTTTCGAGTGTAAAGATACTCTTTCATGAGATCACTTTCATTCTGTAACAATGGGTTATAGATCCTGATGGGCTGTAAATTCAGTTCATTAGTGGGATTGTCACTATCCCCAGTAAGTACCAGGCTGGACAAGAAAGTTGTTCAGTCTGCTGCTCCTCTGACCTTCCTTTGCATAGATTCAATAAAACTAAAATCATATTTCTAAATATGACAGACCCAGAATACTAAATGCTGTATGTAACCATTGGATTGTATTTCCTTTTTTTTTTTTTTTAATTTTTTTCAGTAAGGGTAATACATAAGGGAAGAGGAAGTAGAACCGTCCTTTTAACTCCTTCAGCCTTGCTTGTCCTTTGGCTGGCTCAGTCCTCTGGAAGGCATCGTGCTTTAGGAGATTATCATCTATGCAAACTTGGCTGGAAGCAGATAGCTCTATCACCGTGCAGAGCTCAAGTTAATATATGCTGCCTCTTAGTAAACCTTGCTAATTTGGGTTCAGCACTGTGCTAACTTTAATTAAATGGCTTCTAATTCAGAGCTGGCTCGTACCTTGGCTCATATCCCCATTCATGGGAAGAGTCAAATTTGGCTGCCCACAGTGATAAGACAAATCCCCACAGTTATTACTGAATTCTTTACTGGGCTGGTATAACTTGGCACTATGACTATAGTGGCCTGACTTACTAGAATCAGTGTGAATGTTTATTTTCCATCAGATGTTTAGGGAGTCAGGGAAATGTACGTTTTAACATCTCATCCTTTAGTCAGAAATGTAAAGGAAAATATTGTATCTGTTGCACTTTTTACCTCCAGAAGTTACCACAAGAGCAACACAAACTTTCTGAGTAAATAATATAAACATAGGAGAAGAACAACCAGTAGTGTCATAAAGCGAAGAAGAATATATTTTTATTTGGATTGAAGATAATGTAATTTTCCTTTTTTTCCCTTTAATTTATAATTTCTGTTTTAAAATAAGAGAGTTGACGTCTGCCAAAAACAAATGATGTGTCAGCTTACCATAAATTCCTTGTCAAGTCCAGGCAAGTGTAAAAAGGCTAAATGTAATATTAATTGATCATTTTAACATACTAGAAAAGCTAAATTGCTCCATATGATGAAAATTCTCATTTTTGCCATGTTCAGAGTATCCTTTTCCAGTGCAACTACTTTACCACTGTTCAATGACCATGAAATAAAAAATGAATTTCATATTCTTTCTCCATCACTGCAAATTATTTTAATTACTTCTGCAAAGGGCAATTATCACAATCAGAGATTAGCAGATCATTTGGGACCATTTATTTTGCCAATTTATCCATTTCTGAAATGTCAATATTAAATTATTTTATTTTTTGTTACAAATATTATCTATAAAACAGGTGTAGAGAATGTGAGTGTTTTCTAGGAGAACTTGTAACCTCAGGGGTCATGTATTAATCCATTTGTTCTGGCTACTAAAGCTCAATTGAATGTTAATGTAACATTTCAAACACTATCATCTGAAGTCTTTTGTAAGAACAATATGTTTGTATTGTAGCACAAGACTGTATTTATATAATGAGAAAGCATGATTTGCTCAATAAATATTGAAGTTCTTGGCCTCCTGTTGAGCATTTGATATTGAAATATATCTAGTTTTATAGACTTTGCCCCTTTTCATTCCGGGCTGAATTTGCACCTCTGCTACAGTAGTTTCACTTTGCATCTCTGCTCATAATAGTTGTGAGATTGATTCAACAGGGGAACAATAAAGAGGAATAGAGAGAGAGTTCTGCCTGAACATCAGGCAGTGTTATATTATTTTAATGAAACTGGAAAGTTTGAAGGACTAAATCAGTAAATATTGCAAAAATGCCTGAAACGGGATTTCAGGCAGTTGTTTTCTGGTCCTCTGCTACTCTCACAAGATTTGGAGCTAAATTTCTGTGAAGTGAGTTATAAGTGTAAAAGACAGCAAACTTTTGGCCTCTCTGGTCTCTCCTGCAGCACAGTAAGAAATCCTGTATTAAGCATCCATCCCCTGTAGCCTCCTAGCCCTTAGGTACTGATATAGATACCTGAGCAAGAAAATGCAGCAAGGGTGTAAGAAATACTTCTCTCTTCCTAACCCTAAACTCAGGCTGTTTCTCCCTGTGTGTTAACTCTGCTGAGAGCTCTTAATTAACTCCCAAGGCAAATGGCCTTGGGAAGGTGACAGACTCTCTTTTCATTCTGTGCTGAATCACTGTTGTCATAAGCAGCTACAATCTTTTGCTTTGTGAATGTGTGTATGTTTTTAATGTTCATCTTGGTCCTGAGGTGACCTCGAAACACTGTCATTTTGCATTGGGATAACAAGCATCTCAAGAAGATGTTGATGGATCCTTAGCCCCTTGGAAATTGTTGTAACACAAGCACTTTGAGCACATAATATTTTATAAACACTCCTAACTTTGGAATGGTGGTGGTGGTGCCCCATAGGGCATTTTCACTTTGCTGACATCCTCAGAGAGCAATCTGCATAGACTGTGCCCAGAGGAGAGTCAAACCCTAGGCATAGTCCTGCTGAGAGAGTCACTGGCATGAGGCAATTTCTTTCAATCAATTTAGGAGTAGTGCATTTCTCATTCATGAAATTTTGGCCCCTTTGAAGCCAACAGGTGTTCTGCTGCCATTTTACAGTGTGAAAGGTGTTTAAGTCTTGAATCTGCAATAAGCTAAGTGTTTGAGTTCAGAAAGAAGTATGACAGTTTACTGTTCCACAGAAATTGGTGGGCACATGGGATCAGGCTGGGTTTTTTTAGAGAGAGGTTTTCCAAGACACTAAGGAAGCTACCCCCATTTCAGGTGAATCTAGCTAATGAATTTCCCCTTTGTGTAACAGCAGATCTCTCCCAATGTTCTTATAATGATTCCTTCATAATAAGAACAATAAAAGTGTAGACAGAGGTCCAGCTACTTGGGCACTGTTGATCCATTGACTTCAAGATCAGCTGAAAAAAATGAAAACCAAAAGAATGCACAGAGGGGTCTTCAAACTTCATGTATAATTACCTTTAAAAATAAAAAAAAAAAAAAAAAGAAAAGGGCAAAACTCTGTGCCAGTTCAAATCGTCATACTATATGGTAGGATGTAAACTGACATGCCAGCACTGATGTTGCCAGATTTGCATCAGTTGCCAACTTGATTATCTCATGCATCGGGCCACTGGTGCCAGAGACATAAAATGAAATTCCAGGCAGTGCAGTTTTTCAGTGTAGTGAAACCAGAGCCTTTTCAATTCTCGTCAGATTGCCTTAGGACACATCACCTTCTAAAATTTAGCTTTGATTTTATGACTTGGCTCACTAAAGGGTCAGAGTCGCCAATGTGATACTTAAAGATTTTTACATGAAGTTGGTATCACTTAAGGTTATCAGTAAGTCTCTCTCCCATCACTTTAAATATACAGGTTTCCTGCACACTTTTCTCTGGGATATATCTTCTTTAGACATTAACAATCTCAATGACTCTTCACAAAATATTCTGATTTCTTTTTTCTAAGCTGCAGAAACGTTGTGATCAACTTTCTATGGAAAGTCAGATGTCTCCCAGCAACAACAGCTATGAGGTGCTGTCAGTGAGACTCACTAGTAGTTGATCTTCAGTTGGTCCTGTGACTCATAAGGAACTTTTTCTATAGTTGTTTTCAAATTACAGTCCTCCTCCTTCCCTTCTTTTCCCAATGACATTTCTGTACAATTGCCTATTGATTTGCTTCCCTTCAATAATTTTCCTTCTGCAGCAATATAGGGGCTTATATTCCCGTCTTGCTTTCTCTGAGTTTGCACCACTGTCTGCACTGCCCTTCACTTTGTTGAACTCATTTACATCTCTGTAAGGAGTGAGAGAGAAATAGCACCCTTCAGTGCCCCATTTGCTCATCTCATTGCACAGGTGTAAAAGACAAGATATGAGATTGTTGGGAATTAGGTCTGGCTCAAGCTACTCAGGCATTGAGTTATGCTTGCAATTTAAGGTTCCGAAAACACTGGAAACCATCAATTTTCATGTTGTACAGTTGTGAAATGGTATGGAATAGCCTAAAACCTTACTTTGATCCCCAGTCACTACTTACTTCTGGGCTGTAGCAAACTCTAAACAAGGCTGAATTTAAGTGCAAGTTTGCCCTGAATTGGGAAATATACTGTCTTTGAAATATCAGGTTTCCCTGCACATAATTTATGTTACTCTTTACATATTCTTTTGCTGGTAAACAATTCAGTCTTCTGTAGGTTCCCAGGCATATGGAAACAGTTTTTTCTCCTCAGCTGGCCATTCTTCCCTCCTTAAAAGGGCATTCGTTTGCACACCTACCAGTTTCTGAGCTATGGAAACAACAGCCTGACAGAAAAGTAGGAGCCTATTCACTATGATGGCTTGGAAACTGAGGTCACCCCACAGCTGCTTTGAGAGCAGCAGAGGTTTGTATAGACATGGAGGACTAGGACTTGAGGGAGAGAAGAAGATGGACAGCAGAGGATGTCAGTCACCACAACTCTTTACTGGTAAACCATGTTGCTTGTGCTATCAGACCCTTACATGCTGAGTGTATTTTGAGGTCATTAGTTATTTTGAGTTCATTAGTTATTCTGTCCACTTATCCAGACCTCTATTCACAAATCCAATGCATCACAAAGGTTTAGGTTGACACTAGTTTATTAGTAAAGTTATTACACCGAATAACTTACAAACCCTCAGAACTTTGCTCTAATGATTATCTTTTAACAGTTCACCTCTCAGAATAAGCTTGCACAGGGACCTGAACGACATACAGCGTTTTGCCCTGGTTTTATATTCATCTGCATTCTGTCTTTGCAGACACATTCCGACCTGGGTCCTATGAAGTTCACAACTTCGTGTAATGGTTGAGGTTGGAAGGGCTCTCTGGATCTCATCTGGTTCAAGTGCCACCACTCAAGCAGGACCATCTAGAGCTTGCTGCACAGGACTATCTCTTTTTTCCCGGGAGGAAGACTCCACCACCTCTCTGGGCAACCTGTGCTGGTGCACAGTCACCCTCACAGGAAAAATGTGATTCCTGATGTTCAGAGGTAACATCCTCTGTCTCTGTTTGTGCCCATCACCTCCTGTCCTGTCACTGACCACAACTGAGGCGATCCTGGCTCTGTCCTTTTTGTCCCCTCTCTTCAGGTATTTGTAGACCTTGATGAGACCTCCTTGAACTTTCTTTTCTCTAGGCTAAACAGTCCCAGTTCTCTCAGCCTTTTCTCTTTGGAGAGATGCTCCAGTCCCTTAATCCTCTTCATGACCCATTGCTGGGCTGTCTCCAGTAGCTCTAAATTCACATAGGGTAAAATTTAACCCTGTGGCTTTTTTTCTTTTATTTTTTTTTATTTTTTCTGTTTTAAACTTATTTGTTTGTTTTAATGATTCTGGCTATTTCAGGAACACTTAAAGTGGAAAAGTAATGAGAAAATAAGAATATCTAATTTACTTTCATTTTCTTTTTTTTTCCTGCTAGACCTGCTTAAGAGGCTGTGGTCTTGTTGTAAGTAATTTAAGAAATGAACAAAGGAACAATTTACATGGGAGATTTATGAGTGTGAGGGGCTTTGGTAATATGGCAGTAAGTACCATAGAAATGTTATAAATACCTAAAAATTAGCGCAGAGAAGTATGGGCAGAACTCCAAACGGTCATCACTATTGTAGGATGGAAAATAAAACCCTTAATGTGCAAAACCTCTGCCTGTTATTGGTAAGAAGCACTAAAAGTAGCCATTCTTAGGAGCACTTGTGGTTGACTAGCACTTGTTATGCTACAGGAGGGGAGTAGTAGTCCTGAGGAAGAGGTTTTTCTCTGTCATATCAGCAGTTTTAAGTAGAGTGCAGATGCTTTATGCTTCCAGGCTTGCTTACATTAGAAGATGTACTAAGCACGGTGCGGAGGATTTTTTTTTTTAAAAAGTAAGAGATGTGCTAGGAATGAATAGTGTGACTAGTGAAATTTTGTTTCTCTCCCTTGTGGAAAATTATTGGCACTTTTCACTTTTGTATGTGCTTCCAGTTGACATAGGTGCAAAGTCAGATATTTTCACAGAAGTCAGAGAGGCCAGAGTGTACAAGAACAATTAAGTATTAAGTGTGCAGATGACTAATTAATTAGTGCCATAAGGAAACATGTGTTTTGGCTCCTTCCTGGAGCCAATTACCACGTCTGTGTTATAAGGCAGAGTGAGAAGCTGCCTCATGCTGAAATAGGAGTGTGTTACGAAACAACATGACAAAGAAGGAAGCAAGTATGTGCTGACCAAGTCAATGGGTACAGAGCCACAACAAAGGAAAAAGTTATCAAGGAAAATTCTATTCTGAGAAGAAAGGTCAGGCTGCCTTCAAGGGAAAACTTCAGATCATAGGCACACTTGCACAATTTTTTTTTCAATTAATGTGCAATGCTTAAACATATTTCAGCCCATGGTTGAAAAAAGCATATAAATTACTTCTAATAACTCCCTTGAAGCTGAAACAGATAGGTTTTGATGCTTCTTTTTTTTTTTTTTTACCTTTTTTTTTCTTTTTACTTGATTTGGGTCCATGTTTCTGTATTTACGGTGTCACTTTGATTTACTCCCTGCTTAGTCCTGGACTATGGTTCCCCTGGTTGTCTTCCCAACCCCAAAACAGCTCATTCTACCTAAGAAGGAACCTGAGCAAAACTGAGCAAAAAAATTCAGCATCAATGTAAAGGTATGCAACAGGCTTTTGGCCAGGATGCTTGTAAAGAGTCAATAAGGACACCAGTCTAGGCTCACCAGCTGACCTGAGGGCTGGGGTTTGCTCCCTTCAGCACTTTCCAAAGACAGCAGAGACTTCTCAATTCTTCCTTACTTTTAGAGGATGCAGAGATGGTCCCTTCCCTGGTCTTTATTCTGCTGGTATTTCATTATCCTCAGAATCTTCTCTCCTTGAAAGATGCTTCTTCAAATGATGTAACCAGGCTTTAAGGCATAGTTGCAGAAGTCAGGTACAATTATATGGTTTGGTTACATCTGCTATCTAAATTATTTTTCAAACAGCATTAACAATTGCATGCTCTCAGTCACTGACAACGTGGACAGAGTTCAATTGCCCTTTGGGAACTGAATGTTGGCAGAAACTTTGTGCCATATTCATTGAATATTTGCACAAGCAGGGATTACAGCAGTGGCAATAGTACAAATTCATATGTTAAATACATGAATGCCTTCTAGTAGATGACAGAGTGACTGGTCATGCCTTCTAACTCTGTGATTTGCTTCAAACTTGTGTATTATTTTGCTCAGCTCTGGATGTGAAGATGTGGCAAGTGCAAGTATGCTTAAAATAAATATCTTCAGAATTCTTCATACTTCCAGTCCCACCCTGAATGAATGCACCACACCAAATACATTGCTACTCTACGATACTTCTTTCAGACGTAACTGAACAGGATTTAAAAAACTTTAATGTGGCTTTTTGGTGAGAATATTCACGAATACAAATCCATAGTTTGTTCACACTTAACATAATCCAGGTACACATTTTTCCTGTGCACTCGTTCATGGAAAACATAACACAAATGAAAAAAACATATTAGACTTATGGCTTTTATATGTGGCCATCTGTGCTTCTTGCTGCCAAGAAAATGTCCTTTGCCTTTGCTCCTATCATTGTATTGACACTCTTGACAGGTAGGGCTTTTATGACCTTTTATTATTTTACCCTCCTTTGGTTTTTGCCTCCCCTCTTCTTTTTTTGTCTTTCCTCTATCCATGGCAGTATGTTAAGACTATGGCCCATTCTTTCCTGCTGTTTTCTTGCAACTGAGCATTCTGTTCACTCATTTTATTTCTCATCTTAGCAGCTGCTGTCCCCTCTGGCTTTTCTGCTTCCACCTTGTGGCTTGTTAAGACTGATGCTTTAAACTTGAGCACTCCTCATTTCTCCCCCACTTCCTCTGCACTGAATTTGGGGATCTGTGCATCCAGCAGCCAGCCTGCTGAAGCTGTGGATCTCCGGGGATCACCCAGCTGTGTTACCAGTCATCTTTGTGTCAGCTCATCTCAGCTGTGCTGCTTAGAGCTTGAATGTGACTCTGTCCCCGATGTCTCTGCCAAAAAGGGCAGCAACTGAGTCAAAGATGAAAGAGCCAACACAAAGCAGGAAAGAAGGACTGGCCATCAACGTCTAGAATTGACACTTGCTTCTGTTTCTGGGTTTGTGGAGGGCCTATCTGTGTTTTTGTGAGCAAAACCCACCTGGATAACCCAGGGAAACACTAGCTCAGCCAGTGATCAGTTCTTCCCAGAAAACACACTTGTCATCTTTCTGGCGGGGGCCACTAGTCTCTGAAGGAGGGATGTCTAGATCTGTCCTGAGCAGCATGACACAGTGTGTCTCCTGCCCACACTCCCCTTTCAAGGAGAGCAAAGGATACCTGTGAATGGCCTTGTGAGGGCTGCCCTTGCTGGTTCTGCCAGGGGTCAGCCCAAGGGTGCCGCTGGGCATGTGTGAGGCTGACCAAGCTGCACTGGGGAGGATCAGTACTCAGCTGGAAGTCTGGTCCTCAGGGCCAAGCTCTGAGCCACCTCCACCCCTTGGTTTTTCGTGTGCAAAGTGCTGCTAATTGTGCTCTTCGGTTTTCATTTTTATCTCCAAACTCATTTGTCAGGGCACTGTCTCGTACAGTTTAAGGTGAGCCTCAAGGCAGTATTAATAATACTACAAGAGGGTGCTGGACGTAATCAGGACAGGCTTTGCCATTCTTTCAAAGAATAAAAATTCAGTTTTGATCCAAACCCACAGTTGGTACTCACAAAATCATTGTGAAAAAAAGATTTCTTTAAAATCATCTTTGGTTGTCCAAGCTCTGACCCACACACGTACCTGTACTGTTTCTTGGTACATCCGTAATCAGAGGAATGCAAAAAATAGGTAAACAATTTGTTGCATCTTTAATAAACTGGACAAAAGAAAAATCAAGATCATGTTCAAAATCCATTTAACAAAAACTCATCAAATTATTTGATGTAATTGTGATCTCTTGGATTTTGATTTGTTGCCAGACAATATTATTTAATGTGCTCAGAAATGAAAAATTGGTATTCCACTGGCACAATGTATCAGAGCAACATCAAAGCCATTTATAGCCTGTGTGACTGAGTTGCACATGAGTTTTAAAAAAATATTCTATTTAAATACACTTAGTTGTGGGGTTTTTTTATGTCGAGCATTATCAGGGATAACAATATTTCATTGGAGGCAGATGACTATCCAGAAACATAATTAATCATGATTATTTATGCCATACCTAATTATCAGGAAATAGCCCCAGGGATACACTTCAGTTATATTTCAGAACCTTCAGACTATAATTACTTTGCTTTGTATTAAATATTCTTTCCATACTCTCAAAGAAGTTTAGAATGTATTTATAAAAAAAGAAGGTCAAAAGGATAGAAATAAATAATGTGCAATCAAATAATGAAAATATGTGCATTTGGAGAAGTTCTGAGTTATTATGAGGAAGTAAAATAATTTAATTCTCTTCATAATTAGGTAAAAGAAATGGCTTTCTACTGTATTTTTTAATATATGAGCATACTAGCATAACAGCAAGGACTTTAAACCACAGGCCTTTTAAAATTCTGTTAATGTGGTGCAAAGTGGATTAAAAGTTGGAAAAAAAAAATAGAGTGCTACCTAAGGGTTTGAATTCTCAAAGACTTTTTGCTTGCAAATTTTGAAAGCTATTTTTCAGTGAAGACCTTTCATATTCTAAGGAGTTTCATAGCTTCTGGTGTTGCTGTAGAAATATTTAGATGCATTTCTGGCTTGTTATTTATAACCCTTTGTGTGTAATTAAAACATTTAATAGGAGTTGTAAAACTAGGTAGGCAATGTACATGAGTATATATGTCTGTAATTTACATTCCTGTTTGTAAACGATATTGAATACCTTTAAAATGAAGAAAGGATAAGACTCAATATAAGACCTCAAAAGATGCACACACTTGTGGACCTAAGCTATAATTTTATTGAAGGGCATACCACACAACAAAGTCATTCCTGCATAAATGAAAACCTGGACATTTATTTTTACAAATAAGGTTTTTTTCCCCTTGTTTTTGTTGATAAAAAAGACAACAACATATTTTCAGGACCGCTATAGCCAGAGGCTGTTTTTGGGTACAAGGTTCTTGCATAACAGATTTGCAGAACTATGCTGGAATGCATGTCATTATATTGTCTGGGTAAGTAGGTTGTGGGGGGTGGGTTGGCTTTGGGGATTTTTATTTTTTTTGGTGTTTGGGTTGTGCTTAGGAAAGTTATGCATGTCTAGGCCCAAAATTCACAGCACATTTGGTTATTTTGTTAGCTGACAGAGCGGGAGTTCGGAGGTAGCCGTTCACTGCAGCGGGTTTGGGGTGTGTTTAATATTAATGTGATGCTGGTGCCTCCTGACCTCAGTTCTCGGGGTTCCTGTGGTGTGTGTGCTTAAACACGGTTTGTGCCAGGACCAAAACCCTCAGCACAGCCCTTGCTGAGCAGGCTCGGGCTGCCTGCAGGGAACTGCCCCAGGACCAAACACTCCCATCCAGCTGTTCATGCACTGAGTGCTGAATCTCCTCTTGGTTTTGGCAGGAGCACTTTAGGATCTGGGTAGTTTGACTTTTCTGGCCTAATCTTACATAGGGTCCCATTGCCTTGGGAGTCGTGTTTCACTAAAGCTCTTGTTGTGACTTGTCTGTGATTTAGTTAACCAAAGGTGAGGTGCCTTGGCAGCCACATCATTGCTATATTTAATGTCCGTGTGGTTTGTGGCACAGTTTTAAAAACCTCTGCAGGGTTTGACTTTACAAAACCCTCATTAAAGTGAATTTAGAGGATTATTTTCTTCCTTAAATTATTCAACCTGCTTAAATATTAAGAAGAAAAATAAAGGTGGTTATTATTTTAAAATGGTGAGAGGGAATGCCTCGTGAAGGTTCAAAGTCAGCAATCTCCTCTTAACACTTGAGCAGATAAATACAGAAATTTGCTAGAATTTAAGGCAGAGACAGCCCTCAGATAGAATCCATTATGGTTTAATGACAGCACACAGTTTATCTAAACCAGCAATGAAAAACAATGTGTACATTTGAACTGCCACCCTATGTCTTCTGTGAATAATCATATGTGAAACTGAATGTTACCTGGGGAAATATTTCCTTAACAAATGTCTGATTTTTTCCTATCTCCTATACCAAAAGGTATTTTCCTTCTCTGTTTGCTTCCTCAGATGGACTTTTTTTTTTTTTTATCTATTATTTGAAGCCGCATTAGAATGGAAGGAAAAGTGTTTGGGTAATTGAACATTCAATTAATTAAACCAGCTAATATTGAATGCCACTGTTATGAATTGAACACTTTCACTTGGCATTTTCTCCCTCTAATTTTATCCACTTCCCTGAGATTTCTGAGCATTAGTGTCTGAGTGGTGCACTGCTAGTTGATGCTGATGGACAGGAGCAGCCTTTCCTTAATAAGGCACTAAGGTGGAAACAGTGATCTAGTGACTTTTTGGAGAATATTAAATGTTTCGTTTTAATTTTTTCCTCCCAACATACCAGCCTCCAAAGGCAACCTAGGAAAGGTGCAGTGAAGCTTATATATCTGATGTTGATTTAGTTTACGCTGAGGTGAGCTGAGATGCCTCCCTGAGCAAAATTCCCTGAAGCAGTGAGTGGCTGAGGTGAGAAGCTATCCATCTCCAAAAGGCTTAGGGAAGTTCAGCTGCCAGCAGCATGTGGAAAATGAAAAAAAAAAAAGGAAAAAAAAAAGTGAATAATAAAAGGAAGACGATTCCAGAAAAGGGAAAAAGGGAAAGTGGTCTTCCTTTAAGCTTAACATGCTATTTTTTTCCAGAAGGAGACTGTTCTTTGGGTCTAAACACCCTCCCCACCTCCCCATGGCTGATTTGATCCAGAGGTTCTGCATAAACTCTTGGGCCAGGCCACACAAACACCTCAGCTTTCACCCCAGCAACTTTTCCCCAGGCTGAAAGATATTTCCTCCCTAAGCACCCTCCATTGATTTGGAATGTGTGCCGCAGCCACCAGAAAGCCTCAGCTCAGTTCTGTCTGGAGAGGAATGGTGGGCAGGACAACTGTGAGGGAGAGTGGTCTGCCAAGCTGGGACAAGTGGACACTGGAGATCTGTATTTTCTGTAATTTTGATCTGGCATGCTGGGAAAAATGGGAGAGGTCAGGGCTGCCTTTCTCAAGGACACAATGGAAGAAGGAGGATTATTATTTTATGCATGTGCATGTGAAACAATCCACAAAAGAAGCTTTTGTTGAGGTAGATGTAGAATGCTTTAAATAAATCTGTTTTTTACAGATAAATCATCAATCCTGTACTAGTGGTGCTGGTAGGAGCCTATGGCACACCCTGTACTGTGCACAAAGACAGGCTGCCTTCCACTGAAGGTTTGGCAGGAAAACAGGCACATCTTTTTCCCCAAGAAGCCTTGTTTGCCTTTATGAGATATTGTGAAGGCTGTGGCAGCTTCTGCATTGTTAAAGGAAATCATCCTTTGACCATTTATTTTTCCCAGTGCTCTTCTTCATTTTCCATATATTATTTTACACATTTTCTATCTCTGCATAAGGTTTTTTTCTGCAGTAAAAGCGATTTGGCTCATGACATCCATCCTGTGTAATTGATCTCTGTGGTTGTAGACCCTGGAGTGTGACTTCAATGAGAAATCCACTCCAAGGATAAGCTGGGAAAATAATCTCGTTTCTTTCAAAAACTGCAAGCTCAGTAGGGAAAAAACCACAAAGTGTTGGCAAATTATCTGCTGTTTGTATACATATTGTTACCCACCCTTTTATTTCAAGTTTTCCCAGAGTGGAAACCCACCTTTTATCAGACAATTCTCTCCTCCCGTCTTGCTAAGCCACAGCAGAAAAGAGGAACTCTTTTTAAATTACCATCTATCTGGGTTGTTTGAAAACCTATTAAAACATTACATATACAATTTGGAGATAATTTTAAACTCTTCCTGGAACCTATTTGCAATTGCTGAGGCTCAGAAACAGTTCAAGTGAAAAATACTTTTATATGGTACCAAGTTACGTATTTTTTACAACCATATTAGTCACTGCAGATAATCTCCTCGTATTTGAACACAGAGTGCACAGTAGAGACATCTGTACAGGTATTCAGCTGCACACCTATCCCAAAGGAGGGAAATAGGGAAGCTTATATAAATGAACACCTATGTACCATTTTTTCCTGTTTTTATTTTGCACTGTCTTAAATTCTTTTAAGATAATATATTGTAATAATGATCTTGGCTTATTTGCACTAGTACGTGGAAGTTCAATGACCTTGAACTCCAGTCATCCTGATAACCTTGGTCACCTGGAACATACAGGTTCTCTCATTTGAAACATGAAGGTTATGCATCCCCCCTGTCTCAGAAACCATTGCAATAGTGCCTGTTGTCAGAAGGCCTGAGCGCTGCATCTCCAGGGTCCCCTCGCTTCATTGTTTGTGTATCCTGAAACTCTAGTGTCCGCACCAATATACAACCGTTCCACAAATGAACGGACTATGTGCCTTTTAAAAACCAAGCTTAGATTTCTCTGCATGAATCCTCCTTTAGTGTGTAGAAGACCTCTGATCCTGTAGGATTTCTGGGTAATTTTACAGACTTTTCTGTAGGGCCTTAATAATGTTGATGCACTTTCATACTTGATCATTTTTCCACTTACTTGCCCAACACTCCCTTAGTTATCTGGCCACTCCAGGCACTTCAGCTGTAAAGATAGAAAAGCAGCAGTAATCTCCACTAACGGCAGATGAAAATTTCTGCAGGAAACTTACAGACAACAGTGCCATGAATAAGAAGTGAAAGGCAGCTTTCTACCTTGTTTTACACTGGAAGTCCAATTAAGGTAATTAAGGATGACCTCTAAAGTCCACGCTACATGTATGAATATGAAGACATAGATGACATCCATCAATACCATGACTTTTTTTCCATTGATAGCTGACTCAAGATAACTTGACTGTTTTAATGAGGTATTTAATATTTTCCTCTTTTTATTTTTTTTTCTTTTTTTGGAACAAAGGAGGCTCATTTTATGATATCAAAAGTATGTGGAAATATTCTTTTGCATTTCAATATGAAAAGAAATTTTGGAAAAAGGTGAATATTTATTTGTGACATTTTTAATCAATATTTCCTATTAAAAATATGAATTCTGAATAAAAATATTCATTTGAAAATATGTTTTGGAGTTATATTGTATGAATAACAACCTTTTATATCAGTCTCAGATTGGAATTTAAACATCCTGGTCTAGGCAAAATGAAACATTATGCTAAGTGATTTTTTTTTATTTTTGAACTTGTTGATTCTCTACAAATTGTCATCAAAACATCAAGAACAACAGCAGAAAGACAAGAAGCAGCTAGAAGAATTATCTGCCAACTGTTGTTGCCAGAAACTGTTTAGACAGGAACGTGTCTTTATTTCAAAGATGTCTAGGCTAGTTTTTCACTTTCCTTTTACTTATATTTTATGCACTCATTAATAGTTGGATATTTTGTGGAAGAACTCTCAATGCTGAGGTTTTTTCACTGTTAAATGCAAAACAGAACCAATCACTAATTCTGTCTGCTGTTAAATAGATCCAGAGTCTGGATGGTGTTAACAGTAGACAAAATGAACAGTACAGGATTAACATGTATTTTGATTGTATTGCTTGTTAAATTCAGCCAAAATACATTAGCATTTTGTAGAATTACACAGGAATCTTTATTTGAGAGGGTTAGTTTTTGGTTTTGCTTCTGTCTTTTTAATTTCAGTTCTTCTCAGTTGTCATCCCCCTGTTTTCACATGGCCATTGCATTCATCCATTTCCTGTATTTATTCAGCATTAATTACAGTCGGTACTCAGGTAGCCAATGCAATAATTTTGAAGGGCCTCATGGAATCCTGTTGCAGTCAAGAGAACATCCTTTTTTGACCTCAGCAAACGTGTTGTTTAGAAGGAAGTTACAGATGTCAATTGAGCATTGCGATTAAGTCTTTCAAGTGCAAACTCAGTAGTTGCGTGTCCCCTTTTCCTCATGTCTCTGCATTACATTGCATTGGAAAAGGTCGAAGCGATAGCGAGTGATACATTTCTTTTTATTAGGAAGCAATGGCAAGGAGCTGTTGCTTGAGGTTTGTTTTGTCCTGACTATTACTCTCAGTGTCACTGAAACACATAATGGAAATTAAAATATCGAAAAGAAAATACAGTAATTGAGAGTTGCTGTCCTTATCTACTGAATAGTGAGATCTTTCTAGAGGCTGTGTTCCCTGGGGCTGGTGACAAGCTCTGGCTGAACAGGACTGAACATTAGAAATGCCATTTTTTTTAATCTGGATCTTTATATCTGAGTAATTATGAAATCTTCAGAGCAGGGAACTCTTCAAATCAAACATATGCATCAGAGCAAAATACTAATTCAGCAAACGTGACACAAGATAGTACATCAGTCAGTCAGTCAGTAACCGGCTCCTTGTAACTGCAGTAGTCTTTTCCTGACCCATAAATGTCACTCAATAACACAAAGTATTTTCCACTTCCTAAAACATAAAAACTTTACATCTGGAAGCCTCAATTTTTATAATTCTATTGCAAACTGCTGTAAAGAGCTGAAAATTCAAAATCTCCAATGAAAAGGGGGACTTATACAAAATCTAGTGTCAAGTTAGGCATGACATTATTCTTTTTTCTAAAACTGAAGCACTGTGCAAGAGTTTGGGCCTTTTTATTTTGTGTTATATTTTATAGCATATGTATATGTTATATATATTATATATATATATGTTATAGGTAATATAATTTCAAATACAAATTTATTTTGAAACCAGGCCTCAAAATGTTTATTTCTGGAAAAAATTAAACCCCCTAATTTTGTTATGTCAAAAAAACAAAAGAAAAAAAAAGCAAAAAAGATTTTTTCTTTCCAAACTCAAAGCTCTTCTTCAGAACCTATGAAGCTAAAAGAATCATCATGTGTTCCCTCAAGTTATTTTGTAGTAGCTCAATTTTTTGACTACAAGAGTCTTGCACAGAAGTTGCCCCTATCCTGTTTTGGGTTTTAGATGCTGCCACAGAGTAAATAGAGAATAGTTACAAAGAATAATCATAAGTAGAACATTAAAAAGAAACAAGGAACGTATAAGTTTGCTTTAGTGTAGGCAGCAGAATGTGTCCAAACTTTTGATTCCCCTATTGCCAGGTTCCATTTAGCACTTAGACTGCTTTCAGACATACATATGTTTTTCCTGAACTAAGAAATAGTTCTTGTTAAGGATGAATTTTAGTTGTAAATGAACATGAAGGTAGCGTGTATGCGAGGTCTGACTTTGGGGATTGTTGATCCCTTGGAAACATTTTAAAAGTAGCTTAGATAAGAGGAGGTAAAAAAGCTAGGAAAGTAATGTGACACTGGCAGGAGAGAAGGCTCTGGGAGCCTCATCTCAAACGGAATAGTCAGCTAAAATTCCCTATTGAACTGGTGGGGAAAGAATGCTAAGGAGAAAGAGCAAACAAACCCTGGCTGGTTTGCTAATGTCCTGGTTTATATACTGTATCAGGGCTCACTTTTTGTTTCCCCTCATCATTCCAGATCTATTGCTGGACATGAAGAAGATTTCTATAAAGGAAGTGAGCAGCTGAAATTAACCTGAATGCCCATGAATTAAGCAAGCATTTCACTGGGAAAAAAAAAAAAAAGGAAAAAAGATAAAAGCGAGAGACAGAATGGTGGAAAGACAAGTGAAACAACATACTAAGTCAGTCTGGTCTGGTCTTTATTAGCCAGAAACCATGGTGATCACTTAGCTCTTGGTATTTGAAATGAAACAAACTAGTCCTCCACAGGTCAAAGCACCAAGGGGAGAAAAGCAGCTTGGAAAGCAAATGTTAGTGTTAGCCAACCAGTTAAAATGCCTGCCTTATCTGAACATCTGCCCAAACCTTGAAACTGGCAGCATTACAAAAGTGGGAATAAGATCATTTTCCCGTTTAAAACAGAGATAGGTCTTTCTGGTTGCATATGAATGTTTCTGCAGCCAGTTGATGGGGAGCAACCACCCCTGAAGAATACACCTGGTGTAAGACCACAGCATGACCATGTGGTGCATCCAGGCACCGCTGCCTCACATGGCTGCCTGATGCTCTGTCATCGGGCCAAATCCACGAGCATTTCTGAGCTGTAAATTGATTTAAAAACACTCATAATGACCTGCATGCATCAAATCAATCAAAATTCATTACTGAGGTAATAAAGGCATGTTAGAAACTGTCATAGATTTTCTTAATCACTCCCTTGGATTTCCAGGTCTTTGGTATTCAGACACAGTTTCAGCAGCTGAGCACTTCAGAGTATCTGGGTGAAGTAAGTGAGTGGAGGTGTATAATGAAAAAACACAAAAGTATTTCACTCTGACTATTCAAAAGGCTGCTTCTGGATTAAAAAACAGCTGGCTGAAAACCCACTACGTGGTGTTGTGCTGCATATGAATTTACGTTTAAATGGCATAGGAAGCCATGCTTAAAAGAACATGTATACAGGTGCCTTAAAGGCCTGCTGCTGCCAGGGAGTGCTGACCTGACCTCAGCAGGTGATACAGGTATGATTTACTAATATGGACAAACACAAATAAAACCCCAAACCAAAACCAAATCAAACCTTCATGAGTTTATTCCCGTTCTTCCTTTGAATCCAGCTTGGGTCACCTTTCCTTGCTTGTGGCTGTTGCCAGCAATCTGCCCAGTTTTACTGAGGTCCCAGTGCTCACAGGGCTAGGACAAGCTATGCATTTCTTTTTGGCCCAACACTGAACTCCCGTTACTAGGCTGAGCTGTTGGTGGATGCTGGAGTTAGTACAGGAAAGCTGGGGGTGGGAAAAGGAGTCTAGAAATGATGAGTTTGGTGTGGCACAAAAATATGTGGAGGAATATGAATACAGAAAAGGACAAGAAGTAGGAAAGAGCTTTTGTAGGAGAGGAGTGTATAAGAACAAGCAAAGAAGTCTGTATGAGTTTGAGGAGTGTAGAGCTACATGTCTTTCTGAGAAAAACAGGAGACTCTTTTATGTCTCCAAAGATCAGGACTGCAAGATGAGAGCTGGAGAAGGTTTGCATGGCCTAGGATGGGGGGCTGAGGAAGGACAGCAGGGCAAAGCAGAAGAGATAAACTGAGTTCCTGGCTCTCTTATAGGCTCCTGGCATGGACCAAGACACACTGTTTAGTCTTCTCATTACATTCCCACTTTCTATGTCCCTGTTTTGTGGAGTTGTTGGGCCAAGAAATATTTGTCAAAGATTATGAGGTGTTCAAAGGGCTTTACTTATAAGACTGATACACACAACAGTACAGGTAAGACCTGTCTATGCACATGTGCCTGTGGCATCTGGTCAGCATCTGTCTCTGAGGAGGAGCAGGAGACAGAGGTCTGTGTGCCTCAGGTCTTGGCCAACAGATCTGGAGCTTGTAGCCCAGACAGCAGAAGCTCAGATGGTCAGAATAGAAATCTCTAATTATGAGGACCTAACCTGCTCTGGAATTCTATAACTACAATAGCAGGAGATTCGGCATCTAATCCCTATTTCTGTTTCTAGACAGTAGGGGAAAGTAAGAGTATGAGCATGAGTAAACTGGGTGAAAAGGGAGTTTGCAATTGTGAGTAGGTTGTGAGACAAGGCGGTAATGCATTTGGAAGAGGTTTAGAGAAGAAAAGGCTGACAAGAAAGGGGAGTGTGTCTGAGAAGAGGCAGGAGTCAGCATTTCTGTGGCTATGGAAAGGGATTATGTGAGAATTCTGGTGATAAAGGAGATAGAGTAAGAGAGAAAGTGGGGTGGGGCGGAGAGGGGAGTGGGAACAGGGAGACACAAAACGGGAAGCATGAAAGCAAGAAAGGAGTCCTCTAAAAGAAGGAAGAATAAGTGCTAAAAAATACAGGGATAGAAAAATAAAAGAAAAAGGTAAGATAGGGAAAAAAGAGAAAGAAAAAAAGGTCAAATACTTCTGATAGATAGATAGATAGATAGATAGATAGATAGATAGATAGATAGATAGATAGATAGATAGATGATAGATAGAAAGAAGGAAAGAAAGAAGGAAAGAAAGAAAAAAAACTACCTTAAGGAAATAATTAACTAAAAGGCATCTGGAAAGATAAAAGATGACAGAGAAAAAAATAGAAGAGAACAGAGTGAAATAGCAAAGAGAAAGAGGGAGACAAAGTACATGTAAATGAAGTTTTTAATTAGCGAAAAGGATAGAGATATCTACAGGAAAAAAACCCATATGGATGAAATACCAGACACTCGTTTATGTAGGTCCCTTAAGGCTCAGGTTTTTATGCCTCCTTCTCACTGCTGACATTTTAAAGTTGAACACAGTTCTCCCCTCTTGGTCACTCTGCCCATTCCCCCCCGCCCTCCGAGATTATGTATGTAATTACCTAAGTAACATTTTCCACCTTTGCATTTATTTCTTGGCTCATTTTTTATGATTGTTTTCTACTGACACCAATTCCCTTGTTAAAACAAATTTTTGTCAATACTGCCTGCGTGTTCCTGGATGACAACTTCTCATTTATCTGGGGAATGTATTTTGGTAGAACTGTTGGCACCCAGTCACTGTGCATTTCTGCTGCAGCTCTCAGTATACCTTTCAAGGAATGATGTATCTTTATAAGGAAACAGCAGTGGTGAAAACTTATTCAGGCTACATTTGCCATGAGTTTGTTCATGGGCAATATGTTTTATGAATAGTGTTGCAGTTTATTTTTTCACGCAGATGACTCCTATGAATTAACTTTTGTCAAACAGACACAGAGTCATCAGTTCCCATTCTAGTCCCTGGCATGAGCACAGTCTGTGGATTTGAACTCTTCATTAAAGAAATTGGGTTATTAAATACAGATTTAGTTAATGGTGGTAAAATATAACAAAAATCTGAAAGCTCTGTAACCTTTATTTTCTGTTTTGAAAAGCTTGACATGCTGGTTTGTATTGTAGTTTCCTTTGATTCCCTGCTTTTGTTAGGGAAGCTGATGTAATGAGGGAGGCAGAAAGGTGGATAATAGTCCTGTCTTCAGCACGATGGCAGCATGGATTTGAACATAGTTTTAAAAGGGACCACCGGTTTTCTTCATGGTTGTATGTTATGCTTTTGCAGGCTTTGAATGAATTTGATGTGCACTAGGAAAAATTTCTAAAGCAAACTTTGCATGGAAGGGGTAAAATGAAGGGACCATTTATCTCATCTAATTAAACCAAATGGAAAACTTGGGATCATAACTGCATGAAATTTATATGTTGTAACTTAAGGAATGACTCCAGAATGGGCAGGTGCACCTGAACAAACTTTGGTTTAGCTGGCACAGAAGCAAAGCTCATGCCACCTCGTCTTCACTGCCTGGGTCCTGCAGGTGATTACACATGGAGGAGAAGCTGTAACTAGCCATAAATAGAAGATAGGATGTCTGAGTGGCAGGGCCATTCCCAGTGTTCATTTTCCCCTTACCCTCAGAGGCCGTGAAATGATAGTAACCTGACGTGTGTGTCATGCGGAGCAGGCTCTGCTTCTGCCTAACCACTCTGCCTCTGAGGGTAAGATGGAAGGAAACAGTCAAGGCTTGGATTTTCTAAGGTATGTAAGAAACTGAGTACCCAGATTCCAGCAGGTTTTAACAAAACCAAGGCACTTTAGCCTTCAGTTGTGAGAAGTGCTGAGCACCAATTCCATGGTCTTCAGTCAAGGAAGAAGGTTCTGCTCACTTGGCAGGGTTACCCAGGACCTCCCATGGGTAGACCTTGATTGTATGACCTGCTGTCACCACCATCAACCCTTACACGTTGATTTATGTGATGTTGTTGGAGTTTTCTTCCACACAGGCTCAATATCTAAGCTATGCCTCCCAAACCAAGAGGAAAGAGACCCTTGAAAACAGTGAACTTGGACAAAGCTTGCAAAGAGTGATCCCTTCTGAATGAAAAGATCAAAGGGGTGGAGAGTAGAAGGGAAGGAAAGGGAGAGCTCCAACCAGCCTGCTTATGGTTCAGGTTTTGAAGCATTGTTAGCCAAAAGAAAAGTCTGGGAATACAACCTTCCTTCAAAGCTCTCCTGCAACAACATGATTTCAGGTCTCATTGTCAAACCACAGTAGACGATTGGCATGTTTGGAAGGGTATAATTTCTTTCTCTGCTTCTAGGCTTGTTCTGTATGGGACTGGTGAGAGACACAAATACAGTAGAGGGAAAAAATGAGTATGTTAAAACCTGCAGCAGATAGATACTCCTTCTGTCTAGGGTTTAGCTATCGACTGTACTAGATACTGTTGGATTTGCAAATAAATATGGACTTGCTTATCATCACCACAAGTAAGATGACGCATGAAAGCTACTTGAAGGCTGAAGTAGTTCTGCATGTCACACAGATGACATCCTTATACATATACATCTGAACATAATACATGCCATAAAGTAAAGAAATTGCCCTTTTCCTGTTTTCACTCTCCTGTGTAATTATGTTTCCATATAAAGGGAAGAGCAGGTAGAGAGAAAAATAAGTGCAGTTGGTTTTACATATGCACATACATATATTGTGTGTCTGTGTGTATATGTACTAAGGGTTCTACTACAACAAAGCCAGCCTGGCCAAACTGTTTGTCTGCCTCTGGGAGATTTTGTATTAAGCCTTGTGTTCTTGCCAGCCTCACAATGATCTCAGATAAGGAAACTGCACCTTTGTGAACAGAACAGAAGAAAATCTATTGTTCTGATGTTTATCTATTTCCATATTTGGAAAGAAGTGTGACCTCATTCTCCATTCATTGCCCTGCTTTATTCTTCCATTTATCTCTGAATATATTTTCTTTGACCATCTCTCTGATGCAGATTACTTAAAGTAATCTTAATGAGTGGAAACTCACTGATTATTATGAAAGCTGTTTAAGCAATATAAGGTTTCATTTTCTTGTGTAGGCTCCTCTTATTCATAATTGCAATGATCTCATTCCCTAAAGTGTCTGTGCTTCCATTATTAACTCCTATTAATAACTTGTATTAATAATACACCATGCAAGTCCCAGTCTGAGTTGAAACACTGCAAAACAAACCTCAAAGAGGGAGGAAACAGTCCTGATGTTTTGTTTTAAGTTGATTGGAGCATGGTGTTAATAATGCCAAAGTCATGGATTCGATCCCTGTACACTTAAGAGTTGATCCTTGTGGGTCCCTTCAAACTCAGAATATTCTGTGACTGTACACACAAGAAATATTGCATTTAAAAGTAAAGCCAAAGACAATATTGCTGATATCTTACACTTCTTCTCCTACCAAGACTCACTAAGCATGCCCTGAATAAACACTGGAGAGACTCTACTTTGAAAGGCTGAGATACTCGTGGCATGAACTGAGAGTGAAGGTCAGACTGCCCTTGTGCAGTGCAATGCCAAAGCTGGAACCCTGACTGTGGGATCTTTAGCTGAAAAAAAATGTAAGCCTGCTCTGAATTTCTCAAAGACTGCTACAGAGCAGCACGAACTCATAGATATGTAAAACATAAACAGCAATTACACCGTAAGAGTCTGAATCAAACTGTCACTGCACGCTGCTGTGGGAAAGCTCTGGTGCAGCAAGAGGCACCACCTCACTGCAGCTGAAGCAAATGCACTACTGCATCAGTGAACCACACTGTGGTGCTGCTTATGTAGTCCTCATGCAGGGTGTGGGAAAGAGGGGAGTGGAAAGGAGGAAGAGGCATGGAAGCATCTGTGCAAACTCACTGCCATCGAGCCATGCCTTAAGCCTCCATCCAGGCATACATGACTGGGCACGGAGACAGGCAGAGCTTGCTCCATGGGCAGGGAAAGGAATGCTGGGGTTTGTCTTACAGGCACCAGAACTCTCCAGCCCCTCAGGGCAGACTGGCCAGTGGTGGAGACTGGGGCAGGAAAGAGGGATTGAAGTCAAGTGTGCATGTGGTACAGCAACAGAAGGAAAACTGTGTATAAATCCTCATGGAGTGTGAACTAAGTCATTTGCTTTACTAGGACATAAAGATTCTGTAAATCATTGTTTCTAAAATTTATGTTTTGCCCTTTCCCCCTATATTAATTTTCCAGTTTTAAAGACGCATGTTGACCACTTCAGCATGTTGTCTTTTTGTGTAGGGCACTTGGTAGTGCCTAATTTTCCCATGCTTCTTGAGAGGACTTGAGCCTGCATTTTAATTTAAAGCAGCACTTTCTTGACATCTGACCCTTTCAGCATTGCTGCTGGTGATGCTGGGCAGAGAAAAGCAGGCACTGATCCCACAAAGAATTAGTTTGGAGGAGCTGAGTGAGCCCTTGTTGTGCTGAAAACTAAGCTGATGCCTCTTGCCAGGGACGGGTCTCCCTGCCATGTCTCAGGGAGCCTGGATGAACACGTTCTGCAGGATGTGTTATCAGCGCAGTGCCTCTGCTTCCACTGCTGGCAGTGCACAGCGAGGACAGGGATGAGCAAAATGCCAGAGCCTGTGCCTGCTGCAGAGATGATCCTTTTGGTTCTCCTCCTAAATATTTCATTTGAACCAAGTTCAGGGCTCAGTCAGACTGGCTCCAGAGCACTTGAACACAGCCTGCATGAACGAGATGGCAAACTCATCTGAGCTGTCTCGGCTTGGCTCAGCTCATGCCACCCACGTAAGACAGCACTTGCCACCCCAGCTCTTTGGGAATGAGGAATATGCATGCAAGAGAGTGCTTGCAATAGTGGTGTCCCTAATAAGTCAGTTCCTTCTATTGCTGTTGCTTCTCCTGCTAGGTCTTTTTCCCCCTCCCCTACAGCTTTTCTAGTTTGCTTCCTCCTGTGGCTTTAATAAGAAATGAGGCTGAGGAAGGCAGAAGCAAGAACAATTGCACAGAAGGGATATCAGGTGTCTGAATTCTCCCTTAAGTAATTCTTAGTAAATATGGTCAAAAAAACGTTTGGTGGAAGCATCTTTATGTTAGATACTATCAGCATGTTATAGCTGAGACATTTTGCAGGAAATATTGATTATAATGATATTTCACCTTGAACAAAATGGAAAGTAATGAAGCAACCTTCTCACTTTCTGTAAGGCAATGTTTTGAAATGACTGAAGCTGATCAGACTGGAACCCCTTGGCTTCATTTTGGAGCGGTTTTCACTGTAAATTTTGCTTTTAAAGAAAAACAATTATAAACGACAAATGTCAAAATAGAAAGTAACATTTTAATTAAAAACATTTGTAGGGCAAATTCCGAAAATAAATGTTCTGATCTAATATGGAAAGACTCAAAATCCTGGACTCTCTGAGAGAGGAATTCTGACTTCTGCATAGCTCTGATAATATCCAGAGCTCAAGCAAAGCATTGATCCTGGATTCCTTGACCAGTAAAACTGCTTTTGTCTGTGTGTGTGTGTTTTCTGCAGATGGCTTCCATCCCTCTTTATCGTAGCAGTTCCCAATATCAGCCAAAAATATCTGCACAAAAGCCTCTGTTATGTCTCCAGGCTTGAATACTGGCCAATGTTACATATATGGAGAATAGAAACCCAGTATCTCGAATGGCTATCTCTTGCATTATACTGACAGAGCCCAAGCTGGATAAAATGCAGTGTGTAAACTGAAATTGAATGAGCCATAAGGACTGAAATTATTCATTTGGGAAGTATGTTCTGAGTGTCACCGACACCCTAGAGATCAGGGAAAAATAAATAAAAGCATTTTCTCTTCTGTTATTGGCTTGTATCTTTGCTTACTGAACCCTGTGCTGGGCAGCCAGAAAGGTCCAGTAAGGGGCAGAGGACTTAAAATTTCCATTATGCTGTTGCTCTGTGGCAGCATTTGGTGTAGGTGAAGTGCCTTCTAAAAGCAGCCTCTGCACAGGGCATGCAAAATATGCAGCAGCTTGCAAGCTACATGGGTTTGCCTCTCATTATTGAAGAAATAAAGCTTCCTTTTAGATGTTGCCACAAAAACAGGGATTCCAGATGCAGTTTTCTATTACAGACCAGAAAAAACAAAGAAGTGAAGTGCTATTTTCCATTCCAATAACCCTATGTAATTCTATGGCTATATGTGTTGCTTATTTTAGGATTGATATATCTGATAAGAGGATTGCTTGTTTGAATCCTCTACAATGCAAGGGAAAAAGGGTGCAGGTTTTTAGAGTAAGATGTCGATTGAAGCACTCAGATTTTTCTAAGCTACATATTTTTTAAAAAACTCTATCTAGTACTCACCAATTACTTTCCATTGCCTGTAGTACATGGGGCTGAAGAATATACAGCTTGAGAAAACAAAGTTGAAACTATCTATTCATTATTCTACTGATTTTTGCTGCCTTTCCTTACAAAACAAAGAGGTTTCCTGTGGCACATATCTCAATAATCTCTGCTACACCATGCAGGACTGTTCCTGGACAGGGCTCTTAGATGGTTTATTCACAGCAATAGTGCAACCTGGCTGGGACAAAGCCTCCCCAGTGGCTGGGTAACCCTGCACCACAAGATCTGGCGGTCTATTCATGGTCCCCAGACCTCCAAAGCTGCTCTTGCAGCAAAAAAAGATGCTGCTTGCTTCAGCCCAGGCAATGGGATATGGCTAACAAAAGATTTGTCAGGGCTCAGGCATTGCACTGGTGTGCTAGTGAAGACTATAAAATCCTGAGTGGTATTTGGAGCACGTGGGAGCTTCATTTGGGAGATTCTCACTTGTTTTGTTCAGCTTAGCCCAGGGGATCCTGGATCATGCGAAAGGCTTCACAGTCTAAAGCATTCTTGCACCTCCGGTTTATGTTTGGAAGGGAACAGTCTCATGTTGAAAAATTCAAACCAGCACAGAGGAGGCCAGTTTGGGCTTGAAAGGGGGAGAAGGTTTGACCTTATAACCATGTCCACAAGCTGCAGAGTGACCACTTTTCTCCATCCAGACTGCAGTGTTGCCCTAACAGGAGGAGGGCACAGAGCCCACTCCCCGCCAGCAATGTGGGAACCTGGCAGGAGACACCAAGGGGTGGCTTACCTCTGTGCTCCAGTACTGAGAGGGAGGCTGAAGCAGGAAGAGATCCTACAAGACAGCATTGTCAGACATAGTGTAGTGACAGGAAACTTTTCTCTGTCATGGGACCGTTCTATCAGCCCCTGCTCCACCCACCTGTATCATTACCGAAACAATGGATGGCATATCTTTCCTGCTATTGTCTGGGTGGCAAATACACTTCAGGGAGGGAATGAAAGGTGGGTGTGAAAAAGCTTGACTGCTATAATTGTCTCTGTTAGCTTAAACATTTCTCCCTTTTTCCTGCACGTTGATCCAGCCCAAAGACAAGGGACCGAGTAAGGAAGGTGTTGCCTGGTGTTGGTTCATTTCCTTGTCTTGTGTCTTGTTTGTTGTTTAATTTTTATTTTTTGAACTGGAAATTAATATTTAGACTATCCAGTATAGTTTTATTGAAACAAAATCCTTCAACCCTTTTATCTTCCTTTTAATTTCAGCTAGTCCCTAGGAAGCTCCCCTCAACAGGCTAAACGCTTAGATTTAAATGACATTTCCTTGTTCACAAAAGCAATGATTTCTTATGTGATCTGTGTCACTAGGAAAAGTGACATAATTCTTGGGAGACATGGGATCTTGTAGGTTAGATTATATTAGTCTTGAGTTATCGCAGGAGTCTTATTATTATGGGTAGGTTCCTCATCTTTTTTTCATGTTTTCATCATATTCCACTGGAGCTTTTGATGTACATTCAGCAGCAGATTCAACTGACTGTGACAGGCAATGCAGTTTCCACCTCTGCCTTCTGCCTTGCCCCTTTCTGGGAAACGTCTGCCCCTGCAATAAGGGCTGTGGGGCTTCTCCCAAACCTGTGCAGTAACAGCCAGGCTTATTCAAGTAAATCTCTATCCGTTTTCATTCACGGCAACATACTACCCTGCAAAATATGGTGATCAAGACGTGACTCAAAAGCCACCCAGCCTCCTCAGCTGCAGGGGCAGCAGCTTTCAGGAGGTGGCAGAGTGGACAGTGAGAAGGTAGAGATCACTTCAGCAGCGGGATATCAATCTGATAGTAAATGTGTGGCAAGATCCCAAGGAACAAAACTTATGGGACAGCAAAATAGTTATACACTAGTTCCACCATAAATGCAACGTTCATGTCCCCGATGTGCCTACACAAGTTCTTGGTCTGATGGCAAGGATGGTGTTGAAAGCTTAAGCCATCTTCAGCTCTTTCTTGAATTTTCCAATTACATTCCAGTATAAAATCTGGAGTAGGGATAGCTGCATTGTCTGTCGTATTTAGCAGGTCTGAAATTGCATGACACTAAAGCACAAGAAGAAGAACAAAATCTTGAAAATTGATAATCCCTGCACTTCATTGGCTACAGAAAAGCCAGGTTGATCCCAAAATATTGTTACTCTTTCTGGTCCTGACATACCATCTGCTCTTCTTCATGCTAGACTTGACCAGGCATGAACTCTAAAACCCTTCTTTGTAGGTGACACTTATTTGTCTCTTCAGGCATTTTACCCTCATGTAAACAGGTTTTTGCTTTCCCTTGTAGAAACCCATCTGCTTTAGTGATGTGATAATTAACACACAGCAGCAGACACTAGGGGTTGTTTTTTTAATTCCTTCTGGAAGGGTTTTGGTGGACCCTGATGCCCAGTTCTCAGGTGCATCAGTATGCTCTCCTGAAGGTTTGGCAGTGTGTTTGCTTTGTGCCCAAGTGGTAGACACAGTAAACGTGGCTTAATTTTGGCAGCTATGAATAGGAAGGGGAAAAAATTTTGATGCAAACTGGCTGACGGGCTTAGAGAAGCTGGCCCAAGAACTGATGGGTAAATCCCCAGCAGTGGGTTGTCTTTTAACAGAAAGTTGTGTGAGGATAGTACAGTGGTAGCCAGACTGCAATCAACCCATAAATTGCTTTATTTCTGCAGTAGAACACATTTTGAATGCAGCTGCCTGACCAAACTGGAATGGAATTTTGAAAAAATTCTTTTGACTTAAAGGATGAAAAAATTGCTTTCTGAGAGCAGTACTGCACCTTGCTTTAGGAAGCATCTTATTTTTGAAATTTTCTATAGCAATAAAACAATTTATTTAAACTCCTTCTAGCAACCCACAACACAATTTTCCTTTCTCGTTACAAGTGTTTATGACAAACGTATCATCCAGGATTTTTCTGTGTATGGAGACATGAATACAGCTTCCCTAAGTAATGGGATTGCCTGTTTTATGCCAGATACACATTTAACACTTACATTTGTAATGCATTTATTGATGCAATGGATTAAATATGGAAACTACAAAAACAGAGAAGAAACTAATTTTCAGTCACTGATAAAGCTAGAAGGATTCATGTGCACTAGGAGGAACTAGTACAACAAATAGAAAATGTAAACTGTGACAGTATTTCTTGCTTTATCAACATTATGGGAATAAGTCTGTAAGCCAAAAATAGACCTGTTTTGGAGCTCTATTAAACCACAATATTTTAAATAACAAGTGCGTGCATAAATTATGTTAAAAGAACGGTTTTAAGATTGCAGAGTCACTTTACCAAAAAAACCAGGATGTGTCAGAATTAAAATTATTATCAGAAGATAAATGTCCCTTCCACTGTGTCTATGTATCATGGCATAGTCATTAATGACACAGTTGCATATAGATTTTTTCTAAAGGACTGTACCTCATTCATCATGCAGGATGGATTCTACTCACTTAATCAGCAGTTATTCAGTCTCTTGTTTACTCCATATTACATAGATGAGAGGCCCCAAGGCTTATTTACTGAACACTAATCAAACCCTTCTCTAAAGACAGAATTTTCAGTTGCCTCCTGGGCTTTTCTACTGAGCTCATCTCTGTGGTATCTGAGCACTTTGCAATGAATGCATTTATTTATACAAGACCCTTGTGAGAATAAGGGATGTTATTAGCCCTATTTTACAGATTCACAGACAAAATTCTAGTCTTCCAGTCTGAGGCACCTATGGCCAGATTTTTCCAGGGTGCTCAGCTTTATCTGTTTATAGCAGAGTTCAGGTCCTATTGAGCTCAGTTGCAGCTGGAATACTCAGCATTTCAGCAAATGAGGTTCCAGGTATGAAGTCAGATACCCGGAATACAAAATATGAAGAATTACTTTCTGCTCAGAGGAAGCTCACTTTTTGCTGTTCCTGCTTTCTTGTCTGATCCATTCCTTTTTCCTGACCCCCTCCTCTGTCTCTGACAACTACCCTGTCTCCTCCCAGGCCTGGTGAGGGGAACCAGGGTCAGGCACAGCCATGAGATAGCTGGGCAATGCAAAAGGGCAGCATTCAGAGGGTGGACAGCACAAAGGCATTTGAAGGAGGGATTTAGAAACTGCCTGGGCAGGGAGGCATGGTGTTAGGAAAGCCAGTGCTCAGCTGGAGTTGATACTCCAAGAAAAACAAGAGAAGCTTCTGCGCTACTTAGGGGTAAAGGGATGAACAAGAAAAATGTGGGACCGTTGCTGAATGGGGCAGGTGATTCAGTGAAAGGACACAGAGATCAGCCTGGAGATAAGGAAAAACCTCCTGGTGTGAACAGTCAGGCTGTGGAGCTGGTTGCTGAGAGGCTGAGCAGGCTTCAGCCTTGGAGGATTTGAAGGAGGTTAAATGGATAAGCCCTGATAAGCTTGATCTGACTTCTTGACTGACCCTGTTTTCAGCAGGAATTTGGACTAGGGAACTTCCTAGGTCTCTTTCTCACAGAATTATCCTCTGATCCCCCAGTTTCATCTCTACTCCGTTTTACAAGTATGTTTTTCCCAAACAACAACTCATCTAAGTTTTTGCTGTGGTCTTTTTAACATTTCGACTACACTGATGTCTCAGAAACTTAACTGCAAGAAACACACCTCAGTCCTGGGCTGACTAATATGCAGCAGCGTGGGCATCTACAAGACAAAACGCTGCAACTTACTTAAGTTTGACATTTACTGAATTTTTCCCTGCACTTATGAACGGAGAGATTCCTTTCTTCTCTTCCAATGGACTACAGTAAGGTGATATTTGAGAATTTTATTTGTGGGAAGAGGAAGAGTTACATTCCTGACATAAGGACCACAGTTTCTTTAAAATATGAGCATGCAGATGCTTTTCAAAGTGAGGTTGGGAGAAAGTGCCAGAAAAAGAAAGGGGAAATAAAAGGGGAAATATGTTTTCCCCTAGCTTCATTTTCAGATAAAGAGTAATCATATTTAGCAAAAATAAAGAAAGCCACAAGGCACCACCAAGAAAAGATGAATACTTCCACTAAATAATTGCAGTCTCACAAAGCAATCCAGGTACTGCTTGCTGTGGAGAAGAGTGTTAAAATAGGTCATGATCTCCAAATCACCTAGAACAGTGGGTTTTGTAGAAATGTTTCTGCACATTACCTTTGCATGATAAGGGTACAGCATGTAGGAAACAAACTGCCAGGAAAGAATGACAAATCTAAATCAGCCTCAGCTGGCGTTCTCTCAGGTGCACAGCCTGAAGCATCTCCTTGTTCTCCCAGAAAAATTTCTGCATACTCTCTTTTTGTGTGCAATACTGTGGATCAAATGAAAATAACGAAAGTCCTTGAGAACTTTTCCATCTATACAAGGATTTCAGAATTTCAGAGTGCATTGCCAATAAAGATGCAGTCAAAAGGTTTGAAAATACAAAATATTGTGCATGTGTAAAGTTGCACCCTTTTGATTTGTTGTTCCTTTCAATCAATAGAAGAGTTTTAAGCTTCTGTGAGGGCAGAGGACATATTATTTTTGTATGAGTGTCATTTATTTTATTTCTGTACACATAAACGTATGTACATACACACACCCAAGCACACATGAAGAAGCAGTTATACTAAACTAAGAGAAGTCATATTTGCCTGAGGAATAAATACGTGCATACAGATTTCCATCATTAACTAAGTAAATTTTATACCCTTGAAGGCTTTTCATCCTTCACTAGATACAGTGATATGGCCCAGTTGGTTAAAGTATGGTGCTAATAATGCCAAGGTTGTGGGTTCAACTCCATACAGGCCATTCACTTAAGAATTGGACTTGATGTGTGTCCCTTTGTGTGTCCCTTCCAACTCAGGATATTCTGTGAAAAGATTATTTCCTTAGTTGTATGCTTACTGAGGTCAATGCTGAGATTCATATTAGGCAGGTACCTTGCTTTCAGAGTAGAGCTCTCTGCAGAACCAGTGTCAGCCCTGGAAAGCTGAAATCCTGCTGTAGTGTCAAGAACCTGTGCAACCTCTCTACATCCCTCTTCTGACATCAATATTTTGCTTCCATGAGTAATTGGAGGGCAATGCTCTTGAAGCGCACATATATGTGAGTCAAATGAGATTGTTGGGATCTAGATGGGGCTCCTAAACCTCAACTGCTCAGCAAACCACCAAAACATTCAAGTTATGGGCAATATACTCTTCACCAACAGCCTCAGGTTTGAAAATTTTCATCTCTGGTCACCATGAGAGGTGGTGGTCCCATTTTTAGCCCCATGCTGCCCACAGAAAATAAGTTGGGGGATCACTTTGTCCCCTTCTCAGGTGGATTCCCAATTTCATGCTGAGCCATGCCCTTCAACTGCCAGGAGATGAATGAATGCATAGATGTCACAGCAGGCTTAATCCCTGTAACTTTAATTTCCTTCACCTTTATAGACTAGAAAAAGGAAGATGTTACTTCTAATTTTTTTTTAAGGGAGTGAATCCTGTGGCTGTAGGGGATGGCCTTCATTGAAGTAACTTTCTATTTACTATCGAAAAAAAGAAAGCTTTAGGTTTATTGGAATCATTCAGTGAAAAAGCACAGAAAAAGCAGGTCATCCTCCTATCTCTCATTTCCTCTGCTTCTTTTCTACCCCTTCATATAGTTTGAAGGGGAATTTTTGACATCTGCTCTTCAGTTTGGGGCTGTTCTTGGCACTAATTTTTAGTTTCACTGGGAGCATTTGAACTCTTGAATAGCACTTCTCTTATCTTCACCACACCAAGTAGTTGCTGCTACAAAGGAGGCGAGAGAGAGAGAGGCACCTGATACTTCCCAGCTGAGGCAACTGCTGCTGCTAACCTGCTTTTCTCACAGAACAGTGAGTCATGCATTAGGGCCAAACCAAGATTTATTTGTCTGAGTTAGAAGAAATAAATGAAAATTGAGAACAGAGGGTAGCCACTGACAGTAAGTTGGTACCTAATGAATCGTATTCTTGGGTTAGCAGAGAGTTATATGTTTACTGAGTAACTTCTTTCCTAAGTGCAGTTGCTCTCAGAGACTTCTGTGATAGTACTAACTCTGTGATTATAACCCTCTCTATCTCTTAAGTATCTTCATTTCCTGCTTGGTAATTTTGCATCTTTAGAGAAGTCAAAGAAAAAGATCTCTTTTTATAACAAGAGGGAAGCATCAGGTGCATAGTAAAATTCTCACTGACATGTGGCTTCCTAAACCTGTGGCCTCACAGCCAGTTTATGATTTCGTGTGAGACACGCTTATAGCTTGTCAGACCTTGCTGGTGACTTGGTATGGACACTTTTGGGGATTTTTGGTTGCTAAAGTGCACTCAGAAGATGAAAGTATTTAGTGAATAATTATCTGGTCCAACTTTGCTGTGCTGTTTGTTGCTCCCTTGGCCCAAGGCTGTTAAACCAGGGACAGGGCTGGTGGGGGATATCACTGCAAAGATGAAGGTTCTGGGAAGTTGAGTGGTTCTATGCTCCCATAGAGCTGATGTTGGAGAAGATAAAGGGAAAAGCCCGGGTAAAGACGCTGCTGCTGCTTTAAATGGGAGGTAGAAAGAAGAGGAAAGACTTTTAGGTGGAGTCTGTGCAGTGAAGGGAAGAAAGATTCACAGTAGTTTTCAGTGGTAATCTTTTTTTAACAAAACTACTTTGTTCTGTTCAGAAGAAACGATGAATAAGAAGGGGCAGGATGGAAGTATAGAAAGCAATGAATGCTAGAGAAAAGGTAAATCAGTTATGCCTACTTACTGTAGTACAAACATCCAAGATAATAGGATATTGGAAATGTGTCTGTCAAAGCAAAGAAGCCAGGGAGAAAGGGCAAATACAAGTGAGAGTTACCTATTTTCTAAGTTCAATATCCATAACAAGCATTCATGAACAAGCCTAGACTGTTATTTTTTTAAGGTGTGCAACACATTTGTTGAACTTCGCTTTGATGCCTTGGCAGAGGTGACTGGGACTTGTAAAGGGACAAAAGTGCAGCAACTCAAGGTGACAAATCAATTGTCTAGATCCATTCAAAGCCCATACATGCCACAAAGGCAAAGAGGATATGACTGACATCTTTGTAACGTGGTAATCCAAGGCCCCTCCACCAGCTCTTGCAAGTACAAGGAGGTTGCTGGGCCCTGGCTTTGAGAGAAGTGTGTGCTTCAAGGGGGGGCTGCTGACGAAGCTGGAAACCACTCTGTGCAGTCAGCAGACCCACAGGTCCCTGCAAAAGGCTGTTCTTGGGCAGAGGAGAAAAATGTCCTACCCATGCGACAGAGAGGGAAGAAATCTGAGTATTGAGACTGCTTGCTTGGGCTTGGGCTCTCTCTCCAGGCTACCTTATGCATCAATACAGCTTTCATGGGATGTATCCTGCAGCTTCCACAAAGTCCTTGTCCAGCTTGGCAACAGCAGCTGACAAAGTGCAGAGGGCTGTTGGGGAGTCACTGCTTCTGCAGACCTTTGATCTGAAGGGAAGTGAGTGAGACGCTGCCCAGAGGGCCTAAAAGGGAGTAGAAGTTTATAGAGATGACATTTCACTTTATGGGAAGCATAAGGAAGGACATGATTTAATTACTTCTGGTGTTATCGTAAAGGCTGCTGGACTCCAGCGGAATGCAGAAAAACATACTCTTAGAAGTGCAGTAGTGGCATTTAAAGTATATCACTGTTGAATACGGCTGGGGAGCAGATCAACACAGGCACTGAAAAACCTTGACCCGAGCTTTAGGATGTTCCTGAAACGGACACTGAGAGAAATAAAGAGCTCAGAAATTATGCTACTTGGGAACTTTGATTGGAAGAAATTACAATCAGTAACATAACCTTTTGTAAGACACGCTTTTTTTTTTTGGTTCAAACCCCTTCTGCTACTTGTAAATCATTAGAGGGCAGTAGAATTTCTTTGGTGTAAAATTATTTACTTCCAAACTTCTGGTAGCCTACAGTGAATTATAGTTACTGAACCTGACTTTATCTGAGGTTCCTGCAACTGAGCAATTAACTTTCTGACTTTTACACTAAAGCTATTCATGTAAACAGATTGTGGTTATGAAGCAAAATGCTTAGCAAGTCATAAATTGTGAATCCGTTGTTGATTTGTCCTTTTTTTCTTTTTTGTTTATTTTCTGAATAAAATGTAAGCTTTCTGCTTGTAGTCGGGTGGGATTTTTACTAATGTAGTGAAATGTGCATATCTTTGGGATATAGAAGAAGCCCCAGAAAGAGACTCAACCCCTGGCAGTTTACCATGTGGATTCCTCTAAGGAACAGGCATTTGGGGAATCATTACAAACAAGATGCCATTGGTTATGATGGAATATAAATTTATAAGCAGGAAAATATTACCTTGCCTTTACCACAAATAAGAAAATGTGTCTGTACAGTTAATGCGAGGTAGGTCAGGCTATATAAATTAATCTCCTTTCTTACCCCTCCTACTTCAGTGAGTAGCCAAGCCTACAGGATAAGTCATGTATCTCCTTTGCATGATGATGCTTCCAATCCTTTGTCCTTGCTTTGCATAGCGCAACAGTATTGTCATATCAAGTATCATCAGTATCACAGAAGTTTGCCCCTTCTGAATAGATGGGACAGCTTCAGAGTCTCTGCAGATACAGGCCTTAATTAATTTAGACTTTGGCTCACAGCTGCAAGAACTGGCTTGATGGTAACTTTTGGAGAACAGTAATATGCCTGTCTACTTCCTTTAAGACTAGTCCTTGCAGCTTCTCTAGAAGATATTGCACTATGAAGATTATGGAGCAGAACATGATAAAAAGGACTTCTCTGACTCCTTTGACTGCTTAATAATTAACTATATGACCTCTGTTTAGAAGAAAAGCCAGGTTAACTAATGCATACTTCAATAGATTATATTGCCTATAATATGACTATGATGTATAATGTAAATCTAGGAAATATGAAGATTAAGTGTGGATAAAATGTTCCATGTACACCATGGCAAGAATTATAACATCAACTCTTTGCAAATGTCTTTCCTCGTTCATTTTATAGCACTTTGCATCACAGTGTAATTATGTATAATTGCTTGAAAAAAATACTTAGACTTCTGGCCTCTTGGGGTGCAACTTAGTCAGAGAGGGACAAAAAAGGGTCAGTGTTTGAGTAAGGAGTGAAATTTTCTGCACTAGTACAGCATGTTCCCTGGAAGTGGAAATATTTCTGCAACACTTCCTGCAGGAGGGCTCATCCCAGTGGTCTACATCCTACATGCTTTTAATCCAAACTTGAAACATTTTCTGCCACCTACTGCTTTTGCATCATTGTTGTCCCGTTATCCGAAAAAAGTGCTTCTGATCAATTAAAACTCAGAAATGTCTTCTGTGAAGTTTCTGAAAGTGTTTTTTTTTTTTTTTTTAAAAAAATCTTCACAATGTCAAAGGGAGTAGAAGAAGTGTGGTTATTTCCATTTTCAAGGTAAGGATACGGAGGAACACTTGAAGTGAGGCTCTGGGTGCAGAGTTGTACCTTGTCTTAACAGCAGGCTGGGCCTTTTTGCTTTAGGTGCTCTTAGGTGCACAGAAATGACTTCCTCTGATGGTCAGCTGGAGCCTTTCGGCAATTAACTGAAAGGTTAGCGTAGGAAGAGAAAATAGAGTCCTTTTTCTTTATGAATCCTTTCACAGGTGTGGACTATCTCATTAGTTAACTTTGTTATTTGACAGTTGCGAAAAGTGTCATGAGGTCTGAATGACTGCAATTACTGCTCACCTTGTTCTCTGTGCCATGACTCAAATACCTTTAGGTAATTTGCAAAATCCTAAGATAAAGACTGATATGCAAACACCATCCCTGAGATAAATGGCAACAAATGTTCTGTATGACATGCTTTATTTGTGAGGCACTTAGATAACACAGTCATTGGTGTCTGCTTAGACAGATGGGGTTTTATTACTTCTCTCTGATCTTTATAAGTTACCTTTTATATTTTGAAAACCGATTTGACACTTGGTAGGACTGCTATATTGGAGGCTTGAGAGATGTTCTGTTCCAGTGTCCTAAAGGCAAGCAAAATGCAGAGGATTGGAGAGGGCTAAACTGCACTTGCCATGAGGAGTGAGAAATAGCATACAAAGTCTAGACCAGATGTGGGGTCAATATACGCTGTCTGTTTTGGTTTTGATAAAACATTGAGTGGTGGTAACTTAGCTCTTGGGGGGACAAACCCCATGTCTTGAGTGCTAAAATTACAACAGGATATTAAGACTATGCTATAAGTACTTTCCCCCCCTCTTTCTTTCTTTTTTTTTCTTTCTTTTATTTGGTGTCCAAAAAAAACCCCAGTGTTGAACAGAGACACTGGCAAATTCAGTGAGGCAACCACTGCCCCCTCCCCCCTTTTTTTTCTGTCAGCCTACAATATTTAATTCAAGCAGAGTGACATGGTATTAGAGGTCACACACTGAATTTCAGGCAGCTGAGAGATGTCTGATTTGGCTGGCCTGTCCACATAGGCCTGTTGAACAATCTGTAGAGGCGGAAGGGCTTTTGCAGAGGCACCTGAAATTTGAGTCACCTCCTGAAGGAGTTGTTTTTCTGGGTTAGCTACATTGAGGCTTAGGAACTCTCAGTGCTGGTGTCACCTGAACACAAACCTGCTTCTATGTCTTTTATGACAGTTATTTGCCCTTTTTTCATCCTTTCCTAACATTTTGATTAAAGGAAAAAGCAAACTGGGATCATTTAAAAATGCTGATAGATTTTCCTCTATTTTTGTGACTAAAATGATTTACTGTATTCAGTGAAATTTGTGAAGGGCTTTTTGTTGCCTTGGAACACTGTTTTCTAGCAAAATAACCAGTCTGTTGGCAAAATATTCAAGGTTAAAGCCAGCTATAGATTAAAGCAGATAGCTTCTGTTTTTCCCATAGTCTTTGGATAAACCCAAATTCCAGTTTCCCAGGCTGTTAACTTGGCATCTTTCACCAGTGGGGAATTGAGAGAGCATATGAATAAAATATCAAATAAACAGAGGAGTAACTTCCCTCTTTTAAGATGCTGACTACACCGTCTTCAGTCTCCTGTGAGCGAAGAGAGTTGAATATACTAATGACAAAATGGCAAATGTGCAAATTCCCTCAAGGAGCACTTAAAAAGGTGCTTCATCACAGCCATGTGACATGGACATGAATAGAGGATTGTTCCCTTACTTCAGATTCCAAGCAGTCATCGACTTTACTGCATATTTTCACCCATGTGAATTACAAATTAGTGACAAATATGTTTGAAAGCTAGTCATTACCTCAATCAGTCAATTATTCAAAAGATGGATCAGTGTGATTAGTTGCTCTCAGTTAATTATGGGAACAATAATTAGCTAATAAGGAAGTACTATCATTCATATCATACTGATTTTCATTGTTTTAGAGATACTAATTTTAGAAAGTCCTTTGAAACCTATATGTTGAGAAAACACCGAAGATTACTTTTAAAAAAACTTTTTCCAAGTTGTAGGCAGAGCTTTTCTGTCTTCTGGCTCTTTTGGTCAAACTTATACTTCTGCCATCTTCTCAGCACTGGGTTCTGCTGAAAAATAATGAAATAATCTTCAAATGTAGCCTTAGTAGTGAATTGCCTTGAGGAGGTTGAGTATCACACAGATGATTAGACCACTTGCTGCTTTTAATCACTTCACTCCTGGACAAATCTAAAGTGATGACAAAAACTGGCAAAGAAAAATGGGCATGTCAAAGACATTGTATATCAATCCTAGTAATACACCATTTGCTCTGAAATTACAGATGCAAGACTATAGGATATCATACTTCTCCCTAAAATTAGCACCTGAGGGAGGATGCATGGTGAAGGCTTTTTTTTTAACACAAAATTCTGCGAGTCAGTTCCTTACATTTAGACCTTCAGCCCCAACTTGTTAAACCATTATAGCTCAGTCACATTCCCAAGTTTGACAACTATGAGAAAAGACCCAGGTCCTCATGCATAAATAGGGACCAAAGTCTCTGTGACACCCCAAGACGCATTTGCAAGTCCAGCCCTGTGTGTCCCATAGGGTCAAACTAGGGACAATAATCCAGCATTTGGTGCTGGAACCACTAGGTAAATTTTGTGTGACCAGGGTGAATAAAACAAGTCTGGAAGAAGTTAAGAGTTCTCCAACAGCTAAGAGCATTTCTGAAAGGACAAAAGTAGAGTAACCCTAGTTGTGACTATAAAGAGCAGTTCCACAGCTTGCCATCTCCACAGGCCATTTTTGTGACCTGGCACAGGCAGCTAAACCACAAAAAACCTAATCCCAGAAAACAGTGCAGGGTGAGGGGATTAAGGCCCTCCAAGGATGCCAAGAGTGGGGCAATGGGATCATTGCTTTCATCTGCTGTGATGCGCTACTTCTGCTTGACCATATTATCCATCTGAACCATAAGCACCGTCTATTTGCGCTGCATAAGGCGGCTGAAAATTCTTCAGCCACTCTAAAACACTAATCTCAGCGTAAACCACTCCTACTACTAACCTCTCACTTGTAATCAAAACGGACCTTGGGGAGTCATCTTTGCAGCCACACACAGACTTTTCCCAACTTCTCTACCTGGTGAATGCCCTTGAATGTTTTTATCACATGCTAGAAATGAGCTTTTAGAAGACTCCCCCCTTTTCCCTAGCTCTCCTGATACTTTAAAAACTATATGATTATCTAATGTTTTTGGTTTTAATGTTTTCCATTTTCATTCCACCTCTATCTTTACTCTGAAAGTCTCTCTTGGTTGTTGATCCAGTTGCAGCTGCCCTGAGCAACAATTGCATGAACATATCACTAATACCCTCCATTTATTTATTAAAACAAACAAACAAACAAAGATTGTTAAAGCCCTGTTTGATCTCATCAGACTATGATCATCTCTAACTTGGTATAGTCTAATGGTCAAAGCAACAGAACAGGAAAATCTGCATCTGATAAAAATTCCCTCAGAAAATCTTGTAAGCTTTGTATTACAACTTCTTTATATGGAATGTAGGACTTATACCTGACAAGGTGTTATGAGATATCTATATATGGTATGCATTATTCTACCCCTCTCCTTTTCCTTATCATGGCTTCTAAGTGCAAGTTATATAAGTTGAACTCATGGTGTTGGCAAGTTCCCTTGCATGCTTTCCCAACAAAACCACCTTTCATTATCTGTTTTTCTTTCTTTGTTGTACTGGATCAATAAAAAGTGTTAGAGGAACATAGAAATCCTGCTGCATTGAACTTATGGTACCTAGTCCCATTAATGCTTTAATCATCAAAACTCTGGTTGATATACAGTTTTCAGACTGATTTTAAAGTGCTCTTCTCCAAACAGTGAGAGAAGTAAGAGCCCTTGAACATTCAAACCAATGTTCTTCAATGCATAGATCAAACCACAGCATTGCATTGGATTCTTTGCAAAAATGTGCAAAGGTCTTCAAATTTCATCTGCATAAAAACCAGCAGAACAGCAAAGAGTGTAGGACTGATTTATTTGAGCATTTCTGATCATTTCATCTGGACGTATGTGACACTCTAGCAAAATTGCACCACCTCTGATTTAACATTAATGCTGCTCTTTCTTTGTTCTTTCCCTATCCTTGCTGCCATCCTTGTCTCTTCCTTCTGGTTTAACCCGGATGAGTTCCAGCTCATGTCTCTGGTCTTTTCCTCTTTTTGTTGTGAAAACTTTTCCCTTTCTTTCCTCTATTTTTCCTTTTTTTATTTCCTGAGGTAAGTGTGGAAGGAAGCTGTTGGGAAGTATTAGTCAAGGGAGGTATTACTGTTGCTGAGCAGGTGAAATATGTATCACTGCTGAAGAGAGGGACTGAGATAGATGTTTTGAGTGAATCTGTCACCATCTCTGGTACTTACCAGATGGAGGGGTGAAGAATAAGATAACAAAATGTAACAGACACAGCAATTACATCATTTCTCTCGTACATCAATATGAGGGAAAAAGTCTAAATGAATTTTTCTGGAAGCTGATGTACTACGGATATGGACAAATTGGGGTACTCACAACCAAATACACCCCTATTGCCTTTCCCTTTATACAGCAGTTCAGGAATCACTACACTAATGAGATTTAACAGCTTCTTTGTACATTCACAAAAGTCCTTTTTCCAGCCAAATTTGCCATCTCCTCACACTTCTTTCTGCTGGCACACTCCTGAGGCAGAAGTAGATCATCTTTGAGTAAACACTAAACTTAATCAGTGCACTTGCTAGCCACATGGCCAGTCTGTGTGCCTGTGCATGACCAAGCACCTCCCCTTGCCTCAGCTGCCCTTCCTGCAGTGCCACAGGATGGACATCAGACACCTGGGGCAGCCAAGAGCCTTCCTCAGAGGTCAATCATTGGCTGCTGAAAAGGCACGTGGGTTTTCTAGAGAAACCTGAAGAGCCAGTAGCATGTCTTGGGCATGCCTTCATATCCCTGCAGCCCTTGAAAGTGTAGATGTAGCCCATTTCACCAGTGCAGTGTTCTGGTAGTGAGCTGCTGATGCTCTTGCAGGACAACAGGATACCACAGGTGTTTTAAGGAAACAACCCAATAAACTCCGAAACTTTGAATCCTCCCATTTGGGCACCATTCCTTGCAGGAGACATCCACTTTTACCAAATATTGGAAAGGGTAGACAGTTGTCACCCATCTATACCCAGAAAGGTCTAAGATGATGAATCTTACAGTTTTTGAGATTTGAAGCCTGTGCTGGAAGAACATGTCCAGCCTTGGCATAAAGGAGAGTCCAAGGGAAATATGCTGCCAGTACTGATAGAGGGCCAAAGGGTGAGGAGGTGAATAAACAGAAACTTTCAGCGATGGAAGGTTCGTGTTTGTCATGATAGTGCTCCAGTGGGATTTGAAATGGTGGCATATTCTGAAATTCCTGAACATTTCTCTTGCATAGGCACTGTGACCTGGGAGAGGCTAGTCCTATGCACTACTCTTACTGTTCTTTGCCCAGAGAAGTTTCCACCTGTGTGACTGAATGAATGATTTTTTTATTTTTTTTTCTGGAAAGTCTGGAAACCTCCTTATGCTGGAAAACAGAAGCCATGCAAATGTTCTTGGATGAATTTGACTCAAATACTTTGTGTAATCTTGGATTTAATCTTATCCACATGAATTTAAAAGAAATTGTGAATTCTTTTTCCTTTTTCTTCCTTCCTAAGCTCAGTTTTGACACTGGAAAGCACTAATTTTGTCCCTTTCGGCCACCAACAACAGCAAAAATACTTAAGCTATTTGAATGCATTTTTTGCATTTTATCAGAAGCTCCTCTTCTCTCTGGATGCATATACAATTACATGCAAAATTCCATGCATTTAGTATGGACTAGACAAATACTCAAAGTGTAATGTTCATATGTAAAAGAAGTCCTATAAATCAAATCCTTGTCTATTAGAGTGGGCTCTCCAATGAAGAGAAAAGAAAATAAGGAAAGTGTGTGACCTAAGGACCTGAATAAACAAAAACTCTGACATGCTAAAAGACGGAGGAGTGAGGAAAAAGCAAGTCAAAGACCTCTCTCTTGAAACCTCCCCTAATTGGCAAATCTCTTCTCTATCACCATGGTACTGTAGCACCATGAGGAGACAGATGCTCCCTAAAGCAGTCAGCATCCAAACAACTCAGTATATTTCAGGCCAAAGAAAATAACCTGACTTATGCTAGAAAAATACCCAAACCCCAGAACATTTCATGATAAGAACATATCATCTGCTTCTTTTTAGAAACACTGTGCAACAGGCAGGAAAAAATAGGGAAATTTTGCCATTTTGCAGGGAAGAACCATATACAATACATAAGATAATAGTAGAATTGTTTAGGTTTAAAAATACCTTTAACAAATCAAATCCAGCCGTTAACCCAGCGCTGCCAAGTCCACCACTAAACCTTGTCCCTAAGTGTCACATTTGCACATCTTTTAAGTACCTCTGGGGATGGTGACTCCACCACTTCTCTGGGCAGCCTGTCCCAGTGCTTTAAAACCCTTTCAATGAAGGAATTTTTCCTAATATCCAATCTAAACCTCCCCTGGTGTAACTTTAGAAGAACATGCTGCAAATACTCTTGATCCCTGCTGACTGTGACCTACTGGACAGCAAAGGAGGAGCTCTCCCCCACATCGTTACGCTGTGCACTTGCACAGCAAAGGACAGGCTGAGGGACTGGGATAGCTTAGTTTGGTAAACCAAATGTGTATTTTTCAAACATGGCACATTTCCTGTGCTGAAGGTGGTCTAGAAGAATTTCAGCAATCTGTGTGAGTGCAAGACACCTTTGGAGACAATTCAGTAGCATTCATGTGTTTCTCCAAGAATTTTAATTTACTGCTTTTATCTAAATTCTTTAGCAATCCTCAAAATGTTTCTGTTTGTTGATAAATTTTGGTGGTTGTAATAATTAATGCTGTGTCTGTAAGGTGCTATATGTTTATGTATAGATAGGTGCACATAAATGCAACCACAGGTATTCAATAATCATCAAAAAGTATGAATGCTGAGTTCAGATCCAATGTGCCTATTGATTAAAATGCCAATGCTATGTATTGTAAAAATCAGGCACAGATTGCAAGATTATACATGGAGGTCACAAGGAAATTACTTGCTTAGATTATGTTATTATCCCTGGTGAAAGTTGTTCACATAATTGTTCTGTCAAGTAAGATTTTTACATTGCAAGTTAGAAAAATGTGGGGAAACCTGTTAACCCCACTTGTCTGACCTGTTCCAGTCAGAACTATCTTTAGTTGGAGCTTCAGATCAACAAACCACATAAAGTCTACACCCCCTTTCTAACATTATTATCCCCCCCGCTGGTTTAATTTATGTGTTTAATTTTGGTTTGCTGGGTGCAATATGGCTAATTGCTCGAGAACTGTGCAACCTTACAAGTGAAATTTTGCTTTTATAATTTGTAGCACATCAAGTGTAATAATGTACATTTAATTTCTAAAAAAGATAATTATGCTAATAGAATTATTTGAATAAAAATTCGCACTCTATGCAGGATAATGTCCTCTACCTCTTAATTTATACTAATGTAGATCTGTAAGGAATTTTTAATAATGTATTTCAACACAGGGCCAGGAAGGGCTAGGCAGAAGCGGGACTGACAGATCTTAAATGGGACAAAAAGGCTTCAGAGGTCTTTGTAGCAAAAGCTGTCAGAAGTGCTGCAGGTATTGAGTTTGGATAGATGGCTACAAGATGCAGTAACCACCCCTGGTCCTGTTGGGGGATGTGGTCTTGCTGTGTTTATCTTACGGAGGAAAAATAAGGAAGGAAAAAAGAGGCAGTGCAGGTCAGCAATTGCCTTGTATGCAAGCAGGGCTTGCAAGGTGCAAGCCTTCATGCAAATAGCCCATTACTTCCCTCAAATCTGCCAAGGTGTGGCACCAAAGAAGGGTCAACGCCGTGTGAGACTGAGCATGTAGAAGCTGGCACCCAAAAGGATGGGGCACCCAGCCTCTTCCATCGCCCTGCAGAGACAGGTGTACAGAAAGCATAGCACTGGCTTCTGTATTTTGTTTTCGACGAGATCAATTGTCACTATAGCCAGATTTAAAAACATGTGTGATCCCACTCTTTTCCCAGAGTAAATTTCCATCCCCTGGCTCTTGCACACGTTGCTCAGCCAAAGGCTGATCACTGTTCTCTGTCAACATTAAATCACACTAAAATCTCATGGAACAGGACACAGTTACTGCTTTTAGAATTGTGCTGTTGAGGGTTTCCAGTGTTAATTATTGTATTTGTAGCAATTCCCTAGACTTGGAATGAGGAAACTACTGCAAATCCTTCGTGAACTGCTTAAAAAAAAAAGAAAAGAAGGAAGTATGACAAATGAAGGTGGTAACTTTCATACTAGATTAATATAAAGTATCGTAATTAATGCCCAGACTGTCAGTTCATGTTTTCTCCCTGAATTATTTCAGGATTTTGTGTTTTATATGCCATAAGTATACTTATAGGTGATAAAGAAGCAGGATTGATGCCCTAAGAGCTTGCAAAAACTATTTATCCGTGGAAAGGGTGTAGTTATGGGCAGCATGTTATGCACAACTCCACTGGCTTTCTTTCTTTACCAATGTACTTGTCTTCCTTCTCCTGCCGCACTAAGTTAATCATCCACAGAGATGGTGATTTCAAGGTCACAAATAAGAAGATGCTTTTTCCAGCTTCTCCTTTTTGCTAGAAAAGAGGGAGGACTGAGGTCAAACCTATTCATTTTACAAATGCTGGCTAATATTAATATCTGAATACTTTCTTGATTTCCTCCTTTAGGTATGGGAAATAGCTTTAATATCTTGCATACCACAGTGTGGTAGATATTGCCTTTTAATGTTGATCCCTATAGACCATCAATCCCTAACTAGTGTGGCTACTTACTGAAACTGAGATGGTTTCACACTGTGATTTATAGGTAAAATGTTCCCTGTCTCATGACTAATTCCTCTAGCTGTATGGTTCCACTTCATTTTTTAAATTCCTTAGGCCATCAACCACCACTGATTTTTAAGTAAAACTCTTTACTGATTTGATTGTGGAGTACTTAAAAATGTTATTGGATTATATGGCCTCATACGTTTATGGAGCTGAGTTACTTAATGATGTTACAGTTTTGGTTGGGGTTTTTTGGTGTGGTTTCTTTTTTTTTAAATTTTATTTTGTTTTGTTTTGTTTTGTTTTCCCTTGATAGCTTTAAATACAAAGTGCCTTATAAGTGGGGAAGAAAGAACAAGTTTGTATGAAATAAAAATGGCTATGGATCTTCACTGAAAACACATAGTAAGGCTATTTTTACTTTCATTGCTGAGTTTTGCAGAATAAACAGATTACAATAAACAGAGTACAGAGAGGCTATAGCATTATTATTATTATTTATACAGCATCATAAATGTGCATTCTGCTTAACAGACAAATAAAAGACATCTCAGGAGATCACTTCAAGTTCAACTTCAGCATAAAGTACAACTTTCTCCTGCACATTTCCTTTTTTCACAGTTGCAAAGAACAAATGTTTCAGACCAGAGTGCATTAAACTGAGGAACTGAAATCCTTACCAAGGCTCAAAAAGAAAGTTATTTGATCATACTGTTTAAATGTATAGGCCAAAACTCACTCTATGATAAAAATCATCCTTTCTGCAGTGGAGGCCAGAGCTGACCCTACGTTGCCATCAAAGCTGCTGGAGTCGAGCAGTGCTCTGAACTTCTGAAAATTAAGAAGATTTTTTATGTTTTCAAAGGTGATGCCTCACTGTAGGTCATAACACCTCACAAAAATGTTTCCAACATATCAAACCTGGTACTTTTTTTTTTTTTTTTTTTGTAAGAGAATAATCACTGAAGTTATCCAGATATCAAGAAGCTCTTTGAGGAAGAAAAATCTTGGAAACTGAATGGATTTAGAAACCCCAGTTTAAGCACTGATGCAAGAGATGAAGGGCAACTGTGTAAGTCTCCCTCCCAAGGTGTTGAGAAGATGTACATACACTGTTGTTGCCCAGAGACATGAGCTGTGAGCCACAGGAACAAAGGGAAAAATCCAGCCCAGAGAAACAAAGCATTCCAAATGAACAGCTTCACAGGAAATTCACAAAAATATTAACCAAGTAGCCCAACAAATTAATTGAAAATGTTGCATTAAAAATGCTAATTAAGTGCCTATCTATTATAATTTTTACAGATTTCTGAGGGAAGAAAGAATGTTTGTTAGAAATATTTGTAAATAGCAAGGCAATAAGAGATACTGGCAGGTGCCAAGTCCATTAGGGATAAATCGTGGCCAAACTTCAGATGTTAAGTCAGGAAAGGAACATGGATTTCAGTGTATGTGCGACTAAGATCTTTGGCAAGATGCAAAGTTTATGCCTGCCAAAGGGACACCTCCTCAGAACAAATTCTTTCTTTTATAAATTAATTTTTAATGCAAGACCACATTAACACAATTGTGACAAGAAGATTTATCTTAGTTTAATGTCTGGGCAAACAGCCTTTTTCAATACCTATGGAAATTCACCCAATCCAAAGGAACTTACATCCCTTTCATCAAATGAGTTGTGTGAAGATGCTTCCCTTGTGCTGCTGTTGGGGCACTGAACCACTTACTGCAGTAACAAGCAGTGAGAAATAGTGCCCCGATAAGAATATCACCCTAATCACTCAGCTTTTCATCATTACACAAAGATAAACCCAAATCCAAACCTTTCCCCTGAATACAAATACTCATAACAGGTTCCCAGCACCACTCTTCATCTGTTGTCCCTGTTTACTCACAGAGATGTCACAGGAATGCTGAGCATACTGCCTGGAATTTTGTAGCTCCCCTAAACAGGAAATAATGTTATTCTTGCTAATCATCACTGTCAATTAGCTAAGAACTCCTGAAGGATCAGTTAAGCAGACCGAGAATAGACCTCAATATATTCAAAAGCTGTACCAGAGAACAGGAGTATTACATTTTTTTCTGTGCAAGAGTTTATTTTGATCTTATGCACCATCCATGTCCTGAACTCTTCATAAACTGCAGGAGTAAACAGACGGGGCTGCATTACAGTGTTGAAAAAGTCCTCCACAAACCTTGTGTTTGTTTTTAAGTCATGAACAAAAATTGATTTATGAAGTCTGTGTTGAATGTTTTCTTTTCAGACAGAACCTGGGGAAGCCTATTTTTTAAGAAATGGAAAAAAAATGGCAAAAGTTCTTACTTCCAGCCAAGGAAGACCTGACACGCTTTCAAGGAAATATGAATGGTAACAAAGATGTTCTAGCACTGCATTATATTCTCAAGTTGCAAAAGTTAGTAGACTGGAATTGTGCATCCTTGCAGAGCTGTATGGCCTTTGGTTCTGAACAATTTCTCCATAACAATTCAGACCAATTTAGAGTTTGGGAATTTGTCCTTTTCTTTTGGTTTGGCCCAGGGTTTAGGAAATGACACTATTGGGAAAAAAATCTTGACTCCTGTGAATTCAATAGAACTTTTGTAGTCAACCATTGCCGAAGTGGGATTTCCTCGGTTGTCTAAAAACAACTGGAAGCAGACAGCATAGCCTGAAAGAAAGTTTCATAAAACCATGGAGAAAATTTCTCTTCCAGGGATTAGAAAGTACTGAAGCCAATTCTCTTGAGTTGAATCTCATCTTTACAGTCCTTTCCAGTGTGATAATTGATTTCAAATACCTTTTGAAAACACTGTGGGATGTGGCACTCAAAAAAAAAGGGTATCTGGTATACCTGGATGACATTCATTGCTACAGTTCAGTTTTTGAGCAATTGCTTTTGGACACAGTCCTTTTTCTGACCTGAAAAATAAGATCGGGAAGATTATAAAACAATTTCAATGAGGGAAATAAAAATTGACATGGTTGTTTTGTTTTAAAAGTCTCAATCAACAAATAGCCTCTAAATCAACAAACAGCCCCTAAAGCTGTTTGAAAGTCTAATACAAATTTTCTGTTTAAGGGCTAAAGGAAATTCCTCTCTTGTCTTTGCAAAGGGGTTCAGCTCATGTCTTAAGCTCTGTTCCAACTGGTTTTAAAACTGACTATTTTAAATCTGCTTTACCTTGATAATGCTTCGCAAGATTATCTAGGAAGAGGTCCAGGTGTTCTGAGAATTCGGAAATAAAAAGAACTCTCTAAAGTGATCTTAGTGCTAAGTTCAGCTGCCTCTGGCCCTCTTCCAGCAAAGCACTTAAATCTGCTCTTCACTTTGAAATTGGCTTGGTGGTGTCAACAGGGCTTCTCACATATCTACAGTTAAATACCAGCAAAAATAATTATTTAGATCTAACCCCTCTGTATCAAGGCTTAAAGTACCACAGTACTCACTGTAAGGGAGGGTCTTGTTTCATATTTCTTGTGATCACATTAACAAGTTACTTTTCTCTTGCTTTTCATTTGCCTTGCCACACACTGCTCTGTTTCAGGCTCCAAACCTTCTTTGACTCAAATTGATCCCTCTCAATCTCACATCTAAACATCCCCACTCAACCCCTTCAAACAGCTCCCTGGTACCCACACAGATTTACTTCGATAGCCTGTACCCACTGGTGGGGAGTGCTGACCCCCAGTAAAGCCAGCATGCCTTTTACTAATTAAAGAACAACTCACCTTCTCTAGCTTTGCCCTTCGATTTCTCCTAGAAATCCTATTCTCCTTAATAGAAAAACGTCTAGATGATGAAACAAAGCACAATCTTCTGGTGACCCTTGACTGTGTAGAAATCTACTAACTGTCTTGCAAGCTGAGGATCCACCTTTTTTTTTTTTTTTTTCTTTCATTTTCCTTAGGACTTTGTAAAAGCTAATTGGAAAGCAATCACAGCCCAACACTTAATAGACTTTCACATTTCAATAGCAAACTGTTTTTTTATTGTGTTCAAGAGGCACTGTCTGGGCAATTTGCTTCCTTTCATAGAAGGCAGGTAGTTTGATCTTGGCTAGAGAAGAAGGCTACAATATATCACTTTTATTAGCTTCCTTATATGAGAATAAATGTTTTATGAAAGTTCTGAAAATAATTTCTTATGTCAGGGAGGGAGAAACTTAGTTCTAGTACTCAAGATGCTTTAATTAGTTTTCCCTGAGTCTGTTTTCTCAGTTATCTCACTATAGCTGGATCAGTTTTATTACCCTGAAGAAATAATTTGCTCTTATTAAGACCAAGTACTCTGTTCAATAATTTAATATGTTACATTCATCTTTAACGTTAAAAGGCCTGAGCCAAAGTTCACTGAAATCAATGGAAAGTCTGCTAGGGACACCAAAGGGCTTTGGATCCTTTTAAGGGAGTTTTAGTCTGAATAAGCATCTGTATTGCTGTTATTATGTGCAGCATATCTAACTTGGATATTATTAGAGGTGTAATTATGGTAGTACAGGGCTCTTTGGGGCCAAATGGCAAGTATTTATGCAAGTCCTTAAGCAGGTGGGGCTTTTTTTAGTCTGAGCTGAGATTTTTGCTGCCATGGTTACATTACTACAAATATCTGCCCTTGTTAGCTTAAATTTAGTTTACTTATGGTTACACAAGTTGAAGTCACTCCAGTATGGACATATTTACTCTCCCTAAAGGTTTCTTGTGTTATAGTGATATGATTTCATCCCTTAAATCAGAGATATGTCTCTGTCTGGTCTTGCTTAATCACTGGCTGGATCACACTCCTGCTCATCAGCAGTCACCTGTGACAGTCTTCTCTGGCAGTATTGTCATTTTCAGTTACATCTATTTTTTCCTTTCATTACTCGAAAAGGTTTTGATGCTCCTCCTTTTCTTATAGGTAATTTTATTTCCTATCCACCTGTGTTTCCCTGGTGGATCTGTTAATAGCAATAAATTAATCCCTAGATGCATTATAGCATGGCTGAGCACCATTATATTGACAAGCAAGCCAGAAAAGCCCTTCTAGTTCAGTTCCTTGGAGACTGAATATAAAAAGCCATCATAGAACTACATTGATATTAGGCAGTATAAAAATTGTGTTGTGTGCTGGAAGCATTATTCTACTCCAAGTGATAGTCAAGCCTAAACCTTAACAAATATATTTTGGAAGTGTCCAGTATGCTTGCTTATCAGCCTGAGAGTCCTGAGGATCTGTTTTAATTTCAGAAGAACAATTAAAAATCCCAAAATAAACATCTTAAAAATTTATTCAACAAGAGAGAACATCCCTTATCAGGTTCATTGATATTCAACAAGGCAAAATCTAGTGTCTGTAAATAATCTTATGTACTCAGCTATAGTCTGTTTTTTGTTATGGCCTCGTATGTGCAGTTGAAATTCCTTTATCATAACCTAAGGGACACTACTGGCCAGATCCAAAGCTGGGTCAGATCAAGAGCTAGGTACTCGTTGGACTCTCAGAGGTCTTTTCTAACCTAATGACTCTGTTATTCTAAGAAAGGCCTGCCTGACAGTTTCAGTCTCTTTTGCCTTGTACATTTTTTCCAAATGTAGTGAAAGTTCCTTAAGACAGGCAATTTTGTGTCCTTATTTTATATTGCTTTAATTTTTATTTCCTGTTTTTTTGAAGCTTGTGAGAATTTAGGGTAGACTTAAACAATGCTCTCTAAGTTCCTTCACAAGTGTTTCAGGAGTGCCCTGAATCATATGAGTGAGACATAGAGTGCTCTGGCTGCAATAACAGGTATCATGAACCCTGTAATTAATTTTCAAGTCATGGTACTGGAACCCTTCCACCATCTGTGTCCTCTATGCATGGACTTCAAGAGAAGTATTGCTATGATTTCTAAATGTAAGAAAAAATGAGGGAACAAACTGAGCAGTTATTAAGAATGGAGCTATTTTCCTGGTGAAACATGACTCATGCAGACAATGGAGATTCAAAGCACTCTGCAGATTTAATAGTCATAAGTAATATTTCACTAGTGATAAGTGATGCTTGATAAAGATAAATTTTGAAGGGAAAGAAATTGTACCTGAGTTTGTTCAGACACTTTTGTATCTTTTTCTTGGATATCTTTACTACAACATCTCTAAGGAACCAATGCCTAGGCTTTAGGGACTTAAGCTGAACTTAATTTCTAAGCCTAATGCATGTACATCCAAATACACTGAAGTTTTGTTCCATGCTACTTGTGTGGGGTTTTTTGTTTTTGTTTTGGTTTGTTACTTCAAAAGAGAGGCTATTTCTATTGATACACATGAAATGATTAAGTGAATGACTCTGATAAACCAATTAATAATATATTCTCACTTTTCTTAACAGGTTAAGGAAGACAACTGTCGGCAGGCAGATTTATAACACTCAAAATACCTGGTATGAAGGCATGAACTCAGAAGCCAAAGGAGGCATGGACAAACTTCATGTCTTACTGTCTTTTCTTATTTGAGAGGTTCAGCAATGTAATTTAAAAAAGCTCTTATCATGAATGTGTGTAGGTGGAGACAGGACTTCTTATGCTTTAATTATAGTCTACCACAAGCCCATCAGAATGCTAGTGCTGGACCAAAGAAAAATACCTTTACTGTAATCTTGAAGGTGTGTGACTCTTTCAGGGTTCCTGCTATATATGCAAGAGCAAGTGTATTACAGTATAACTGTACTAAAGTAGCTTTTGCAAAACTTCTCAGCTTTTCCACTGAGTTTTAAAAGGTAATATCAGTGTTGATGTAACATAAAGGAAAGATTTTGTTCTTAGGCTTTTTTAAAAGTGAAGTGCATGTTTGATATTCTTCATACAATACTGGTTTTTAATGAGGTTAAAGGCTGCACATCGTGTCTGTTTCTTGACTGATGGAAAGGCAGAATAAGAAACTAGTATTGTGAGAGAATATTATTTGCTTCTCTTGGCACTATCTTTTTGTCTTTATATCTGAACCCTTTATTATTTTCATCTTTCCTCTGTTGAAATCTGGGGGCAGGGAATACTTGCGTAGCAGGATATTCCTCCAAGCACACACAGGTGTACTGAAAAGCCTTATGTGTGAGCTCCTTTGGTGATTCACTAAATCCTTAAGCTAATCTATTGTCCATATCCTTTATACCCAATACACTGTTCTTCTTTTTCTCTGTTTTCAAGTTGGACAATTCTATTTTCCGCTTCGCTGAAATGAAAGTCAAAAGCCTTTGATTTATACCCTCAGTTTTCTCATTTGCAGACAGTACCATTACAGAGATTTTTGACTATCCATTCAGCTTTCAGGTAAGGGTAAAAGTGCTCTGGATCTTGACAGCTATGCAGCAGCAGTGGGCTCAGGAGAGCTGCAAGAATGAGTCATGTGTTCTCCAGTGGCAAGTGGGGAGAAATTTGTATTCTCGAGCTCAGGAGGTGGTTTGCTTCTCTTTTATTTCAAAACAAGAGTTATTCCTGGGTGTTCTAGACAACCAAATTGATCAGCATAGCCACCAGTTTTAGGTCCAGAAGAAGAGAGATCTGCTTTGAAGCTTAACCAAATTTGAGGACAGTCACACTTCTGTCAGTGTTTCTCAGGTTTCTTCTCTTCCCTTCACTCCACAGCCTACCTGAGGAAGGTGCTCTTAGATGGGGTTCCCAGAAGAAAGTGGGTGCACCGTGTCTCTTACGTACTGCTTGGCCAACCAGCTTCCTTCAATATGTGGTCCCCAGAAGTGCAGAGTGCAAGCTGCCCTCTGACAGCCAGTATTTATGCTATAACTGTACAAGCTTCCTATTCCAAAGCCGAGAGCCCTTGTTGGATCAGACTTTACAAGCAGTGGGCAGCAGAGCATTTGCAGAAAGGGAGGAGTGTCAGGTCATCTATACATGGAGAGAATTTCAGAGAGATGCCCAAATCCTGCTGAAAGCTGATAGTAGCTAAGCACTTAACAGACCCTTTCTGCTTCTGCAGATCTCTTTATCCTGAGACAGAGATGTATTACTTGTGCAGGATTCAGTGCTTCTAAGGTGTGGTGTTTTCCTGTGAAGAATGAAAGAAAGAAAGGAAAAAACATTGTTTTCCACTGAGTTTATTAATGTAAATGCCAGAAGGGTTCAGGTTCCCAGTCTATAATTTTTCCTAGCTAGACTCTTAAATATATTTAGTTATACTCAGAATGAAAACTACGACAGAGAAGAGCCAGGGGGTTTTATTTTAATTTTCTGACAACCCCTGATTTAAATTCATTACACTAATATATTAAAAAAATTAATTTCACTGTACTTAAAAGGGTTAAAAATAGTAGTAAAAGTGGCTATGCTTTACAGATAATGCTAGCATTTAACAACCCTGCAAGTGCCAATAGTAATGCTACCGGTATGTATATATGTATAATGTACATGGCGAGAAGGAAAACAAAGTTTTTAGTGCTCCTCTGAGATGTTTTTTACAACCAACACTCAGCCAAACTGGGAATAATACGGCAATGCCAAATTCCTTTATGTCCTACTAGCAGTGTGGCCCCTCAGGTTAATGCAGCCTCCCTCCAGCACACTGGATATAGCAGACCCTTTCAGACACAGCTGACAGAACTAACATCAGGAAGGCAAGTGGAAGGCCAGGCATAAGGGTACCTTTAGGCTGGCGGTAAGAGAAAAAACTCTTTCTGGAAAATTTTTTTTTTAATGTAAATTTATTTTGTAACATCACTGAAGGGCAACAGGGTCAGAAGTAAAATGAGAAAGCAATTTGTTAACAACATTGGGATAATGCTGCTAGTGGACTTTGAAGTGGGAAATGTTTCTGAAAAGCAGACCAGGTGGAAGTTGGTCATTTTGATGCTTGCAGGACATAGAATAGACATATTGTCTGTTACCTGAATGACTGTACAATTTGTCAAATATGTGTTGGGCAAGAAGTGAAAGAGAAAAAAATATAGGGGAGTTCAATGAATAAGTTAGCTTAGCTGAGTGAAAATCTCTAGCAAAAAATATTACTTTAAAGCATATTTTTGACCCCAGACAAAGTATTACAGTGATGTTTTTTCTTGGTCTTGTTTTTAAGATGGATTTCTCAAGGAAGTATTGTTTAACCTCTAAGATTATCTACTTTTTTTTTTGTATCATGCCTTACCTTTTAAACTGGTGATTTTTTGACAAAGGGACAGAGGCCTCAGACACATTTGCTTCATACATAATTAGTGCATGTAGACAGTTTGACAGAGAACTCCCTGCTAATTTCTTGTTGCAGTATGAGCACAAACTGCATCAGGCATCAGCAAATCTGTACTGGTGCAGGGTGTGCTGAGAAACAAAGGCAGAGAAAGGTTTCATTCTTTGTGTTGCTCATGCAGTTTTATTTTTCCACAATCTACTAAATTCAGTAGCCAGTATATGCAAAAGGACTTTTACAATATGCAAAAAGACATTTACAAAAGAACATACATCAACAACCTCATTCTTTGTTGTTATTATCATTATCATTATTGTTATTACTATTCTTTTCTATTAAAGGTATTTGAAAACTTGCTATGGTACAGACTTCCTTAGATATCCAGGCAGTCAAGGAAGAAATGTCCTGATTCATTTTCTACTGAATTCAAACCCAAATTTTTTTTTTTTTTTTTTTTTGCTAAAATGCTGTGCTGTATCAGGCCACTGTAAATGATACTATGTGGGAAGTACATGACAGGTGAGCTTGTAATGTTGGCCAGAAGCCATAAAAACAAATTTTCTCCACGTGTGTTTGACCAAAAAATATGAGGCCAAAGATCTCAGACAGCCTAACAGGTAAGAAACAGGGAGAGGAATTCTTATTCATGTATCCACACATGGAAGTGGGAAGAAACACATATGAGGGGGAAAAGGGGGATCACTTGGTTGTGTCTGATAGTCACAGAATTATAGATGCATAAACAAGCAAGCTGAGATGTCAGTCAAAGAGAGATGTCAAACAGGACATCAATCTGACCTAGAGACAGTACAAACAAACTAGTTTAGATTGCAGTAATGCTCAGCAAACTGAGCTGGGGAGTGTGTTTGTGTGCCTGTACATGTGTGTGTGTGTGTGTGTGTGTGTGTGTGTGTGTGTGTGTGTGTGTGTGTGTGTGTGTGTGTAATACACTCAAGAAGTGCCAGATTGGTGTTAAACTGTGGGCCAATTGTTTATAACTTAGGAAATACTTAGCATAGCATCAACAAGAAGCCTGTGGGGTTATCCATGGAAGCACAATCCTTGGGGCATCACAAACATCTTTGCATAAAACAAGACCAGCTGGCAGAAAGGAAGAATAATTTTATCTAATATTTGAATTTATTAGCCATAAAGAAAGCCTGACAAGAAATGTAAGGCATGACTGTGTATAACAAGAGGCAGAGGTCAAACAAATGCTGCATATTCTGAATTCCACAGAAAACACCCCTCTAGAGGACACCACTTACAAGCTTCAGGGACTGTGCTGATTAAAATGAAAGAAGAAAATACAAAGACAGAAGCAGTAGCAGACAAAGTCAACATATTCTGAGCTGGCTGCTATCAATCAAGTTAGTACATGGCCCCTTATCAACTGGAAATTCAGTTTTCCCTCAACAGAGCCGACTACATGCATGCACTTTCCCAGTCTACTGCAATGCAAAGTTCAATCACCTCCAGAAAGCAAGTTGCAATCCCAAACAAATGATATATTCATGAAATCATTTTCAGAGCACTGTTCTAACTTGTTTGAGACAACCCTATTGAAATCTTTGTCTCTAGGCATCCTTAGGCTCTCATAGAGGCCTACAGAAGATCATTTGAATATGGTAAATATTCCACAATGTCTGTCCTAAGGCTACAAACCACCAGTCTATTCCATCTAACAAAAAAATTATAAAGAGCCATTAAACTCAGTCCTCACTGAAGTCAAATATGAGAGGAAAAACTCAAATACTCCAAATGCAGATGTGTTCAATGAGGTTGAAATGACTGCATTTCGTACACTGTACATTTATATACTAAAGCACATATCTAAATAGAGAGGAAACAAGGAAAGAAGAAAGAAGAAAAGGTCTGAGGGCCAAAAAAGAGCATCTTAGTCTGAGGATCTCAAGAGACAGTGACAAGATCCAGATACACAGAGCTGAAGGACCTCTTCAAAGTTAATGTGAGAGCACCACTTTCTTTCTACTCAAGATGATAACTGCCCACAAATGTAGGGTGCATTTCCTCACATGCATAGACCAGACCCCGGCAGACTGAGCTGGATGTGGGGGGAGTGCGGAGGGGACATGTGTGGCAGACTGACAGCCTGAGCACACCAGTTGTCTAGCAGGAGTTCCCTCACCTGCCACTAGCAGTATCCTCCACCCAGGAGGTACTTCACATGAAAGCAAATGAGGTGTTAGCCGACTTAAGCAGTGCAGAGGTCACTGCTGATGGAAGACTATGAGCAGGAATTCAAAGGAGCAGCTTGACAGGAATGCAATGGCGTGACAGGAGCAAACAGAGTTGAGTGTGCTGCCTGCATCTATTCCTGAAAAACAGAACAGAGGAAGGTGAAGAGGCTCAGCTGTTTTGCATATAACCTAAGGAAAGAGGACTTGGCGAAGGAGGACTGAAGAAATCAAAAGAAGGCTGTCCAAAACCTGTGACAGTGTCAGTGCGCTTTCGGCTGAGCTTTGTCCTACCATTTGCTGAGGTCATGCGGTCACAGGGCTGCAGCCCCACCGCTGTGGTCCCACATGGCACCTCGTGTGCTGGCACGGGGGGGCTCCTGGTATTTGCAACCACAGCTAGTGAAAAGTGAAATCACATCATTGTAGGAAGGGAAACTGCTGCTCCAGTGCACATACTTTCTCGAAAACAGGAGAAGCTGGTAGGTGTGAATGAAGGGTAAGGACAAAACTTTCAGGAACGCTTTAAAGCAAGGTAAAGCTTAGATCTATTCCAAAGTTTTCTGTCACTTTTATTTAATGACAGAAAACAGGAGTTTCAGTTAGTTTATATATTCATGAAAAGAGCTGATTTCTATAAAACAGCTTCGTATTTTTAGGAAGGGGATTAGAAGAAGATGAAATTTTTCATGCAACTGAAAAGACTACAAACATTTCTTGATTGCTCGTAATGTTGTCTCAGTGTAAAGAGCTGCCAAAATTTTCTCTGTCACCTCCATGACTGAGTACAGAAATGAACCACGAGCCAATGAAATCTATTTTAAACAAAGCCTTGTAGTCAGCGTTGCCAAAATACATCTTTATCGCTAAAATAATAAATAACATTGACAAAATATGCAAAAATGGGAAAGAGCTGTCTGTTATGGCCCAGTTCAGGAAAATATGTGTCAAAATACCTGAATGACCTTTTGAAAATATTTTGTGCAAAAAAATATGAAGCATGAAATTGAAATCATACCCTGATCCTTAGTTAGTGTCACTGTGTACAGATAAGAACCAAACCACTTGTTCTGAGGTCTGGAAAAGAATGCAGGCAATAAATATCAGCTTTCATTATTTCTCCTTTAACAAGCAGTGCAATATTTCAGTCTCCTCTTGAGCCACCTTCAATTGTTGCTAGCAGCCAAATCTAATCTAAAGACTGGGGACATGGATAAAAGTGGGATACAATTTCTGTCTTACCCTGAAGTCTATACCAAGAATAGCCTTCACTTGATCCAGAATAACATTTTACGGCACCAGGACTTGAATACTTTTACTGTTGCTTACTTACATGCTTTGCTTGCAGGAAATCAGGTTCCTGCTGCCAATTAGGTTCATCATCATCACTTTTCCACAGAGCCTTACTAATCTGAGAGACTTTTGTCACTCTGAGTGTGTGTAGCTACCCTGAACTGGTGTATAACCTCATCTCTTCCAGGTCATGGCATGTGGTACAAGAGAGTGCAGATCTCTAAGGATATAGAGGGTCAGGAATCTGATCAGTGAATGGGTCAGCTGGAGATGCTTCTTCGCTGCTCCACCATGCTTTATGCCATGCCTACCACTGTGACTTCATATGTCAAGGTCTCTTTTCTGGAACAACACCTTTAATTTCCCAAAGCATATCTAAAAATGCCAGGATTAGGTACAAACAGTCCAGTTCTGAAATAAAAAAATATCTGTTCACTATTTTGTTTCTTAGCTACAGGCAAAGTAATAGAGTTTAACTGCTGTTGCTGTGCTAGATAGCTGTTGTACTGCCCAGCACACACCTCTGTCATAGAATTATGTTTACTGGGAGGTCAGAAATAGCAAGCTTCTACAGGAAGGCTCTGCATTATGTTTGGTTAGATGTAGGCTCTGGAGTCTTGAAGCTGGGCTCCTTTGAACTCCACTGCTGGCATCTCTTTTGCTTTCTGATGTAAATGTCCAATATCTTAATTCAAGACTCTATTTCTTCCTTCGCTGAATAAAAGAAAATGGGATTAGAAGGGAAAGCATCATCCTACCTTGTTTTGAGCCACAGTGGAATAATGCTTTCCAAGCAGCCTTTGCTTACTGAGCCTCCCCACTAATGCTGTCACCAGCATTAGGGGACCCCATGCGAAGGGGAAATAACATGCAAATATTCTCAGGTGAATCAAGTAATTCTTTCATCATGCTCAGGAGATCTCAGAGACACTCTCTGTAAAAGACAAATATTGATTTCTATGTAGATGGATATCTGTGTAGATAGATATCTGTGCAGACACCCAACCCCCGCAGACAACCTGCATGAGGTATTTGCTGTCTCAAGTGTGTAAGCCCCTTTCAGTTAGTTCCCTTTTTCTATTCAGATTTTCCTAAGGATTTTTGGTTGTTTGGTCACTTTTTTTTAATTTGCTTACCCTTGTGCTTACATTTCCTAACCCATTCCCAGCTCTGGCTAAGCTGGTTTGGGTTGTATTGCCATTAAGCATCAATATATGTAAGCTTTTTCAGATACAAAAGTGTTTTCAGAGAAAGAGGCTGTTGCCATCAGATGGCTGTGACAATTTACAGGGAGGGAGTTCTCACATGGGAGACAATTCCTGAAAAAAAACAGAAAAAAACAAGAAAATTGCAGTAACACAATGAACAGAGCTCGTCCTTATTGAGGAAAAGAGAGTTAAACCAAAACCCTTTATGAATGAAGTTTGGTAGATTCATTTTGGTATCTCTTCAGATTTTGTTGCATGTCAGCATTCCTTGCAAAGAATGAGATTTAAGTGAAAAGTACTATTTTATCCTTTTCTGTTTGCAAAGATCCAGCTACTGCCCTGTCCCTACAAAACTGTATGAAAAGGAACCCAGCTCTGAGGCTTCCCAAGCACGTTTAGCCTCCAAATGTTCAGAGTCCAGTCCCCCAATTTCTGCCTGTTTCCAGTTATTGCCTTAAGGTGACAAGGTCTATCTGGGTGATTATATTGAACTCATTAACTTAGTATGGTGATGCACAACACAGTCCCTTCTTTTCCCTTTAGGTTCCACTCTGAAATTTCAAGATCCTCATTCTTTCACATGCTGGACATTTGTTACCTAGAATGTTATCTTGTTTGGGAAAAAAAACAGTCACACTTTTCTCCAGGTGTAGGAGGTATATTTTCCTATGCCTATTTCCAGTGTGAAAACTGGTAGTGGTTAACTGGGTAGCACTTTGGTGGGTCTCATGTTTTTGCTGTTACTCACTTTTTGCTGTTGTCCTGCCCATCAGGACTTCATTTACACTGCCTCCACTAGCCAAAAGTCTATGGGCCAGCCTGAGGAACCCAGGGAAAAATAGCCCTTGAAAATTGGGTCATGGATTCTTCCCACAGACTGTCCAGCTGTTCCTATTTGGCTTTCTGTTCTCTATGTTGTTTTGTGTACTTTTCATTTATGGGTTAATATTTGCTTATGTTTTGCTCTGATTTTCAGCAGATGCCTGGGTTTGTTCACTTACATCTGAATGAGAGAGTCCTTTCTATTTAGAAGGATTTCCATTGCTGAGTGCACTGGAATCTGCTCCCTGGTTACTTTTCTTTGCTTTGGCCATATAGCAGTTAGTCAATGTATTTTGCTCTGGCTGCCTCATTTCTGGAAGCTTGCTTCAGACTTCATTGAGTTTATTGCTACACTGTGTCAAACTACAGTTCATTATTGTCATCATTTTATTAAAATAGTCCCCTAAGTGCACCAGATTCTGAACGCTTGACTGCAATATTCCACAGAGATCTACTTTATTTTTATATTGGTCAAAGCCAACAGTAAAGCTGCCATTAACAGCCAAGCTAATGCCTTCGTGAAGTGCTGCCATGCTTCTCCAGTGCCTGGCATTTAGTCGCTGGCTCTTGAATGCTGTATCTTGGCACTGGGTATGTCTTGCTTTTGCATACCAGAGGTAAAACGCACTTCCATTGCACAGGAAGCAGCACTAAAACAGCTGAAATCCAGTTCTATATTTAGAGCTTCATGCATTCTTTATAAGTTTTGTGTTATCTTTTCTGATCTGAAAAGGAAAGCAATGCATTTGGCCTTTATGGCATATATTAAACTCTAGAGTGTTAAATAGAAAGGGGAAATGTGTACGAGTTGATAAGTGATCTTTAATATGTAAAACACACTGCATACGTTCTCCAGATCTATGGCAGAGATACTGTCTGGTTTATGTGTAGTGCAACAATTCAAAAGTGTGTGTATTTTAATGCCAAGCTCAAAGAGATAGGATAATGAAATGCAGATTCCTAAGAACTTTACAGCAAAGTAGGAGAAAGTCAAAGAGGAACTGGAAACAGCATTTGTGACGTAGAAGAAAGATACAGAAGTTTTAACATTTGTGTTCAGTTGATGTGTTATTGTTTCATACAGCCTGAGTAATAACTCTGTGGAGCATTTGAGACTTTGTCATGCCTTTAAGTTGAGCTTTTCCAGGGAAAGTGGGAAAACATGTGTACAGTAGTGTTTATCTTGTGTGTGAATAACTGTTCTTGAAGTATAGTCATACTAAGAATCTCGTTTTAGTGAGAGTGAAGCTCTTTAGATAATCATGTCTGGATATTTTTAATAGCTCTTAGTAATATCTTATCCCCTTCAATGCTAAGCGCCTTTGAAAACCCTCCAAGTGCTCCAGGAAAATGCTTTGGAAGAGAGCTATATGTGTAACAACTGTAGGTATTATCAAGAAAAACTTAGATAAGAAAAGAGGTTCAAACCTCGGACTTTCCAGTCTTCTACTATGAAGAACCACTAGTTCAACTACAAAATCATATGAAGGACTAAAAATATGCAACCCTCTTACCAAACCCACTATAAAGGAATTCATTCCATTAGCTTTTTGAGCCAAAGTACAACAGCTTAATCATTGGATAGGGCTGGTGAGCTGAGTGCGAGGAAACAAAACGATGACCTCAATCTTACTAGCACCATCCAAGAGAATAAACTGGCAAAATCTAGTGTTTGGGGCCCTGCCTTAAGGAAACATAATCAAACTATTAATGTAAACAAAAAAGTTAAATGTCTTTAATAGGTCAGCAATGAGCCTAATCAAACAACAGAACCTTAGAAGAATAATCTTGCTCCCATATCTTGTAAAAAAAAATTGCAGTCATAATAATAGATTCCTTACCCAGAGACTGATTTTTCAGCAACTCTAAGTAATTGCACACATCTGTTGATAACTTTAAAAACTGCAGTTATAAAAGGAGCTAAACTAAAGACTACATATTTTTTTGAGCTACAGTAGATCTGGTTTTGGAGCCATATCCATTGTGACACCCCTTAAAGGACAAATGCTGCTGAAAATTTGGAAAGACTCAATGGTAAACTTATTTATAACATTGTTATTATTAATGTCTGTGTGACAGAGATCTAATTTCCCCAATGATGGAAAAGCAGCATGAAAGATTTTGCTGCACACCTCTAATGAAGTTCAACCCAAGTGCAAACCATGTTGTACGGTTGAAATTTCAATACACAGTGAACTTGACCAGACTGAGAGTTGATCATCAAGATGAATATTTACAGTAGTTTTCAAGATCTTCCTTCCCCTCATTAATATTTGTATAAAAAGCAGTGATATATGTTGCAAAAAATGTGTAAACTATACATTTTTCATCATATAGTTCAGAAATCTGTCAAATGGTCTTGGATGGCTTATCAAACCCTGACCACTAATCCATCTTCCCTGCTCAACTCAAACACCCCAGACATCTTGGTAGTGTCATATAGCTGTCATTTTTCAAGCTATTCAAAAAAGAGTTTCCTTCCTTTCCCAAAAGAGACATCTCTTTCCACTCAAAATTTCAACACAATGTTGGATGCTGGATTAGTGGCAGACCCAGTGTTTGATACTCCTCCACTCAGCAAGAGAAATGGGGACCTCAGGAACTGTGTGCTTCCACCGTATCACGAGGGTTTGGCAATGTTTGAGTTTATTCCTGCTTATTTATCTTGCCATTCTGCTCTTATCTGAATGCCTCACAATCTTTTGGGTACTTAGAGCAATGTTGTGAGATAAAGAACAATTCCTCTGTCACAGGTTTGGCAACTAGAGCCAAAATTTGCAAAGGCACTTAGTGCATTGTATCCTGGATCAGAAGGAGCCAGGGAGAAATGGAAGGAGAAGAAAATTTACTGATTTCAGGTACTCTAGCAGTTCAAATGCAACAGTAGGCCTGAAGTCATTATATTATGAAGCCACAGGACTTATAGGATCATAATAGATTCATTGTGGTTAGAAAAGATCTCTAAGATCATCGAGTTAAAGTAGTAACCTAACACAGGTCCACTCCCAATAGTGGATGCTGCTTAATCGACATAGTCTATATACTTGGCAGTGAGAGGAAAAGAATTATCAGAGGTTCCCAAGGGGCCATCACTCAAGGCTACAGGCTTGAACCATTTTCATCGTCTGTTGGAAAGGTGGGTCCCTGAGGAGACAACAATATCAATGTACTTCTGGACCTCCTCCTCTCTTGGCTCACCAAAGTGCACTTGTACATGTCTTGTGTCTCTCACCTATAGAAAATGCATGTGTAGTTGTAAGAGCTAGCATCTCATGACTTATTAGTTCCCACACCCAGGAGGTCTGAAACCCAGCTGGTGAACCAGGGGCTCCCAGGTGAACATTTATGTGTGTGCTCCACTTTCTTGGACAAAGCAGTCCTTTGCTGCAGATGCCCACGATATTAGACTTTCCCTTCCACACCCTGCATGGTTAGAAAAAGGAAATGAGGATGGCAGGGGAAGGCAGTGCCACAGAACTTTACTTCAGCCTTTGGTACTACTGGGGTATAGGGAGCTTCACGCAGAGCCTCACTGAGGATTTCCAACTGCAGGATCTTCCCCACTGCAATGACCTGGCCCTCAAAAGTATCAGCAGCAGCTGTTGGGAAGCAAGGCAGCTCTGCACGATGGTTACAGGGATTTTTGGAAAAATACATGCTGTGGCTCATGGATGTAGGGTCATACAAAAACATAATACCACAGCAGAGTGTCTGGGACCCCAGGCTAGACAGACCTTCAGCTTCGGGGCTTATTAATATTTTTCTCCCGTGAGTACAGAGAAGAGTGGTTATTTTTTATAACTAGTTACAGGGTACATTTTTGTATTTCCAAAAAGTACTAGAAATCATTTGAGGAGGGGAACAGAAAGAGAATTTATATGCCTTTGAGTCTGCCCACTAAATTTGTTGGAGGCATTGGGTTTGTAAGTAGAGGCAAATTACCTGGGAAAAATATCTGCCTTAAGATGCACATATACATGTGTATGGTATGTGCAGAAGAGAAAATGAGCTTGTTAATGTGTCTCTGTGTATGTGTGTTTGGTGATCTGGCATTTGGAAATCTGTATAAAAATTCAATCTTCACCTTTTACCCGACAAGTAATAAACCCATTGTCAAGTCAGGACAAAATCCTCTTGCCATGCAGGAAACCCTTGCTTCATGGGGTCATGGTGGTGGGGTAATAAAATAGAATATAATTAAAAATGCATTCTAAAATTATTGTTGGGCTACTTCTTCTACTTTCCTGAAAAGTCAAGCACCTTACTAACATCAGTCCAATTACAGGACCCAGAAGAAAGAGAAATTATAAGTAATATTTTGGAAATAGCCCCATGATGCACTTTGTGTGCCTCTGAGCCAGGAAAACCCCAAAGGGCCTAAGTCTGGAATACAGAAGCTGGCTCATTCCCAGGCAGAAATCTGCAGTCTCACTGAAAGCCTGTCAGACACACTGCAACGCATATATCATAAAAGCATCACCAGTGGCACTTAGCCATTCAGATCTGGTTCTCAAAAATTATTTGACTTCAGGAGAGCAAAACTGGCAGATATTTTTTGGGATAAATACTAAGTGTCACTGAGGCTCTGGTTCCATATCCCATTGGAATGACTTCTTTATTATTATTGTTCAATGTAATGAACGTAACCTTGTTATTTCAATGGCTTAAAGGGACATGTAAGTTCATGGAATGAGTAGTCCTGGGCAAAGCCAGAGCTGTACAGGCCACAAGATCACAAGCATACATATGTTGGTAGATGTGGCCCCAGGAACAGCACTCATTAGTAGGGACTGTAGTGACTTTCATTACGGAAAAGGATATTGTTTAGTGAATGTTTCCTTTGATGCTATCAGACAGGGCAAAACATACTTGTCTGTTTATGCTTATGCTTTCAACTCTATTCAACAAATCAATACAGGAGGAGTTTTCTTCTTCCATTTTATTTCTTAGCTTACCTTGCTCCAGTTTGAAGTAGCATTTAAGAGAGAGAAAGAGGCACTTAACATCTGAGTTTTAGAACCAGCTCTTGTAAATCTCAGCAGATAGTTGGCAGCTGACATCATCTAATGAGAATGATCCTTTCCTGCAAATAGCCAAGTTCCTTCTTCTGAGTTCTGCTCTTGCCAGCTTACTGCTATAGAAAGACTCTCAGGGACAAAAATATGTTAGAAAATAGTAGCAGAAGGGAAAATAGTATTGGCTGCAAACCTGTCAACCCAAATCAGATGTTAGCTTCCCTTCTTGCTTCCAATTTAGTAGAAGTAAGCTAAGGATTTGAAAGTGTGAGACTTTTCATCAAATACGATTCTCTTTTCATTCCATATGTTAAAATGTGCCATTATATCAGTGTTCTCTTGCTTGTAAGATTCTAAAGTGAAAGAAAAATATTTCGTTTTTAGGAGTCTGCAAACATAACAGCATGACAGTCATTTGCACCTGAAACGTCCTTTCCCCTCACTTCCCTCCCCATGCCGCATTCAAATCCACAAAGACCTTTTTAAGCGCATGAGAGCTTTTTGTGTGGCCAAATTGTTTTTACATGTCACTAATAATTCTGCCTGCTGTTAAGCTTTCAACATCCAAAAGCAGGACATATTCTTTATATGCGTGATACTTCATTTATTTTTTTATTTATTTTAGATTAAAGAACAAAGTGAAAGCTCCACAGGGGGCAAGGAGAGAAGTTACTTGTATAGATATATGGCTCCTGCTTCTTCCATGAAATCCTCTGTATTGGGCTCCTTTCAACACTGCAGATCTGGAAGCACACAGCATGACTTCCCAGACTTCCCATGATGTTTGGATTTCTCCTTAGGCTCCAGCTGTGGGAAGCAGGCAACCTGAGAGGGACATTCAGCTCACTTTCCTTTTTTCTCAAAGCAGGTTACAAGTATTTCAGGTCTTGGAGAAGAGCCTATGACATGGGTGCACACCTCTTTTCTGGAGACAGAAGGCCGATAAAAAATACAATTTAGAAACCCTCGCGATCTTTAACCTAGTACCTTGGTTGTTTTTAGGGGATGTGGGTCCACAAATTATTTTTGAGTGCTTGGGTTTGGCAGTTCTGAGCAGACAGGTAGGCAGACATCTGATGTTTAAAAGACATGATGCATAAGAGGCAGTCTCAACTCTGTACACACAGCATAGAGAGGGAAGCTGGCTGGAGGCCCTGTGTTCTCTCTATAAATTGCCAGAGGGAATGAAATTCAGACTAAATGCTCAGACTTTTTGATTAAATCAATCCATTGCCACTACCCAATGCATCTTGTGTTCTCTTTTATTGCAGTACATTACCCAGTAATAGTTGATATCCTAAATGATCTCTATAATCTTCTGGGTGAAGTAAGGATAGGCTGGCCTCATTATCTTCAAATTTTCCTACCTTTTTTTTTAACTTCAACAAGGTCTTTAACATCCTCTTAAATATCTTCTATTTTATATTTATTGTACGAGAAGATAAAAGAATTCATTCTGGAGATGCTTAAATAGTTGTGAATTATTTAGCTGAAGAGTCAATCTGAAGTGGACGCCTTCTTAAAATTAAATTGCTGTACAGGGGACCAACCTGTGATAGAAGAAATAGCAAAGGGTAGAGAGCAGGATTCCTATGCACTTTTATTCTTCTGTGCCCTTTCCTCTATTCATAAATTTGCCTGTTTGGGAACAGGCCCTTGTTTAATTTAGTGATGCAGTCTAGTAGCCCTGTTGTCAGGACTTGTGGACAACATCATACATTGAAATCTATGTTTGGGGAAATGGTGCAACAGGCCACAGGGTTGTTTCAGGCTCTTCAGGCACAGAAGGAAAACTGAGAAACTAAGACATTCTCAGTCTTTCCCCCTGTCAAAGGAACACATAAATGTTCTTAAAATTGTCCTTGTAGGTCTGTCACATTGCTTTAATGCAGTAAAAAAGCAGTTATCAATCCTATGGCACACAAGGTAGCATATGCAGGCCTTCAGAGCTGCCTAAGTCCTCCCTTCTTTGGAGATCTCTGGAGTTGCATAGACAGCCTGTCCACTTCCCTCAAGCCCAAAGCATCAGTGAAAAATGTTTCATAAAGTTATAAGCTCATTTATATTGGAGGCAGACAGCTATCCTGGCCTAGTGCCCATCACAAAAGTAAATGAGAGACACTGCAGAAAATTTCTGGCCATAAACTACACACAGACACACGTGCACTCTTGGAAGAGACAGCCAGACCTTTCAGCCTGTCTTTATCAGTTCAGTAGTTCTAAACAAAACCAGGCAAGACTCTTAGCATCAATAGCTGAATGCCAGACTCTGAGAGCTTTTGTAGCAATTGCTCTGCATATTTGCTGTGCGTGGATATGCTGGGAAAACAAAACAAAGACAGAACTCCAATGGGCATGTATGAATGTGTCACTGTGTTATCTGCAAGACCTTTATTTTCCTGCCTTCCCCCCATTACTTAAATAGTCATGTGTCTGATAACTGCAGCACAGGCAAGCACTGAAACTACTCCCAGAAGCCGGGATGCTCAGAGCATCATCCTACTGCCAGTGTTTCCCAATATCTGCACGTGCATCAGATACCACAGACTGGCCTTTGTCTTTCCTGGAGGCACTTCTTGAGTGTCCAACCAGTCACAGTGCTGGACAAATTCCACTCCTAATTCTCAACAGTTAAGATTTTTCATCAAACCAACCATGAATTCTTGCCCTTGCTATTAAGGTGGGCTTGGTTTTGCCAAAGGGATCACTGTGCCATGGCTGCCCAATTGGGGAACAGCATTGAGCACACCTGGGCGTGGCTGTGAGCATAGCCCCTTCTTGGTGATTAGTTCAGGGCATGATCCTGCCACTAATCCCCAGGAGACAATTGGAGTGTTAGGAAGAGTGTCACTCTTAGAAGGAGAAATGGGGACCTGCCACGCTGCAGAGTCGATACCTGCCATGATTCCCAAATGTGACATGATGCCTGCCAAAGGTTTTCCGTAGCAGTTCTGTGAGACTGGAGTTTTTCATGAGGAAGCTGCATCTAGAAGGCCAGATTTCAATGCCCCGAGACTCCTACCCACTTGATTGTACCATGGGCTGTATTTTAATATTTCTGGCCAGTAGAACTCAGGACCATTTGCAACTCTAGAATAACGATAAAGCAAGGGGAAAAAACAGCAGGCTTGTATGGGGTGACAGTACAGCAGGGTCAAGTACAACAGAAAAACTGTTAAAACCTCTCTGTAAGGAATGATGTTTTGGCTTTTATTTTGCAAAGATTCGTGCCCATGCAAAACCCTCTTTTGAGAAGTAGCTTACATTTATGGAATGGCAAACTGTGTCCAGGTTTGCAGCAGGAGTGTCCTGGGGTCCACCAAGCTGAACATGAGCCAGTGATGTGCCCTTGCAGCAAAGAAGGCTAATGATATCCTGGGCTACATTAGGGAAAACATTGGCTAAGTCAGGCATGGTGAGGCCACTCCTGTGTCCAGTTCTGGGCTCCCAGTGCAAGAGAGACATGAACATATTGAAGACAGTCCAGTTTGAGCAGGGGAGTAGGACCAGATTAGCTCTGAAGGTTCCTTCCAACATCAACTGTTATGTGGTTCAGTGATTCTGTGAAAAGCTTTGATTTGGCTATGGTTTGCTTTTCCCTCCAGCCATATATCTTTCAGACCCACTCTGAATAAAAAAAGAGGAAAGCAAGCTTAAAAATGAAGGAAGATGTAAAAGGGATTTTCCAATCTGAACCTATTAGATCCCTCTCCCTATTGTCTCCTTTTTTTTCACAAAGAGTCTGATCAAGAAAAAGATGCTGAACATAACCCACTAATTCACTGATGCTCAGCATCTTCCACTCAACCCCAACACCCATGACCAAATAACATAGGTGTTCACTCTGTCCCATGCAAAACACACACACACACACACACACACACACACACACATACTGTCTTCCTGCAGAGTCCAGGCGTGCCTTCCAGAGAAACAACATTGATGTGGAGTGCACATCCACTCTAATTTTGACTCAAATAGAAAAAGAAATTAATGACTTTCTCATTCATCTCTCCCCACCTGCCCGTTCCCTGATTGTCACTGGGAGGCACTGAGAAGTAAATGTGCATGAAAGCAACTCAGCTGGCCACTAGTTTCCAGGCCTCATTAGTAAAGATTTGGATGATGAAAAACCTTGACCAAATTTGAACATTTTCTAAATAATAGCCTACAACCAGAGCAATCAGTGAGCCAGTATTTCTCTAACCACTGCCTTTCTCTTCCTCACAGCTAGATACTGCTGCTATTAACACACTGACCAGCAGCAGCCTCCTGTGTCTGCATTGAGCTTTAAATATGGTTTTACATGCTCAGAGTGAAAAACAAACAAACAAACAAACAAAGAAGTGCTCTTTAGACCGCAAGGGATACTAGGTCTTCTTCTTTACATAACAAAAATACCACTCTGCTGCCAGTGCTTTGCAGATGGCATCAGGAAATGTTTCTTTTAGTTTTTGCTTGGCTTCCTGTGCTGGGGATAATCCTTAATTTGCATCAAGCTACCTGATCTGTTCTCCCTTGTACAGCTGGCCATGGTACACCTTCAACAGGGTAGCAGCAATGGGAGAGCTCAGGCTAGCATCATCTAAAGCCACAGTGACAGCCAAATGGAATTGTGGCAGCAGCCTAGACCAAATGCTAAATAAATAACATTTATAAAAATGGAATAAAGTGGCTAGGCCCAAAGGCAATGTGTAAGACAGCATTTGGCAATTGCTCTTTTTAAGGAGGTATATTTTTAATGGAATTTTTATATCATGCAGATACTGCAAATATGAATTGCTCACCAGTGAACACTCGTCTTGCAAAGATTCCAGCACTAACTGGATCTAACTTTCTCACATAAAAGGAATATATCACAGAAAAAATAGTACTGTCTCCCACATGGTCAGGTTTTAGCAGAAATTAAGATCTTAAATATCTCTCATTTATTACTCTGTTAACTGGTGAAGTTAGACAGTCTGGAAAGATGCCAGCCAGCAGCTAGTGTGCAGGCGAGTCACTGTCTTTTCTTGTTGTGTTTAAAGACAGATCTCTTTAACTAGGCAACTGTGCTCGTGCAGGATTATCTTGAACAGGACAGAAAAACATTATATTATATATTTATCATATTATCACTTAAAATTTGTGAATGTCTTGGGGTCTCAGCCAGACTGGGGTTCTATTGCATAAGGCCCAGTGCAGACAGGGAGTCTATGAACAGTCACAGGCTTTGCACTTTTAGTCTGAACACTTTTTTCTGAAAACCATAGCTGCCACACAGAGATTACTGGCTGAAAATCTCACTTTATTTTTAAAGGAGTATGTTTCTCACCCACAGTGCCTGGAAATGAAAGTTCTAAATGCTCCAGCACCAGAACACACATAAAAAGACTGTAAAATGAAATTGTCTGCTTTCATGGTGTTAAGTCAGTCCTGTGATTGATTGAGAAAGGAGAGGGTGTCAGGAAGGGAAAGTGTTATTCAAGGTTTCTGAATCCTGGAGTTGGGCAGAACTGCAGGTCGTTATGCTTCCTCCCCATTCTAAAATTTAGTAATTTTAAGCAGACACCATCTTCATCAGACCATCTGCAGCCAGAATATTGGCCAGTAAAAACCAGTTTTCTGGGACCAGCATCTGTAGGCTGCTCTGTCATGGCATAACAGAACACTGATACCCAAGGATGTTTAAAGATATTTCATATGCTAAAAAATTCAATTCACATACCCTGATAATTGTGCATTCCTGCTTCTGGTCTTTGTGAGAGCTATTTATTCAATGTCCATCCTATTTCACTTTGGCTGGTGATAGTTTTGAGTTGCCACCCATCCAGAACTCACAACAGATCTAGGCAAAGTTATTGAAGTTCACCATGTGGAACACTAACCCCTGTTTCTAGCATAATCAAGACACAAATCAGCTTGCAGTCTCTCATACTCACCTTCATTTCAGCAGCCTGGACTTTTGAGTGTACAAATCAGCCTAACACCAGTGAATTTCTGCATGGGTCGAAAGTTCCTGATGCTTATTCTCTGCATAATTGCTACCACAGCAGTTCTCAGGCAGGAGGAGACACTGTTTTATTTCCTTTACTGCTTTGAAGATGAGCCACATTGGTGTTTACTGGACCTTTTACTTCAATATTCAGGCCCCACAGTTTAGAGAAAAACAGCTTCCATATGTTTTGCTTTCTGACAGACTCCTTTGGCCACTGCTCAGAAACATGTGAGTTATAGCCAGGCACCACGCCAGTATGGCCTTCAGGTCAGCTGGTATGGACTCTCCATGACTAAGTCAGAGCTAGGGGAGGCTTTGGAGGTTGAAAAGTTATTTTTCACATAAATCCCTTTGTGGGGCTTATCTTGGAGTTAAACTTTACCATCTGAGCAACAAGGTTAATCCAGTAAATTGGGCTTGAAAAGACAAGATTTAGGTAAATGAAAGGACAAAGAAAGCCACAGCTGACAAAGGAAATGAAATCTTACCTTGTGTTCTTTTGGAATTTATGGGTAATTTTTTGAAAGGAGAGAAACCTTTGAATGTCTTTGAGATTTTACTTAGCTTACCTTCCAAAGAAAACAGAATCATAGTTTATACTTCTAACAAGATCACATTTGGAGCCTTTCAGATTTCAGACACCTTCTTCTGTTTTCTGTTTGCTTGTTTGTTTGTGGTTTGTGTGGGTTGTTTGGTTTGGGGTTTTATCTCCCTCTCTTTATGTCTTTGTGCTGTATTTCTCTGATTTTTCACTCATCTTTCTACATTTCCCTCTGGGCTGCAAAGCTAGTACTGCCTACTGACGTCATCAGTCCGTTTCTCAAATGCTGACCTCAGACTGTCTTTAAGGGTTCTTTATTACTGTCTTCAACATTCTGTCTATAAGAATCATCCCATGTTGTTGTTTCCTCTGAGAAGCCCCCTGTGATCCCCTCCGTTGGTGTGCTGAAAGACTCATGAGCTTTTGCTCTGACATGGCTCAGCATTCCTGAGATCAGGACATTGCAAAGAACATGCGGCAACTGTGGAACTGGAGGTGGTAACTGTTCTGTTTGAACATCATAATGAAAACTGGGAACACCCAACACCTGCAGAGAGAAAGATGGACTGGAAAATATTCTGTTCATGTCCATTTGTTCTAAGTTTCTGTTTGTTCTCCACCCTTTCATTACCCATAATTTTCCTTATTGTCTTTTTGGGTCAGCAAACCAAGTTAAATATTGATCAGTGGACCTGCTTTTTTACTCTGTCTCCTTACAGTGGTAAAACTAGAGTTACACTGGCCAAAAGGACTGTTCTGTCTCCTGATTCATGTAGTTTTGATTGATGGGTTGTAGGAATGGCATGCTAGGTCCTGCCCTGCATCATGTCATTGATGTTAGGCCAGTTTAGTGAAAACTCATGTGAAGGAGGGCACAATAGAGGGTTCCTTCTTCTGGTATTCACTTTCCTTTGCTGTCATTCAGAAGTCTGGCAACTTCCTGCAGTGGAGACTGTGCTCAGCTTAAAAGACACTGATGAAAGGAAGCCAGAGCAGTGCTGGGATCTAAGCAAAAGGCCCCTGGGTTTCAGCCCACTGAGGTGCAGGCTTAGCTTACACCAAGGGTAGAAACTGCCCTGCTTGTTTGTAAAATGACCTGTGGATCTGCAAAGGTCTGGTCTCTCAAATCCATCACCTGGTGTCAAAGTGGGATTACATCCCCTCTACCTCAGCACACCCGCACCAGCTGGTGAGTCAATTCTGTTTGCTCTCATATGACCACAGGCTGCTTGAACAGCCTTCTCTCCTTTCATGGGGCAAGGAGTGGCTGTTTGGTTTCTTAGCAGCATGTTTGGGTAAAAATAGGAGCTGCATGTAGAGAAAGACACTTATTGTAACTTCTGTTTGCACTGAAAATTTTGAAAGCACAATGCAAACATGAGCTATATATCAAATATGGTCTTAAGTCTGAGAAGTCTGAGAGAGAGATGACCTCTACCTTGCTGGATGTTAGCGTTGCTAACGGGACTAACATAACGTCTTCAGTTGTGCATAGACATCATGATGGATGGTAAACTTTCCAGTTGCAAAGTTTGTTTTCTTTTTTCCATCTTAACTGCGTCATTTAATCCCTGATTATACACAATGTTTATCCACAGCGTACCAAACTGTACATCATGGATGCTTTTGGTTTTGCCTAAAGGAACCATAAAAGACATATGAGAAGCAAGCAAGAATATAAGTAATTCAAAATTTAGAAGGCAAAGTCCTTTATTCTGAAGACATGCCTGGTAAATATTAGAAATATGCTCTGCATATACTGTGTAACTGTCACAGAAGCAGAACCACAGAAAGGCTGAATCATAGTGAAGTTAGAGTGGGATAGGACAAATAGCCGAGAAATGTCAGCAGGAAAATTAATCTCTGTAATTCTGCGGGTGTAAACTCAGGAATCAAAGAAAATATAAGGAGACAGAGCATTTGTGAAAGAGATATAAGAAATGAAAAACAGAATACACTCAACAGGATGGTGGTCTAAGTTTACATACGCAGTACTTGGATGCTTCAGTGACCATAACATTAGTCATAGGGGTCTTCAGTCATGTAACAGGGGTGAGCAGGCACTTTGAAAGCACACAGCAAATACAGAGGACCTGCTGCTGTGCTTGTTCTAAGTGAAAGACTTGAAGAAGCAGGCTTTGGCTAAGTTTGGTCTGTCCCTCGTATATCTCTCCAGAGCAGAGCCTGTTCCTTGTGCCATGACCCTCCGAAGCATGCTGCTCCTTCTCTCAGCAGGATTTAGGTACTGAGCATCAACTGGCATTGTTTTTCTCAGGGGATTATGATCCTACAAATCTAATGATTTTGAAGAAGGAGCATCTGAACTGGGTAACTACTTGGGAATGGGTCCCAGACCTCTTCACTCACAAGACCATCTTCTATGTCAGCAAAGTAATTAAGTTTAAATAGAGTGAGCTAACTAGTAAGGCAGCTAAAAGCAATACGGAGAGTCTGTTCAACTGAAGATAAACAGATCCAAGACAAGGGTCCTTTTTGAACTGGAGATACTTTTGAAAATGATATAGAAACTCAATTCTTCAGATGTTTCTGAAATTTTTATTGCAGAACTGATACCTCTTTCAGACAAAATGGAAATGTCACAAACATCTCTTTTTGTTGTCAGCGCAAATCTTTATTTTGCTACTTCTGTGTTTAGGTGACCAGAAGTAAAGAGGCACAAAGAGCAGTGTCCTTTGAAAGCTTCTCAGTTTTACCTAAGATAAGCAGATGCAGCTGTCTCTGAGTTTTCAGTATCTTTTGTGCTTTTCTCTGCTTACTACAGGAAATTCCTTGAATATTACAAACACTGAAGTTATCTAACGGCAAAGAGCAACTATCATTGGCAAGTGACAGGATTTTAATGGTCTGTGCTGCACAACTTTTCCAAACTTTAAGCTGTACTCCACTCAGATTCAAACCATGGTCAGTGAGTAAAGTCTGTTCTCTACTGCAGACAAATAAAGGTTTCTCATCCTAGTCTTCCTTTACCTCAGCCTAGGAGGACCCTTGCTCAGCTCTTCCCAAGTTACAAGAAACGCATTGGTACTTTGGACATTTCCGTTGCAGACTACAGTGAAATTCTGACATATGCAAGCTGCCAATAAAATGCAGAAGAAAGCTACGTCATTACTAACATCATACGGGAAAAACAGAAGGTAGATCTGCAAACCACAGTTCTCTTTTGGGAAGCTCTGGAAACACTCCCACCTATCTTAAAATGTAGAAAGATTTGCACTGCAGGCAGTGGGACTGCTCACAACCTGCAACTGATGCACCTCCTCCTGGCACATGCAGGGCTGCAGGTTATGCACCAGAGGTGCCAGCACTCGTTTGCTGTTTCAGCCAAGTGCTGCGAGGTCAGAGAAGGCATTGACAAACTGCAGAGAGATTTAAATCTGTCTTCTGTCTTTTGTTGTTTCATGTTTTGCTCGGGCATGCTCAGAGAATTCTCCCCTCTTTCTGCAGCAAGGGCCTCGCTTTATAACAACATGGAAAGGCAGTCATCTAGACCTGCCCCAGTTGGATTGCACACTATGGAAAATGTGTTTAATTATGAAAAATTAAAGACAAGGGAGATATGTTTAGACTAAGAATGTAGACAGTTTCTTGGCTAGAAGCAAAGCTGAACAAAAAGGGTAAGAATTCTAGAACAATTGCAAAGGATTTATTTACATTTTTTAAAAGTCTACATATGTTTTCATTTAAAGCTCTTGGGAGGGTCATTTCAAAGACTGGAACTCCTGGCTGATCGCCTTCATCTCTGCCTCTGTTCCTCCTGCTTGCAACTTGAGCATTAATATAGAGACCACAGCAAAAGGAAATGCATGTCAGGTGTGACGTATCAAGTGACACAAAAGTTCAATCTTAAGAAACAAATTTTATACTGATCAAGTACTGTGAGTCCTTTTAGTAACCTTTGTTGGTGTATTTTGCACAGTTCAGTCCACAGCAGTTTCCCAGAGAGTTTCCAGTCTTGCTACCAATGAGAAGTAAAATTCATAATCATAAAATGTATTCTTGTTAAGCACTCCTGAATCACAAAATTAAAATAAATAATTCAAACTTTTTCTTCCCAGTAAGTTTCCTTTAAATTTTTTTCCCCTGTTTTGCTTCTGCCTTCTTTACCATACCTTCAACCTGGGTTACACTTAATCTCCTCTTTAACTCTGTAAAGCCTCAATAATCCTTACCCTACCTTTCTGGAACACCAGAACCCAGCAGTATAGTTGATCTGCAGATTTGAAAATGGGCCATTAGAGCTATTCATCACAAACGACTCAGAACAGTTTAAACAAGAAGAGAGTGCAAATATATGCCATCCTCAGACAGATTAAATGTCCTGCTGTCCTAATGTTCTGTCTCAGTAATGCAGGCTCCATGACCAATTTTCATGATAACAGAAAAAGAAAAAAAAAAGAATCAGCAGAGGAGAAAACTACAGAAAGGAAAGGGGACACTCTGGATTTCTTCAGCCAAATCTTACTCCTTTAGGAGGGATGATGCTCCTGTCATGGAGCGCTCAGCCTGCAGCTTACCTGTAGAGCAGGGACAGGGATCACCATACCTATAGTTTACCTTCCCTAAAGAGCTGTTGTTACTATATAGACACCTCAGAGTCTGAATAAAAAGGTCAAAGCTCTTATCCATAGCTGGGAGTCTGGATTGCAGGGCTGGAGGCTCTGGTTATTGTCCGAGAGCTATGTGTCAGCCAGAGGAAGAAAGAGCAGGAGGAGGGGGAAGGGGGCAGAGCATAGGTGATTCACATAGGTGATTTTGTTGACACTCTGAGCCTCAGAAAAAAAAAAGGCTAAAGGCTTCAAACCCATTTTTGAGTGTTTTGAAGTTTGTGTGCTGGGAAAGTGCTGTATGTCATTAAACAAACATTCCCGAGCACACCCTGCAGGTTGGCGCGTGTGTGTGCAGACTCAAGATGGCCAGAGAATTTCACTAGAATTTCACATGCAAGAGGAGGATTCATGAAGTCACGCTAAAAGCAGACAGCCTGAAATCATTAGAAGATTTCAGAAGATTTGAGGCAACTTTTTAAATAGCGGACCTTCCCCTCCGTACACATACACCTCCCTGTACTTGTACTGGGGGCAGGAAACAGTGGTAAACAGTACTAGGACAGTAGGTTTAGTGATGATTATACTAGATGTAGATGTAGATACTTTGGTAGCTTTAAGTTCTACACTTCAAGTCCCATGGAATCAGGTAGCTTCTCCACCCTCAGTTCAAGGATGAGTTTTATCATCTGTGTGTTTAGTTCTGCCATTGTACCATGTAGTGCCATTGGAGTTTTTCTTCTAAGGGAGGGAGTCGTGCACCTTTAATTGCTAAGGAGAAACCATGGCAGTATGAAGAACTATCACACTGTTGGTTTCGTCAGCCCCCTAGACAATCTCAACCTGTGAACTTTCTGTGCCATCTCCAGGAATGTGTGGCTGTGAGACAGAGCAAGCAGAGAATGCCAAAACAGGTAGGTAATCACTTGGCAGCAGACTTCTTTGACCTAAGCTTTGAGCCAGAAAGAGGACATTTTCTTGATAGGGACATACAGAGGATTCCTTCAGGAAAATAAAACTTGTTCTCAATGTCTTTGCAGGTGACAAGCCCATCTGCCTTTGGCTTAGTGTGCCACATGCTTGTGACAGTTGCATCTTCAGAAACTAACAATTTAATGTAAAAATGGTTTCCCAGATATGAGAGGAGGAAAAAACAAAGAAGTCACCCATTAAATAATGAATAAACTGATTACAAACTGCATCTCAGCTAACATTAATGTTCATGATTTAATGCTACACAGAAAACTGAAATATAAATTACATATTTAATTGGGGGGGGGGGGGCTGAGGAAAAGAAACAGGAAGGATTCCATTGAAAAAATGTAGTATTATTGTTTTCATCCTTGCTTGCTTTGTACTAGACAGGAATCCATTAACATCAAGTAAGGCCTATTTCTAATCCCTTTGCTAAGCCCCAGCTCTCTACCCAGGAGAATTTGTATTGAAGCAGAAACATGTCAATCATTTTGGCCAATTAAGCACAATAATAAACATGAAGCGAGTTAAAAAATGTGGGCGGTATTACCAGGATAAGGAGAGCAGTCTCTACAGATTTTGAAAGCTTGTCTAGATTACGAGGTTAGCTCAACAAAAATCAGCTTGTCTCCTAGGTCCAGGGGATATTCCTGATCTATAGCTTATTCATTTCCTGTACCGATGACACATGGGTTCAGAATGTGGCAAACGGTACCAGGCTTACATTTCACACATATTTCCCTGAGTTTCTGTTTCCTGAGTACTCCCCATGCTTCTGTAGTATGCTTCAGGCTAGCGGCAATTCAAATGATCGCTCTGTTTATCTGGAAGCTTGTGAAATAAATCAAGTGCTATTTGCATGCAGCAAGCTTACTAGATATGCTGGTAAAAACGGCCTCCGTGATGCTTTTAGCTGACAAGGAAGTAGTTAAGATATTTCTGTTTGATTTTTAGATGTTCTTTAAGCTTATCTTGTAAATGGCAGGACACTTTTGTTTGACATCTAAAAGAACAATGTCACTGATTTGCAGAGGGCATCAAAAGTTCTGCAGAATTTTTATTGTTTTTATTGATGGCCTACTTTTTCTCCCTCTGCCTCCTCAGTGACCCTTCCACATTAATTGAGTGGACCTGCAGCAGGAATTTATACCTAGATCTCCAGGTAAAGCAAATGACAGGAAACCAGCTGTGTGAATTGCCTCTGAAGGCAACGTACACAACCCCCTAAAATGTACGGGCTTATGTTGCCATGCAATTAGGAAGGGAAAGGTAAATTATGAATAAATTTAGTCGCCATAAAATGTAAAACCATCCTGACAATAGCTGAAGACCTAGGCTCTCTCTCTTGCAGTACCCTGGCTCCTGAGATGATCAAAATTCTGGGAGGAAAAGCCCACGTGCAGTGTGTACACATCCATGGTGTCTCTCGGGGGTCAGAAAGCAAGCAGGAGAAGGTGGGGGATGTCTGGCTTGCTGCCAGCTCACATTTTCATTTCGAACAAATGTGTGTAAAGAGTTTAGATGGGGTCCCTGAAGACAGTGTTTATCTGCTCAGCTTCAAAGAAAGCTGCCACAGGAGGACTGTGATGAAATCTGGTGCAATTATCCCTTTCAAAGACAAGAATGAATATATATATATATATATATATATATATATATAAAAATTTATTTTTTTTCCTGCTGGAAAAGACTGATGGATAGGTGAGTATCAGCCTGAACAGTCCTTATATTGAGGCATAATAAGCCATTTATCATTTCCATTTAGAGGAACTCTGATCTCTGCTTTCTAACCATGAATGGTAGGTGAAGGAGCCATTTCATTTGAGCTGATCTGCACTGCCCCCATCCACAGCTCCTGACATGTGTTTGTGCAGGCAGGTTGTAGGCTAGCTCTGATCCATGAATTATGTTTTTATTTTCCTTTTATCATTCCCTTTGGTTGAAAGAGTGTCTATAAATACCCTATCACCCAAATGCTGAGATGGTGGAAAACAGGTTAGGAATGCGGTATGCAGGCAAATCCCTCCTATTTCCTCCCTGTCTCCCCAGATAAACAGCCCATTTCTGATTATTCATCCTAAAGTCATCAATGCCTAAGCAAGTGACTGGTAGGTATGAAACAGTCAGAGAAGCAGAAGAGACTTTGGGGATACCAAGTCCCTCCTGTGGGCTGAATAATCCTGTTGTGTTTTGTGACCATTGTGTGTCTGAGGATTTTTGAGCTCTGCAAAAGGCAATCTTCATAGCTCACACAATACCCAAATGAAGCAGACTATACTCAGGAAGGATTTGTTTATTTTTAACCTTTCTAGCTGTACCACCAGTGATGCTGACATTATGCCATTAACTTACTCCTCGTATTTTAACATTGACTATATATGCATCCTTCGCATAGCTGTTCAATCTCATCTACATCTGCTTCCAGCCTTTCCCCACCTCCCTCCCATCCCCACCCCACCCCCATTCTGATCTAACTGGCATGTCAGTGAGGTTGCTCTTTAGATTCAGAGTCTTTGGAGATTATCATGACTGAAGAAAAGATTATACAAAAAAAGGGGGTTGGGGCGGGGGGAGGGGGGAATCATTGCACTTTTACAGTGAAGTACTGCCAAGGAACTAGCACAAATATGTTTGCAAACCTTGGGATATACCTACACTGCAACTGGCAGTAATACTGACTTTTATGTAGGTTTAACCTGAGCTGGCTAATAATGCTGAAGGTTTTGCACCATGTACTTGACATGGGCTGCACAAAATATGCAAGGATGCTGAGTGTTCACACCAGCTGAGGTAACCATCAGCAAGGCTACTACTGCTTGCACCAAAAATAGCCAGTTTGAAAATTACTTGGCATGCACTGCCACAGCAAGTTCCTGTAGGCACACAGGGGCATAGCCAGCACCAACCTGCTTAAGAAAAACAGCACAAATTTCCCCGGCCATCTTATTGTAAGTGGATGGTTGATGTACAGTACAGGCTGCAGAAGGTTTGTGTGGTCTGTAGCCAGACTCTCCAGAGCCAGAGTTCAAATTCACCAGTGGTGTCTGGGGAAGATGATATTCCTTTTGATTCAGACAAAAACAAGAGCTTCAGCTTTCCAAGTTATGAGCTCCTTAACCTTTGGCTGTTCAAGTGTGTACCCAGCATGCATATGTTAACATAAAATTCACCCAGGGCCTTAATCAAAGGCCACTGTAATCAATGTAAAGAATAGGAGGAAAGTAAGCAGATCATCTTCCAGGGATTTTTCAGTGGAAGTTTGGCTTCCTATTTATTTAAGGTCAACTTGAACTATGTTTAACTTAAGTTGAACCAACTTTTCTAGCTAGGAAATAGCAAAGTTGTCATCAAAACCAGTCGCTTTTGACTCACCACCTAAAATGATCAGGTGTTCATGTAGATCTGTGTCAACTGGATGAAACTGCCTTTTGATTGAGGCTAGAGATGACCTTAAAAAGATGGCCAGTCTCTGGAGACAGAAGCCTTAACTAGATATCTACCTTCTTGTGACACATGAAGAGTCCTGCCACACATCCATGTGGGAAAGGCTTCCTTCTGCATCTGGAGAATGCCTAGCGCAACAGTCACTGATGCTGGCTGAGGCCCCACCACTGACTTATGGCTGAGTTAATAATAATTTGTCACTTAATGCCAGTGGATGCATTTCCTGCTGTGGATCTGCAGAACAACAGTGAATGGGAGCTGATGGAAACTACAGCTCTCGCACCCTTAGGAAACATGACTCAGCTCGACAGTCAGGGTTGCTGAGCTTGGAAGCACTATCAATCTGGCTTCACTGGGCATCCAGATGTGGAGACATCTGCACCATGGCTTTCCAACTGTCTGCAGGCCAAAGCTCCCCTCCACAGGAAACCAGAAATTATGATATGTATGGCACACACCAATCTGACATCCACACACCTGCAGGCAGGGTATGTCCGAGACGCACAGTATAGGCAGGACGTGAGGAGATCTTCATGCATCTCGGCTTTGACACACCCACTAAGCCAGGGTTGGACCACCAAGCCCCAAAATGTAGGGAAATTTAACTCTCTTTCTGATGCTTTATACAATTTTGCTAATACCAAACTTTCATTGTGAGTAAAGATCCTTCCATTCTGCCAGTTCATTCTACAGCTCTTCACTTATGCTGCACAGTTGGATAGAGTTTGATGGTATGAGTTATAAAGAGTTTCAATGGCAAAGGGAAGAAAATTGACTGTGATGCAACAGGTCAGAAATGGGGATGCTTTCTTGTGTTGCACTGGCATCTGGTTTTGTAGAACTGTCCAGATGATTTTGTTTTCAAAAGATGTGCCCTGAACATGTGTGGACTAAAAAGCAAGTGAAAAAGGCTCTGAAATTAGATAATGCAAGTTTCCAGAAAAAGGTGTAGAGGATAATTAATTGAGGATGTATTCTTAGCATTATCACTCATAATTTAAACATGAAGAAAATGCCTGTGATAGATTTTTTGCTTCATACACTGAATAACGTGCACTATCACCCAGTACCCAAGACACTGTCACCTTGTATCCATATCCTATCAAGGGGCTGGATTTATGAAAGCATGGTGAAATGGTTCTTATCTAATGAGGTCAGGACATTAGTTCTGTTCCTACTGATATACAGCATTATGCTCATTAGATTGAAGACTTCCAGTTTTTTAGTCTTAACTACATGTTACCTTGCCTACAGCACCACATTTGCCCATCCTATTCTCATTTTTTTGTAGGATGGAGCAGATGGGGTCTAGAGGAACTGAAGCTGAGGAACTGAATCTGGGGGTACCCAGTTTTGGTGTTCTCAGCTCAACAGCTCTGGATGGCTCTGGGCCACCCATATTCCCCTAAACACAATATACACACACATAAACACAGACTAGATTTCCCTAAAGGCTAATCCTTAACCCCTTTTTCCCCAGGACATCATAAAGTGGTGCTTGTTAACTCAAGCTCTCCTAGCTTCGCAGGCCAACACCAGCAAGTCATGCCCATTTCCCACTGCACAGGACCCCAGTCCCACCTTTTCCCCCTACTCCAGTTCTCTCACCTCCCTCCTGTACAGTAAAACTAAGATGTCCCAATCCTCAGTATATACCCATCTTTTAGCTGACGCACCATCTCTCCCTGTTACTCCCTCATGAACCAGAAGTGCATCCACCTTTCAGCATTCCTGAGTTCAAGAGACAGCAGCTGCCTTCTTTCACCCCATTATAGTAGTCTTAAATAAATGCAATAATTAACCTCTGGAAGTGCCCACGTTTTTGCATTGATAAGAGCAGGCTATCTGCCACGTTTCTGGATTCCTGAAGCTCAAGGAAGTAGGTTTCATCCTTTGATATTATGAAGATTAAATATAAGGGCACTGACTATTGTTAAACTGTAAAAATGTCCAAGAAACCTGCAGTTTCTTCTTAAGATACCTTTTGCTAAATGTTATTTTGTTCTTTTATATCCAATTATGCATAAATCAATGTCGTTAGTGCCTAAGCACACAGCTTTTCCCTAGTAGAGTAAAATAGGTTTCTTTTAATAATTTAAAAACATTTAATTGAATGGGTACTTCATTTGCAGCAATAACTTCCCTGATCTATTCTACAGGTCATCCAAACAAACTCTTTTGTTATAGGGCTGGGTTTGGTTTGGTTTTTTGGATTTATTTTTATTTTTTAAATAAGATTCATATGTATTTTGATTTGTGCCCCATCTGCCTCTGGTAGCAATCCACAAACACATTTATATTTGGAAAACAGCTTGTACTGTATAGTGAGTATTTCATGGCACCCACAAGATGACTGCTTCTGAAAGTAATTGGCATTGGTAGACATGGAGTGTATGATTTTTTTTGGTGAGAGACAGTTGAGTAAATGGTTCTCAAGAAAACTGAGAGAAATTTAAAACCCAAACTTGGAAAAAAAATAGTTAGTTCCAGAAGGATCAATCTGTATCAGTATTGAGGGATATATTATCTTTGCAGAATCTTTTTTATCATATATTCCAGCTAGGGATGCTCTAGTATTTTTGAAGTAACTTGTTTGATTTTTGTGGGTTTTTTTTCTAAGAGTGTTGTACTTCAAAGGCTTGGGCAAATGAAACAGCTGGGGGTGTATCTTTCAAAAAAGTACTTGCAGACCAGGACATGCTGACACTGCATGAAATGTATGGCTAGACATCAACCAGTTAAAGGACAGCTCTTTCCTACACCCCTAGAAATGAAGTGCAAGCTAAATAGACCTGGTTCAGACAAATTATACTGATAATGCTCTTCTAAGCAGCATTCAAATAAATTCATACTGAGCAAGAATCTCATTGAGTTCCTTCCAGTTAACACCCATCTTCCACCAAGATCACTGTTCCACGTAATATCCACGTTAAGTATGATTAATATTTGCCTTTACAGCAATGAAAAATAAATATTTTTTATAGGTATTTGTTAGTCCTTGCAGCCACGCAGATACAAAATACCAAATGATTCCACAAAGGTCAGAAGCTCCTTTTTTTTGGCTTTATCTTTAAACAGATGAACTAGGAGGAAATAAAAAAGGTAATAACTGTCAGACTGATAAAAAGGAAAATTCCTATATTTGCTGACTTCAGCAAAACTGAGGCAAAAACCAGGATACAGAAAGGAATTAGTCATGTCTAAGAATAATAAAAATATCTACTGTCATATTCCTCATGAGATGACTTTCTAAAGAAAATCTTTGTTCATGTTTAGGCCCTAAGCAACTTCCTGCTTGCTCAGGTTACAGTCAAACTTCCCTCAAAGTCAATAGATTGTGTATTTATTTATTTTTATATGTGTTTTAACTTTCAGTGAGCACTCCAATGCTGACTGTTATTGAAGACTCCAAAAGGATTCTGATTGCTTTGAAACAAATACGAAAATATTTGGAATGGAGTCCTTGCAGTGCTTATGTCTGAGGCAGATCTGTAATCATCCTGGGGGAAAAAAAGTGCCTGATTTGCTGCATGTTTACTGAACACATTTACACATGACCAGGCTCTCATTCTGGATTCTCCCAGTAGACGGGTCATTGGTAGGTGTTAATATGCCAACATGCACGAAATGTTTTCTCCAGCTCTTGGAATCCAGAGTCACAACTGCCCCTACTGTCAAAAATGGTAGGAGAGGGCTTTGATGGGCCAACAAGATTCTCAGTTCCATGCCTATTTAGTTTTTAACAGTTGGTAAAGACAGCCTGAAAGTAAAATCTGTGGGACGTTTATTTTGTCACTGACTGTGTTGTGTCTGTTTCTTTGGAAAAATGGAAAACTTCAGTTTGCAGCATTTTTCACTGGAAGTAGCTTAATGCCAGAGTTTAAACAACATGGAAACACTACTGGGATCCTTATTCATACTCTTATCTATGACTCTCGGCTTGCAGTTTCTAGCTACATGAACACTTACATTTTTCATGTATTACTCAGACTTCATACCTTATGAATATGAACAAGAAGTTGGCAAAGCCTCACATCTCCTAAGACAAAATTCAAATGTTCCCTTAAAGAAAAGAAAATTGCATTCCAACTTTTAAGTCTAAAATTTCCTTGTGTGCTTCCAAAGCACTATTTATTTTACTGTCATATGGGTAGCAAGTGAAGCAGAAAAGATCCCCTAGCTAGGAAGTGATGGAAAACTTTTGAAGGTATTAAAGCGTACTGAAACACACATTATTGAAGTAAGATTGAAAAAGCTGGTCTATGCCTTCAATCCTAAGGTACTACAGACTTGTGCAGACTTATAGGGCATATACAAGGGTATATATTATTGTGTCAATGAACCCTTTGTGTTGAGAAACTTGGAAAAGCCAGCACCCATGTTGTTAGTCACCCCCAGTCACTTCCAGGACCTAACGGCTATGTGATGTTCAAACTAGGGACCTTGTATGTACACAGAGAGAATTCTACACCTCACAATTGGGTCTGAGATGTGCAGATCAAGCAGGAAACCTTTTAAGAAAGACAACAAGGGAAAGCTAAGGTGCATCTTAAATCTTGGTGCTTCCTAAGATTTATGTGTGGTTTCATTCATGATTCACAGCTCTTGAACTCTTGAACATGAAGATCATAATTTTTCTCACCCATATTCGAGGAGGATAGAGCTTTGTGGCCTGTAGTGAAGGACTTATCATGCTGGAGTCTAAAGAACAGCTCCCAGATTACAGATTGGCAGAAGGGTTAAACGGAAGAACAGCTCACATATAAATCTACTAGTGAACATCTGTAGGGTAGGTGACAGACTTTGCAGCACTGTCAAAGGAGCTGTACTTGTACCTGTGGCCAGAGGCAAAACTCCAGCACCATGTTAATGTCAGGTAATTTTTAGGTTTTATTGTAGAGAAGGCCCACAGTCTCTCAGCTGATCCCACCCTTCACTTCATAGAACTGGTCCTGGCAGAAAGACACTTGGCATGCAAGAAGCCTTAAAGCTGTCAGCTGAGAGAAATACCCTACTGCCTTACTGAAAATTCAAGGGTCAGGCTGTGGCTAGTGGTTATTCAGAGTTTAGGTAACAGGGAGCTACAAGATCAAGGGGAAAAAGAAGGTCACTTAGAGAGTGGCAATGCTGAGCATGGACTCTGCTGTGCACTGTACTGACCCCCATGCACAGGCCCACGCAGGAATGCAATAACAGCTCTGCACTCTCCAGTTCTGGACTTCTCATGTAGGTGAGGTGGTGTGTACAGATAAAGCTGTAGGCAGAAGGTGTCTTATGTCTATTAAAAGCTTCCACATGGAAGAATGGTGATTGTCTTTTACTCACATGAGCAGGGGCTTGGGGAGAGGGGTGCTTTCTCTCAAGGCTGTCAGTTTAACAAAGGATGTGTCTGGAGGACAGTCAGTGAATGATAAAGACTGAGAAAGGAGAAACATTCACTCCTTGGCTGGGAAGATATCAAACTTGTAGAGCCTAGGGGCTCTCTTCAGATGCATGAGCAGCTCCTGCTGAAGACAAGGGAAATGGTGTGTCTGTGCCTGTGAAGAGAAGTTGATCCTGGCCCCAGGTCCTTTAGAAGGAAGTGTTTTATTGCCTCTAAATAGAGGAGGTACTTGATTCCTCTTTCAAAAGCAAAAGTAAACATCATCAAACATGTTATTACAGACAGCCTTGGTGCGGTCTCCCCACCCTCTAGCTTTCCTCTCCCTACCTCCTTGTTATTTAAACAGAAAGTTAGATGTAGTACACAACTTTAAAGTAACCTTATATGGCAATTTTGCTGCAACAGTAAAAAATGATCAGTTTCTCTGTCAGACAGCCAAACAACACTTCTGCAGTACTTTTTGCACTGCCTTCCAATCTTTTGAACATTTGGTCGAAAAGCATGTTTCTGTCACAGTCCTCGTCTCAGTCATGATGTCTGAAGTTTACAACACTCTTTTGGAGTGAAAAACAGACAAGTGCCATCCCTGATAAAAACAGGAACAATGAGAAAATCCAAGTGAAGGAATTCAAGACAATCTTTTCAGCATGTCAAGGCTAATACAGATCCTGCCAATTTGAAGCAGGTGACGTATGCTTTATACACTTAGTACTGAAGCAAGGTGAATGAGAATAAATTGGCTAGTCACAAAATGCTCACAAAGGCCTGTCTGACACTATCACGTACTCAGGGATGGAAATGTGGCCTTCCTCCATGATGGGAAGAGGAGGGCAGTTATCCACTATGTGGTAGGAGAGCAACCCAGAGAAAGCCAAAGCAATACTGCAAGATACCAGTCCATTGAGGGGTGCTTGCATAAGGATGAAAGTCAATTTGTTAAACTCAAGATACTTCTCAGCTTCGTGAAAAGAACACCTTAGTCACAAGACCTTCCTGCTGAGCAGCTGTGGGCATTCCTCTTTGCATGTAGAGATAGCAGAACTATACCACAGACCTTGGAGTGCAGCCCTACACAGCCAGCTTTTATTCACGGACTTCATTTTCATCCTAAAGAAAGGTTACACATCAATTACTGTATACAGTGCACTTCATTGAGAGATTGCTGAACACTGTCAATGGGGCTATAATAGAAGTCTGTACTGCATCGGAAAAATCCAGCAGTTTGACTTCGCTGATGGATGTGTCATTCGTTCCCCATATCCTGGCTGCTATTAGAAATGAAAATGTCTCTTCCTTTAACTGCTTTGGACATCTCATCTGTTCTTCTGTGTGAATATACCATTAAATGTCAGCCTATAGATGTATCATTTGGGGGGTGAGTAATAGGCTAAATTGTTCTTATCTGAGTAAGACACACAAATCCAAACACAGGCACATCAATAAATGGCTGGACAGTCATGAAGACCAAGCAGCTGTAATGCCTCTTGACATTGCAGGGAGCAGCACTTCCAAAATCTCTGAGAGGGGTTAGCTGTTTAGGGATGGAACACACCTTGGTACGGGATTATTGGCAGAAAGGTTGAAAATGGCCCTGATTTTCTGTAATAAGTGTTGGTAAAAGCAAGTTACTTTACTGTGTTTCACAATATGCACTCCTTGACACTTATACCTTTGGATACTAGTTTATTATAGAATGTTTGGGGAGTTTTTCTGGCAGGGGATACTGTCAGGACAGGAAGAAGAAATGAGTTAATGGCACAGAGACTTCTTGTCTGACTGTTCTGCACAAGGTGGCTGGAGTGGAAAGGCCTGCACTATTTTTTCTGCTTAAACGTGCATTGCAGATGTGAGGAGGGTACATCAGGGCTCCTGGGGCATTTTTAATGACATCAGAAGGCATTATTTAACCGTCAGGAGGTTAACATTTAATAACTAGGTTAGAATCTGCTGTTATCAAACTTGTCAGCCTTCCACTACTAAAGAAATATTAAACATCTGTGGAGGCCATGAACTGCCTCAAACAGTTGATTAAAAAATGTGTAAGAAAAACATTTTCAAAAGTATCCTAGAATCCTTTAAAGTTGGAAGGTTTGTAAATGAAGGTTGATACCTAAAAATGAATGCCTAGTGAGATTAAAAATACCTACTGGAACTCTTGTAAGTGATGCAAGGTATGGGTTTAAAAAATGTTTTTTCAATCTATTTTGTATTTATTTACACATCTTGAAGGTTTTTGCCCATAAGCAGCTAACTCCTTTTTCTCACCTAAATTCCCTCAGGTCCCTGAGTATCTAAGGGAGGCTTAGTCTTCTATGTAACTAAGGTGCCTTTGAAAATTTGCAGGAATTGCTTTTGCTCTGACATATAATTTTGAAAGGAGAGGTTGTAGATTGACTATACACTGGCATTAAACTAACAGAAAGGAAAGCAGCAGCATGCAGAAAAGTGATGTGGTAAGACTGTTTGCTCTAGTCTTCAGTGTAAGGTCAGAATAGTCACCCAGTAGATTAAGAGTTAAAACAGAAACTAGTGTATAAAAATCACACAGCCAGCTGAGGAAGCACTTGAAAAATAGGTGCAAAAATAAAGCTTGCACCACAGCTCAGACCAAATTAAACCAGCCTTGCACAACATCTGGTCTGGAGATGGTGTGCTAGCAGCTGAGTGGCAGCACGTCTCACAGCCCGACAGGCAGTGAAGGGAAGGTACAGCTCAGGATCTCCTGCTCAGCTCAGCTAGCTGGGGGATACCTGCTCTGCTCCTCAGCCTGCAGCGGGGGCATGCTGGTGCCCATGATCTCAGACAAGGCAGCCCACGAAGAGGAGGCAGGAGGAAAGCAGCAAGGAGGTAGGGAGGTGGTGTGTGGCAACAGAGGACAAAAAGTTGTAGGGAAGGGACCATGGGGGCAAGTTGCAGCAGAGAAGGAGGTGGTAGGTTACGTGTAATTACAGATGGAAATGCAGGGGTGTAGAGAAGCAGCAAAGGGAAGGCCAAAGCTGGTATGCGAAGTCTCACCTGCCACTGAGGTGGGCAGCCATGAAGTAAACCAGTGAATTATGCTAAGTTGCTTAGACACCCCCAGATCAAAAGAGAATGAGGTGTCCAAACAAAAGAGGACCATGTGTGCACCCTTCACACCAGTGCCCAGGTCAAGCTGCACTGTATCCCAAGAGAGGACAGCAGCTGCTTGGGGAAAATGGTCAATAGCATGGATCAATGAACATGAGCACAGCCAGAAGCCATGGCAAGGTTGATGGGGTGACAAACTGCACGATGTATGTGCCAGGGAAGATTAGATTCCCTAAAACAAGGGAGTCACGGTCAGTCATGCAGCAGTAACTTCACCACTGAGACCTCCGAGACAGAGACAGTCCAGGCACCCAGCTCCAGTTTCCTCAAGCCCATGAAACTGAGACAGCTGTACTTTTCCAAACCCTCACCAGATCAACAGGAAGCAAATTATCACCATTTACTTAATCTCCTGGTTTTTGCTACCAAGACTGCTGGAAACATTTCCATTTTGAAATGTCACAAATGTGTAAGAGAGAAAAATGCATTTAATTTACTTATTCTTTTTCTCTGTTTCAGAGATCTGAGTGTCCTGAATGTCAATTTCCAAATCCTCAGTGGCTTAGCAGAAATTGAATTTGCTCTTCTGTGAGTGCCTCATGAAGCCAAAAGAGGACAAGCTTACTTTAGACCTTTAAAAGAGAGGGAAAATAAACAGCAATGTAAGTACAGATTTCATGAACTAATTTGTCAAGTCACTCTGTTCAGTTTCTCAGCTTTATGCTGGACTTCTTCCATGTGGCCTTGCATTATCTCCCTTTCTTCTCACCTTGTAAAGGTTCCAGTCCTGCACAGATCTCCACATATGTCTGTAAAACATCCAGCAGTTGCCTTGGTCTGTCAAGGTGATTTAAGTTGCAGTTTTCTTATGTTGGGGCTCTGCTGTTGCTAACACTCCCATGCTTAACTACCTCACATAGCAGAGTTTAGCACATGTGTAAGAGTTGGCAAGACCGGCTATTTGCTTGAGACACATTATATGAGAGCTATAAATATTTGAAAAGTGGCCAAGAACAAGTTTTGAAACTATAAAAGTACCACTGGGGGTGAAATGACAACTTTCATTGTCAAAAGAGCAGCACTTTATTACAATTCACTGGATTTTTTTATTTCCTTCCTAGAAATTAATGAAATATGTGAAGAAAAATATTGCAGGAAGTTTTCTTTAATATAGTTTCTGCATTTTCCTGGAAGCAATGATTGCTTTCTTTGTTTCAGACACTGAAAGAATCAAGGTGTACCAGAACACTAGAAGAGTCTTAGCTATGCTTGAGCATAATCTGGAAGTATTATGCTTGCGGCTTAAAAGATCATTCTTTTTAAATGCTTCTGTTTCAGCCAGTGTATAAAAATATCAGGAAAATCAGAATGATCCTGGCAAATCAGCTTTGTGCTGCCTTCTCTATTAAGGTTGCTTATTCAAAATCATGCAGAAATGGATTCAATACCGAACATGCTCCAAGTCATACAATGTCTCTGCTTGTCTAGGTGCAGCAAATCACAGTTTCTGACAAAAAGTACAGAAAGGAACTCACAAAAGCGATTGTAGGAAGGAATGATTCACAGAAAACAACATATGTAAATGACAGAAGGGCAAACAAAACGTCTATCATTATAAAAAGGGGAGGAAGGAAAATTACTGGAAGAAAGAAGCCAAAAGCCTAGCTGTAAATACATGGAAGAAAACAGGAAGATGAGCCAACAGCCAGTGAGGATTTGTTAGAAAGAAACCATACCAAACCACTCATTCATTGCAGAAAGATGATAGCATACTTTTCCTTTGTGGTTGGGGAAAAATACACACATCATGTAATTTAATTTTAATGCATTTTTTGTGGGGTATCACAGGAAGACCACATGAACAAGCTAGGGGAGCATAGAAAGGATGAAAATATCACAGGGAAGCTATAAAACTGGTAGGAAAGCTGTATTTTGAGAGAAAATATGAGTGTTTTGTGGACAGGTTACGTTGTGATTCTGGAGTTTTACAAGTGTTTGTCCATAATCCAGGGTTATATTTTTATTAATGACTTCTAGGAAGGAAAAAAAAAGAGGATGATTATTAAAATCTGGAGATGATGACCAAACTAAGGGGACCTGCAAGTGTGTCAGAGACAGGATAAATCTGGAATGCTCTAGATGTGTGATAGAAATGGGGTTATAAAAAGAGGCTGTAATTCAGCAGGGACAAGTAGAAAGTACATGGACAGGAATCATCAACATGAATAAACTCAGGCTCAAAAATAACTCTATAAAGTAGCACTTCTACAGAACAGATTTGGGGATCTTAATGAGTTAGGAGCTCAACAGAAGTCAGCAATTTCATGCTGTTTTGGAAAAGGTAAATGCTGTATCAGAAGGTATAAGTAAGAATAAGTGAAATAGACATCGACCTCTATTCAGAATTCCATAAAGCTTCCGCTGAATATTTGAACATCTGTCCAGTTTTGGGCAGAACACCTCAAGAAATGTAGAGATCAATAAAAAGGTATGCGGCAGAGTTCATGAGAAAATAAAGAAAAGCACAATATCTGGCAGCATATTAAATGAATTCTGATTGCAGCAGAGAGCAAAGGCATGGCTGAGTCTTCAAAGTCCACAGTAAGGCAGATGAGCAAGTGACAGGTTTACATTATGACCAAAAATATTCAGGTTGGCTGTAACTCGGAAAACTTGTTAAAACTGAGAGTACAAAAGTGACAGAATAGATTTCCTGGTGAGGAGTTTTGTTGGAGCTCTTTAGGGACACATTAAACAACACCTGTGATGAAGGATTCAAATACCACTGATTTTTCATTCAGGACAAGAAGCAGAATTCTTGAGGGATATAAAGACAATGATATTAATTTCTTCTTTAAAGTGATTTTATAAAACTTACACAAAGAATTGATTTTGAAACTGTTACTGACAGTTTACTCCCAGAAGAGTGCTCAAAATGTCCATTCAGGAACTGGAACCTCATTTTGAATGGGACAGTGAAGTGAAATCTTCCCTTGTGTACCAAGAACTCCAGACAAAGTCATAGGGTCTGGATAAGCTTGCAAGATCAGGTCACAACTGGCTTTGCTAATACTTCCCAGAAACTGCTGTCTTTGTAAGAGCTTTTGTTGGGATTGCACATAAACAGCTCTGTTGCCTTGCTCAGTCCAAAATTATGACCTTGGCTGGAAACACGTTTGCTTGAATCCACTACTGGAAAAGCATATTACAAGAAAAATTGCATGCAGCAGTGTCTTGAAAGCAGAGAAGGAGCCAACATCAGGATCACTTTCCTATTCTGGAAATTCTGCCCCAAAAATGAGAGCTTTCAATCATGCAGATAAAATATTGAAACCCAAGAAAGACTGAGACAGTATCAGCAGAGTTGTATCAGGAAGAGCTTATTCTGGAATAAATTCAGATGATATGTTATGATTTAGTAACACGCCCCTTTATACTGAACCGTGGATTCAAGTGCCAGTCCTGAAGGATGCTGTGCACCTAAACAAAGCACACTCAGCATTCCACTGATGTGGGCCTAGAAGCTGAGCTAACTTCAACTAGTCAAACTTGCAGAGGAAAACTTGGATGGGAAGAGGGGGATCTGACTCCATGTACTCCCCCCAAAGGACTTGGTATAACTCTTCATGGTCAATGGACTGCTGTGACAGATAACTGGCATGTAAGTGGGCCATTTATGTGTATGAGCTGTGAAGCTATTTGTTGAGTAGTATATGGAATCATGGTAACTATTAGCTGAGTGACATGTGTTAATAATAATAAAAAGTTACTTTTTGTTGCTGATGACTCCAAAAGCTGGATTTTTTTAACACCAAAGACCTGAAAAGGCAAAAGAAAAGAAGGATAGGTGTGATAGCAGGAAGGATGAAGTTGTGTTGCTGAGTCACTGAAATTAGAAAGCAAAAATATTATTAAGTCTCTTTGTCTGATTGTGTAGGACTTTTCCCTTACAGTGTAGCCCCCAGTGTATTGCCAAAGCTTGTTTAAAATTATTCAGTGGCTTCTCATGGGATGCAACTCTGCTAACTAATAACTTGTATTTCTTTTTCCCTGATTCTTCTACCCACAATTTTACATTCTACTATCTTAGTCCTTGGAAGACCTGCATACAGATTCCTTTCCATAAATGAAACTTGTGTCTTTCAAAAAACACGTACATTGGTGTCACATCAGCCTCCCATTTCATTCTGGGTTGGTCAAAGTTTCAACATAATGTTCATTTTTATATCTGGCAATTTCCTTTCATAAAGCAGTCCCTCTAGTGCCTTAAACACATCTGTTACTTTCCTCTGAACGTCTTCCAACCTATCAATATCTTTCTGGAACTGAAGGACCTAGGAGTATACCCAGTGTTTTAGGTGAATCATTACTTCAGAAGGATTTTGCATTAGAAAGTCCTATAAGTAATTGCAAAAAATTATAAAAGCTACATTCCAGTAACCCTGAGCCAAAAGATGTTAGTGGTCTACTCTGTGTGGTATGGATAACACTCTCTGCCTAATGTGGGACACTGCTGGAGGGAAAAGCCCTCATGCTCAAAGCAAACTGGACCTGCTTCTCAGTCCTCTGCAGCCTTTTTGACCTGTGAAGATTATAAGCACTTGATTGATATTTTGTAGTCCAGTCTATCTTATTTTAAAATCAGGTAGTGAATAGATATGGTGATGAAATTCATCTCTGTGAAGATAATCTGCATGATCCTTAACTTTCAATTTGAGACGTGTTTTGAGGTTTGAGAAGTTCTCCCAATGGATTGCAGGCTTTACACTGATCATACATTTTCCCCTCATAGTTACAGGAAGTAATCACTTCTGTGTGAGTGGACCACAATATATATTAAAGCTGAATTTTTAATTCAGGTTTGTGCTTATCCTTTTCTTCTCTTTTTTTGCAGCATGTTTCTTGTGGGGTGTGGTTTACATCAGGCACCAGAAAGGAGAAAGACAAGATGTTGTAATGAGAACAAGCACTGTTCCAGGCCCCTCCTTTTCAATTTCACCTAGAGCTCGCCCTGACCTGGCTCTGGGACCTGTGCTTGGCAGAGGACTTCTGTTCCTATACTTCCCTTGATTATTCTGTCTCCCCAGCATTTATGTTGCTCCCTCTTTCATCTGCTAGTGATTCTGCTTGATTTTCTTATTAAACATAGGTAGATACAGATCATCAGCATACAACAGTTCTTTGGGTGCACAGGCCATGCCAAGACTTTAGCTAACACTGTTTCCATCTTTCTCAACCTGACCAAGGACGAAGCAGTGCCCTACTTTGTACCCAAAACAAGTACCTAAAAGCAAGTGGCTGATACTTCAGGAACATTGAGAGCGCAGCTGTCTCCTTGTAGGGCTTTATTGTCAAGGAAGCTGTGATTGAGCTACTTTTATACATCTCCTTTGCACGTCATTCCTTGATGACAGTCAAATTTTGAATTCCTAGAAAGAGGGAACTTCACATACCACCACAGGAACACACACCATCAAATGGTAACTTGAAATGTGCCTATTCAGCTCTCTTGATGTTCTTTGTTAGCATAATGTTTGCAAATTTCCCCTTTCTTCCTAGGAACAAGAACTGGGGTAAGGCACCAGCTTACTAACTCTTATGTTAATAAATGGCCAAGTCAAAACTAAAGATACTACCTGGGGGAGCTGAAGGACTTTTGTGTGGGACCGTAAGCACAGGCCTTCTGCTGCCTAAGATTCTGTGAAGCAGATTCAGTTACTTTAAAAAGACAGCTGGACTCTTATCACCTGCTGTGTTCATGTTCTTCCCATCACTGTTGATATAACTTAGACTGGAATCTGAGTCTCTAATAAAACATTTGAGTGTTTTATTTTGCATTTTATTTTGTTGTGTTTTTTTAATGCACATCAAAGTCATTCATAATTCCCAGAATTTTCTACACTGAACTGTTTGCTTAAGCAAAGACTCTAGTGATGGTGTGAATTATTTATTTATACAGTCTACTTTTAAGTTGGGTCCAACATTAATTTGGCTGGGTCACGGGCATTGTGGATTTAATTGCCATGTAAATAGCTACGGAGCCTATGTCTTTAATTAGTGTGCTAAATTCTACACAATTTATGAATAAAATATACTTATTTTGACATTTTGAAACAGTTATTTTATTAATGAAGAATTTATCAGTGTTATGCCAATTCCCTTGCCTTTTGTTAATTATATGCCTCTCTTGCATTTTCTGATATGTTAATTTTGTTTGGTATAAATATTTGTCCTCATTAAGAAGAATACATTGTCAGTGTTGACTCACTTTTTTCCTCCTAACAGATAACTTAAATGGGACTTCATTTTTTTCATCTTGTTATTCTTACAGATTTGTAAGAATCAGCTAGCTCTGTCTTCCGTAAAATCCTCTTCACCCAAGGAATGGCCCAGCTTTCTCTGTGTGGTGTTCATACCATGTTGAAAGTGATAAAGGATAGGATTTAGCTAGCTGTGTTTCTCACAAGAGGGAATAAAGAGATAAGTTTTGCTAAGTCACACTGTCCCTTCTGTGAACTTCTTCTGCTAGATTGGTAATTCACACATGATGCATGCTAGGAGGCCTGAAGTATGCAGATATGGAACAGAGGGCATGAAGAGAAGAAGGCTGTGGTGTCAGAGTACTTTTAGAGTGATGGGAAAGCCATAAACTCAGACAGGAATAGCTTTGACCCTCTGAAAAGTAAGGGTTTTTTTAACCTCACATTCCTAAATAAGGTTATTCTGACTCCCTTTCCTTCTCAAAGAATAGGAGAGCAAACAACCAAATAAAATTGACATACAACCACGAGTCTCTTTTGTCACACAGCTTGTGTATTTTTACTTGCACATGAACTGATATTGTGCCAAGACCACCGGGAAGGTACAAGGCATGTACTGATGGGGGAAGGAGAGAGCAAGGGAGGCAGGTGTGAAAGGTTTAGAGGAAGCAACAGCACATTTGCCTCTGCAAAGTGGGAAGGATGGGGATGGCAGATACAGATAGCTGTTTGAAGAACCAGTTTCATTTTAAAAACATGAAATCTCCTGATTTTATCAGGCATCCACACTGTTTGAAAAGAAGGTGATAAGGGAGGCCAGGCCTTTAGGAGCTCAGGTTGAATGCTGAAGATAAAACTTGCTGATGAGAAGGAGACAAAATATTGACCACAATTTGGGATAAGAGTCCAAGAAAATAGACAGAGGAGCATAGAATAGAATCATAGAATCATTAAGGTGGGAAAAGACCTCCAAGATCATCGAGTTCAACCTTTGGCTGAACACCACTTTGTCAACTAAACCACAGCACTGTGCTGTGTCCCACTCATTTCTTGAGCACTTCCATGGGTGGTGACTCCACCACTTCCTTGGGCAGTCTTTCCAATGTTTGACAACCCTTTCAGTGAACAAATTCTTCCTGAAAGAAAGAAGAAGAAATGTGCTTCCTGTAAGAAGCTTTAAAAGAAATAATAACTATGTAATGATTGAATTTCAAAGATGAAGAAGAACCACGTACTTGCAGAATTTTTATAAACAACAGAAAAGCCTGAAACTGTATAACTCTTCTAAGATGCTAGGAAACACCAACAGTTGGGTGAGAACCTAGAAACAAATATGGCTTAACTTTCAGATATTACATTGCAAAGCAGTCAGGCTCTTGTTGTATTGGGGGTAGAAAAGCTGGCATGAGCATGAGCTCAATGCCAAACAAACAACATCTTAGAGCAAAAACTTTTTTTTTTATGAGCCAGTCACATATAAATCCATCATTAATAGTGACATGAAAAGCAGATGTTCTTAGTTTATTACTCTGCTTTGGACAGATTCTATCAAATACTAAGCCAAATTCAGCTGAGGTTACCTGATCTTGTACCTCTTGGCCTCTTGTAGCTGTTACGAAGAGTTCAGTACTTCCACCACTCCTTGTCAGAACATGCAAGCTTTCTGTTTAATTATGCCTTTCCTGTTACAGCTTCTAACCTGTGCTAGGTCATGGAAATATGTCAGGAGAAGACAAATCAAAGGAAGCAGTCATAGCTGAGAGTAAAAGCACAACAAAAGCCACACTTTTAAAGACGCAAACAAGTCTGTGGATGCAAAATCCGACAGGGTTTCAAGTACACAGATGAGAAAACCCACTGGATAGTAGATCTACTGGGAATTATTAGGCAAACCTCATCAGAGTCAGGAAATCCCTTTAGACAGATATATTTAGAGGCTACTGTAATGATCAGGGAGTGTCATGCTTACTTGTCCAGAATTAGGGAAGGGAGGAAGGAGTGGCCTGAGTCTGGCTCAGGGAGGTTCTGCTAAACCAGAAGTGGTGTGCAGGGCATGTACTGCAGGAGCCACCAAGCCAACATCAACCCACCAGCTGGCCTACATCACTACAGCACTTGCAGCAACTCTGCCACTTGGGTCAGATAAGACTATACATCCAGAAAATTACATCACGTTGGGAGAGGGTAAGGCTCATCCTGATGAAATAGTGTGGCGAAATGGAAATAGATTTGACTGGAAGACATATATCACTACTTGGAAGGAGCTGTAAGCTGTAAGATACATCTGCCTGTAAGCAATGTGGATACCAATGCATTTTGGCTGGGAGTGGCCCCAGGGTTGGACTGAGATGCATCTCATGTGTGGTCACTGCCTGTCCACAGCAGCAGCTCAGCAGGCTGGACGTGTATTCATTTCAGAGACAAGGAGCTTATAATCAGCAGTTGCACTAAAAGTCTGGAGTCTCTGTGTACATGGATATGTGTGGGTATGAATTTGCATAGGGCTTCACTGACACAGCAGGCATTTTCACCCCAACAATTGCATATAAATGTCACACCTTGGAGTAACTCTTTATCTCTGAACTTCAACATCCTCACAGACTCAGTACTACTGTCCAGATTAAGTGAAAATATTTTTCAGTTCCTACATATTTTTCTCTGCCCAGATATGCTGTAAGTAAACTAAAATGGTCAGGTTTATATATCTGCAGAGGTAAGATTATACATCAAAGGACAGATGGAAGATCTGGGCCTGCACATGGATGTAGATCCTGCCTGCTCTAAGTCACCTAGAAATATGGAAAACATCTTCTGGCTCTTGAAGTCTGAAGTCTTTAACACGTGGATTACTTTCCATTGCAGACAAATTTCAGGTCATCAGGCTTATTTCAGCTGCAGTAAAAATGAGGATTTTAACATAGATTTAAAAGTAATCCGAGAGTAATCCACTGAGCTCCTTGTTGAGCCATCTCCACCTTTTTCTGCTATTTGAATTTTGCCATTTTTGTGCTGTGATTACATCACATTTTATTTTCTACTTTGATTGTTTATTTTTCTACTATGTTGCTAATTTAGCATTTTTTGAGGTGCTGGAAGGCTTCCTCTGGAATTATTTGATCATATACATTTGTGGAGTGCTTTAATGTCATCTGCTACTTACTTTTGCAACATGCATTTTAGACAATGCTGGGATTTGTTTGAACATTAATTTCCTTTGTGGATGGAAGCCAGCATACTGCTTTCACATCACAGATCTGCACTCAATTGTGTAACATTTGGATCAGGAACATTTAGGATTAAATATGTTTTCTAAATGTTTTGATAAAGCATTACTCAACATAAGGTCTGCTGCAGCAGTCACACTTTTCAGGTAACTGATCTCAATGCTCTGAACAGCAGGACTTTGAAGACTTCAGCCAGGAGGTGACTTGATTTGTTAATCTTGCTTTTTTTCAGTGTTTCTTTTAGTCTCCTCTATTTCATTACATTTGAAAATTAAAACAAATTCTTCCAAGAACAAATTTGTTTGCATGTTGGCCTTTGCTCGCACTGACATTTATGTATTTGTATACAGTTGCCGTTCCTTCTTATGCTGAAATCAGTTCTGTTTTAGTGTCACTACAGTCTAAGTAAGGGATATCCTACGGTGATTTTGACACAATAAAGACTAATTGAAGCGTCAATTATTTCAGCCGTGTTTTGTATTACAAAGTTACATGTGCTCTATTCCATTTAAGCAAAACAATCCCAAGAAACAGAGGGGACAGGATGAAGGGTCATAGTCAAAGATGTGAGGTCTTTACTGAAGCTGACTGCAACAGGAAAAATTACTGATTATATGTCTGTGCTTCTCTTTCATTTATTTATTTTTTAAAATGAAGTGAATGATATCCTGGTAAAAAGAAATTTCTTTACAACATTGCATTCTGTTCCCCAGATATTCCTGCAATTGGTCATGAAATTTGATTTATGAGAATAGAGAAGAACCACACACAGTTTTACAGAGAAGGATGCTCTAGGAAATTATGAGAACCCACATTATAGGAAGTACATTAGCTTTCACTTCCTAAATAATTAAACAGCACACTCATTCACCTTATCTCTAGAAGTAAAAATGGATCTTTTGCAAAGGACATTGTCTTTTACTGCAGAAAATACATTGTTTCTGCATACAAAAAGCAGAATACAATTTGAAATGTGCAGCAGAAATTCTGGAGAACCCATAGAAATCAATCAAATGTCATTACAAATGCACATTAAAAACTAGAATTTTTCATTACACTGACAGTCAATATTTATGTAAGTCAACATGAAGTGATAACTCTACAGTTATTTGTGGATCAACATCTTTCATCAGAAGAGGTTATCAGGTATTTTTCAATACAACGTGTTTCCTCTAAAGGAAAAAATGTTGTTCCGTGAAAGTAAAATGTTTGCAGAAATAACTCAGTTTCACTGAACTGATGAGCGGTTGAGCACCAGTTATCCTGGGGTTATGCCCAGTCACACCAATTCAGCCAAAGCTTTCAGGAACTCTGATTTTAGACTTTGTGGAAGGAATTCTGGAAGCCTAGAAAAACTTCAGTCAGGTCCCAGATTTCCAGATCACTTAGCCACTTCACTTTATGTTGGAGGCTTTTCAGGCTGTTCTTTAACCTCTCAGGATGGCCAAGGTAACAACACAAGTGAAAACCAGCTGATTATCCAGTTTCATAATTGATAATTCCAAGATGAGATCTTTTGTTTCCTCTTCAGGTAGCAGTTTTACATATTTTAATTTTCATTCCAAAATAAGACCAAATCTTCTGCTCTTTCATAACTTTCCACAACATTGGGAATTCAGAATTTTGAGCGGCTATAACCACAATAACTTAGAGTTTCTAATATTTTTTATGGAAATATTTGTAAAACACATGGAATGTCCGCAGTTGTTCTGATTAGTCTGAAAGTTCAGATTAAACCCACAAGGTTTTGTGTGTGTTACTGCTCTTCTGTTTGCACTTTTCAGTTTTCCAGTAAGGAGGCAGAAATATTAGGATGTGATTCAGATCCCTGTACTGTCTAAAAAATATTAGCAAATGGTGATTAATCAAAATAACAGTGCCCAGGATGATATTTCTTTGCATGAATTATTTTCAAATACATATTATCCTAGTGGAGTAAGAGATATAAATTACAAGATATTGGGTAATTTCCTGCCTGGGTAACTAATAGAGACTACTAATTTGACTTGCCCTAGGAAAATCAATCAGCCACAAGTTCTGATCTTTATGCATGGGACTACACATTCTAAGCATTTAAAGACTTTAGGTGACTCAACTTCAGAAAGGTACACCCCAAGTCCTAAATGCACAGCTCTGTGTCAGCCAGATACTTCATGGGTTTGTGTCCCTTTCTCAGGTATGAATGACTGCCAGAGATAGTCTGCAAAACTAAAGGGGCCATAATTTCCTCTTACTGATAGCAAAAGGTTGATGGAAAACGTATACAGCAAGCAACATTAGTAATGGTGAGTGTAATCAGTTGTACAGGTCTCAAACATCACATCTGTTGGGTGTTCTTGAGCACTTTTTGCTGACAATTAAGACCAGCAGAGTCCTCCTGTAACACCCATCTTGGGTGTTCAACACAAAGGACGAACTGCAAAGGTCTTATGGTTAGTATTCAAGTTTTTCTGTCAGAAACCACATGTATGTGGTGAGACCACATACCAAACAATTTTCTCCCATCATTCAAGCTCTCCCTATTCTACCTGCCAACCAGCTTCACCACCACCTTACTATGTTTCATTGCTCTTTGTTTTTCACTGCTTTCTCTGTGACTTAACAGCTGTGAGCAAAACCCGAGGACTCAATCCCTACTAAACCTGAGACTGAAAAATTGAGGTGCATGAAAGCAAGGTGTCTCTTTTTGATCCTTTCTGGTATGTTTATAAATGACAATTTATTCAAGTGGCTTAATCAAGACAAAAAGCTATCTCAAAGGTGCTAACACTAGGAAAATTTTAAGATGGCAATATTTAGGAAGTCTCTGAAGATAAATATAGATGCAGAATATCCTGCCTATGGTTGTCTCTCACCTGTTTCAATTTGTGGCTCTAGCCACAACGGGCAAAGCCCTGATGCTTCACAATGACCATTTGGAGGCTTCCCAAAATCCCTACTGATGCAGTCTCAGTTTTGGAAAATGTTAAGAAGCTACCAGCCTCCTGAAAATCAGTCTGCCTAGAGGTATTATTAGACTGACAAAGCCTGTGACCTCCAAACCCACTTATCAGCTATCCACACTGATTGTGGCCTACAAACAGTCTTTAGACTGTCCTCATTACAAATCATTGTGTTGCAAAGCCTGAACAAATAAAGAATTCAGTTTATGCTAAGTTAAAGCTTTCTTTCTGCACTGAGATATAGAGGGTGGAGAGGTTATCTATGCATTTAGCAATCTATGACCATGAAACATTATCACTGCTCTCTAAAAACCAGATTTTTTTTAATATTTTTTTTTTAAACAGGAAAAGTTTAATAATCAGCAGTTAAAATTTTACAGGTCAGATTTCACAGGTTTCTGGGTTGGACTTTGTAATGAGCTTCGTCTCAGTGTTTCATTTAAAGAATTCTGTACTTCCACTGAACTCAGTAGGATTGCTCATGTGCATAAAATTAAGCACTCCTGAAAATGAGCTAGGACAAGATTTCTCCATCTTACCATATTTTGCTCAAAATAGACACCCAGAGAGATTTGCAAATGTGCATGAGCAGGGTTCAGTGATAATTTTTATAAACCTGTCTTATTGAATTCAAGGGGAAAAGCAACAAGTAATGTACTCCAGATGAACATCTGTGTGACATCGTAAGGTGTCATTACTACACTTCATGTTTTCCCTGGAGCACAAATGGAGGAGCACAGGACCTCTGGCTTGGGGAGGCAGCCCTTACCACTTCTGGCAGTGGGGTGTTTCATTCTGCCACCTCTTGTAAGACTGAACAAAACCCAGACCCCAACTCCGATGACAGCCAAAGGTGCCGCTTTCCAATCTGCTACATCTGCAGTTGCACGTTGCATCTCAGGCTACGCAGGCACTTCCTTTTATTACATTTTTATTGCACTTTCCCAATCAGAGAAAGCAAAACCTGTATGACAGGCTGAGAAAGTAGGGGCTTTTCAACTTGGAGAAGAGAAGGTTGCATGGAGACCTCATAGCAATATCTGAAGGGGGCTACAAGCAAGATGAAGAGGGACTCTTCCTCAGGAACTGTAGTCAGAGGACAAGGAATAATGGGTTCAAACTGAAAGAGGGGAAATTTAGGTTAGATCCATGGAAGAAACTTACTGCAAGAGTGGTGAGGCACTGGCACAGGTTGCTCAGAGAAGCTGTGGATGCCCCACTCCTGGAGGTGTTTAAGACCAAGTTGGATGGGGTCCTGAGCAACCTGTTCTAGTGGAAGGTGGCCCTGTCCATGGCAGGGGAGTTGAAACTAGATGGTCTTTAAGGTCCTTTCTAACCTCAACCAGTCTATGAATCCATGAAACTGAAAAATGCTGCCTATTTTACCTGGATCCCAGACCAGTACACTTACAGGACAAAGGCAGCTAGACATCTTCAAACATCAACATCTGTGACCTTTTTTGTGCCCTCTGAGGGAAACCAGTATGTAGAAAAGCTTTAGAAGGCAATTGCAGGTGGCCTGTGAGAAACCACATATAATATGTGTAACTTTTTCCCTGTAAATGAGCAGGGCAGAGCCTTTTCTGGGACTGTACCTTTCAATTTCAGCATCACTGCTAACACAAATGATGGAGAAAAAATTCTGAGAAAGATTTGTAGACTGTCCTTTTTTAATAAAAAAAAAAAAAAATCCCTATAAAAGCTTTCTCTATATAATACACCCAAAGGAAGCCCTGAAAATCCTCTGCTAAAGGAGTGTAGCAGTAAGAACCAAAAACATGACAGTTAAAAACCACCATCACAATGGGAAAGCAGTTCAAATACCTACGCTTTTAGATAATAATTACAAGACTATATTTCTAGTAATAGGGTTATATAGGCGAGGCAAATACTGATTGATGGTGCCAGCAGATCACTTTCATAACAAGGTACAGAATGCAAATGATTTGTGGAAAACAGTAATTGATTCAGTATCCAGTTGGTTATATGCATATTGATATCTAGGTTGCCTGAGTAACCTTAAGGCTAAGTACAATAAAGAAAGTAATTTATTATCACAACTTTTCCAAATATATTACCTCATTCACACATGTATTTTGAGACTCAACTCTGAACTGCGCTATCCAAAATGTCTATCAGGGCTTGGAACGAGCAACAGACAGTCCTGGAGGCTCTATTAGAGTCTGAGATCTTAGCAGAGCAGGAATATGTGTAGCATGCTTCCCTCCACTGCCCTCCCCTTCATTTCAGTTCCCTTGGGAGTGGTGGCACCAAGGAGCTCCAGCATTACCTGAGGAGAGGCATCAGTTCTGACAGATTCAAGGACATACTGCATGGGGTGGAAGCAATTTGTATGCTGTTGTATTTACTGACCACAGCACTCAGGTTTGAGCTGGTGACTGCTTTTTCACTGGACTTGCTTTCCTGAGAAAGCTGTGGATTGACTGAGAGCAACACAGTCATGCCCCCTTGGAGATGAGTGAGGAAGATGAGCCTAAGCCCTTGAACCACTGAGCTTCTGAAGATCAGGATGAGATCTGAACCTGGTGCCTGCTTGGCAGGCAGACGTTTGTCTGGGCTCTGCCCCCATCTCATCAAATTCCTGAAAGCACCAAACCAAGATCCTGAAGTGATTTTGAAAGGCAAGTTCAGCTAGATGTATAAGAACTTGGTAGCTCAAGATTACCCCTGATTTTTAACACACTATTTCTGAAGAGAAAATGCAATTCCCAAGGTCTTCTTTGTTGAAAGCAGAAAGATGCTCACTCCAGTTTTAGGGTATAAATCAATCAGAAATCTCTTAAAATCAAGTGCTTGACCTAAAACAAATTGTCTTTATACTCAGATCTCAAAAACATTCTCCCATCTAATGCCTTTCACTGTAGCATTGCTGTTCACAGCAATCAGTATTCTGGGGCACAGATTCTTTCCTTTCTTAATGCAAAGCCTTACTTACACTTCATTTAGTAGGCTGCATGCTAATGAGAACTGTTTGCAACCTTCACTCTCAGGGAGAAGTCCCATGGTAGCTCTCCCTGATTCCTGGCTGCTTGGGTGCACCGCACATGGCACCCCTTAATTGGGGAAAAAAAGCCAAATGATGCCTTCCCAATGTGCAGATAAACTGAGCTAAATTAACACAACGGGTGCTTCATGTTTCATGCAAAGTTGTCATTCCTCTGGGATCTTTTCAGCTGGCCTTTAACAAAGATTCAGTGTAGTCATCAACTTTGCTGTACTTCAGAATCAGGAGGCTGAAAAGCTGAAGTGGCACATGTGTGTGTACACAGCACACCGAGTTATATGTGGCAGCAGTTAGATGTGCAGCAGTGCCCTACAGCTCAACATGGTCTTTAATTACGAGATGTGGCTGCTGTTACTCAGATCACAGCATCTCACTGTGGTGTGACAGGGGAGATCAAGCTGCTCTTGAATTAGTCACAGTACCTCTGAAGACTTAACCTCTGAGAAGACTAAAATGTCCAGTGCCCTCTGCAAGGTAACACATGACGTCAAGAAAGAGCCAGGAAGAGAAAGTAACTATTTTCAAGAACCTGACTGATGTAGCCAAAGGAGTATACTGTAATTGTACAGGATGCTATGAGCATTAATACACAGCAGAGTAGACATTCTTTGATGCAGCTTGGTTCAGGAAATAGTTAATATTTTCAAAGAAAATTTTTGAAATAAGTTAGTGTTCTCCCAGAACTTAACCTGTACATGCATTTCCTCCTGAGAAATGCTGAAGCTTCAGGCTATGTGGATGTGAAACATAACTTAGTATGCACTAGGGAGAGGAATCCTGCATTAGGTTCAGCTCCTGTCTCAACTATGTCTGATTATGTTCCACAGTTTAAGGCTTGTTCCTTGATTTGAAAGCCTGTTACGTCTCAGGAAACTTATACATATAACTTGTAGCTGCTTTCATAGTTTAAAAGCTGTCATTTCACCTTCTGCACAAAGAAATGCTTTTCCTGTCTATGTCAAAGCGATCCACACAGCTCTCCCACGGAGTTTTGAAAGTGTCTTCTGGTACAGCAACACAGCTTTTATTCTGTGAGAGCAATTTGCTCTGCCATTATATTGTCTGCAGGTATGCAGCTGTATTGTTTTACCGTGTTGATCTTGGATGGAGCTGGAAAGCTCATAAACTGGAAAGCAATTGGCTTCCAGCTGAAGCTTTACTTCTTCCTAGCCTACTGTGCTCTCCAGGTGAACCCCTGTGGGATTTTGTTGAAGAGAAAAAGGAAAATGCAGTTGTATTCAGACTGGCTCAAATGCACTATTACTCTAAATCAAGGGTTCATCCTTCTCTGCTTCTTACTCATTCCTTCTAATCAGCTCACATAGATCATAAGTGCACCTCATCCTGATTCTGTATCAGCTGTCCACAACTCCCACCACCCAGTTCAACACTTCTCTTGATGCACATTTACTGTGTTCACAGAGATAGTTTACAGATAAACACAGGCAACTCATGAAACATGGATAATGAACACGTGCTGGACAGCAAAACCGCTACCTACAGAAGGCACAGAATCATACAGCTGATGCCGACCCACAGCTCTGACATCCCAGACACTTCGATGTGCCACCAGTGGCAACATCCTCAGTCTATACTCAAGGCTTCCCAGTAACATTCATAAATAGGTAAAAGCAGGAGGCAAAGGTCACAGGCTGCAAAAGAGAGGGCAGGGGAAAACACCTTGCCCCGACAGACAGTGCTGAGCTGCCCTGCAAATGAAGCTGGCATGTATGCAAGCTGCTCATAGCTTGCAAATACTGTTAGGAATGAAATGTATGGAGTTCATGGAGAATTTCTATGGAGCTCCATGCAGCTACAGAGGTATTCCTCCTTAAATTTAAGAGAGTTAATTAGAATAATATATGTGCCACTTCAGCATGATGTCTGATGATCATGCTGTGGAGAAAGGAGAGAAAAGCTTACTTGAGAGAAAATGCCATTATCTACCCAAAGCAAATACAGATCTGGAACTTGGTGAATACTTTTTCAGAGATGTTACAATCATCAGTCACATAGTGTGTGGATGTGATCCACAATACAGTGCACACAGTCAGTTGTTCAGCATGTTGCCCAGTTGCTAAGTATGAAGCCAGAAAATAAGTAGGCAGGTCAGTTCCTGCCTCATTAACACAGTGGGAGGGGGAAGGTCTGAAAAATAAGATTTTAAAAACAGCCATGAAAGCTTGTTGGAAGCTAAACAATACCCAAGACCCAGCTATGATTCCCTTCCTTTACCTTATTTCTTTTTGTCTCTTTCAATGGCTTATTTTCATTTGTTCCTAACTGCTGGTAATTTCTGCCTCTCCTTGCCTTTAAGAATCACATTTTCTCATTTACTTGAGCTACAGGAGCTTTTTTTCCCCCACATCTTCTGGAAAAGTAGGGATTATCTCAGAGTGACTACCTTTTGCACCACTGTAAAAACTTATTTTGTGTGAAAGGGGGTGTTCTGAGGGTTCAGGTAGGACAGGAGGATACAGCTGGAGAACTGTTAGCACTCAACCAATGATATTTTGCTCTTATCATACTGCAAAGAGATCATCACCCTTGCAACCACCATGTCTCTTGGGAGCAATGTCCCAGGAGACGTTCCTCAAGGATTTGCATAAAACCACTATCCTTAAGCCCCAAGGAAGTGTGACTAAATGTGGTTATGTCAGGATTTTTTTGTTGTTGTTTTTTTCTTTGCCTTTCTATAATGCATTAATTTTTTAAAACCTCTGATAACAAAAGCCTCAAACAAAAGGCGAAATATGTGGAAGGAAAGGTAGCCAAAATATTTGATTAAAAAAAAAAAGAAAATAGTGATGAAAGATGAAAAGTATCTCTGTTTTGTTCGGAATTTGAACAGAATTCTTCTCTCCAAGAGATTCATCTGTAGCCACTTTTTATTGTTGGATAGGGGGCAGAATTTAGTATGTGTTGCTTGGATTTATTTTTTTTAATTAAAAAGAGAAAGAATAGGATTCTGCTCCTCCCTTGTATTCACATCATGACCTCTAAATGAAAAGTATTGTGTTGGAAAGCAAAGGCTTTTTAGCAGGACCACATTGACTCTGCAAACCTTACATAACCCTCCATGACATAGGTTAGCAATTCTACCATGACAAATGAGACAGGTTGCTTGCCTGGGAATGCATAAACCCCCCATAAAATGCAAAGGTCTTGCAAAAAAAAGTCACTTGCAAAATCCAGGATCAACCATGGAAGACAGGCCTGGACTAGAAGACAAAGGTAGTCTGATCTCACTCAGTTCCTTGGAATCTATAGAAATCCTCCTCAAGTGATGCTGATTGGTCTGACAGACCTGCCTGATACAGTCTGAGCAAGTTTCCTCTCACCTGTCTGTTTCCAAATGAATCTTCTGAAATGACATGTAGTAATTTCTCACTAATTTTTCAATTTGAAGTGTTAATGGAAAGGAAGCTTTGCTGGGATAAAACCCAATTCTTGTTTTTTGAGGGCACCACGTATAAAGCCAGCTTCGTGCCAGATGCCAGCCCTGCCACAGGTGTACTCTGAAGCATACTGGCTTCATGTGAGCCACATGGGTTCCTGGTGCCGGTGGAACTTGGCACATCCCCTGGCTGCAGCTTGGCACCACAACCCCACTGCAGGCTGCCTTCTGTCAGGTGCCAGACTGTGGATCTGTGAGTGCCTTGTGGCACACGTCCCTGCAAAAGGAAAGAGTTGGCGTGGGCAAGGGTCTGGGGGTCACTGAGGGACTACAAGGGTAAGAGAACTCTGTGTATCAGAGCATGACACGACAGTCATCATAAGGTGTCACTCCACTGACCTCAAAAGGAAGGGGTAGACAATTTTAATTTATTAACAAAATGTTGCTGGCAGCTGAAAAACTTTGGTGCTTGGGTTTGAAAGCTGTGGTGCATATGGCTCCATGAAATTAAATGCCAGTATGGACACCTAAAAATCTCTACAGGCCCAGCTAGCACAGTGCTGTGAACAGTTCTGAAAAGTTCCCCACAAAGACTAAGAAGGTGTCTTAGAAACCACCCTGAAGATAAAAGAGTAGGTGTGTCTGTCCTGAAGGCTGAGCTGCATTGCCACCCACCAAGGAGCTGTGGTGATTATTGCTTTTTGTGTGCCCAAGGTAGGGACCTTGACACCCACAACACCAGCCTACCCACCCAAAACCAAACTGTCCTACCCAGCCCCAGCGTCCTTCCCCCAGCCTGCCCTGCCTGGCCATTCCCTCACCTTGGGGCAATGCTGGCAGCAGGATTTGCTGCCGTCCCTGCCTACGTGTCTGTGTGGGACCTTCACTTCCCCTGGTACGATGGTACCCCACCACAAGGCTTACAGCAATGTGGCTAGGTAAAAATAGCATTCCAGGAGGTGAACACAGCAAAGCCTCAGCCTTCCTGTGCTGCAACCTCTTCAGATTACTCATTTTCCTCTCCTGTATAGGTATAATGACAGCCTGTCACAAGCCTTTTTTGTTTGGTTTTGGTAGGGAGAGGTTTAAGGAAAGGTTTTTCACTGTAGTTACAAGTGAGAAAAATGTCATTACTTCTCAATAATGTATCTTTAGTCACAATAAGCAGAATGATTCTGTAATAACTTCAAATCAAACTTGGTTAAAACAGTGATAAAATGGTAGAGATGACGCTTTTATTTCTTTGAAACGTGGGACCATTTTTTTACCAATGAAAATAGTAACGGCACCAAAATTTCCCAAGAAATTACGCTCCCCTCCTTTGAGCAGCCTTTATTTGCACTTGGGAGTGTAAAGCTCATTTCAGACCAGCACTGTCCTTCAACACATGGCCCTCTGAGCAGGTACAGCACTGAGTGTCATGAGATGCTGCTCTTCAGTTAGGAACTTTAGATGCCAGTGCAAAGTACATAATGTAGCTGATGTAACCATTGATAAACCCAGTAACACCTTTTTTGGCAATTTTCAGTCCCACAGGGTGTCCTAGACGGTATGGCAAATTACATACTATTACCACCTTTATCTCCAGTAATCAGTCTCCATGTTTATATCTGTAGTACCTGCCACAAAAGGTCTGAAAGTCTCTCTCCTCTCACCAAGGGGAAGATTTACAGCTGTTTGTGTAAATTAGTGGTGTTTGATTGAAAAAAAACCCCCATGTGTAACTCACCTGTTTGCTGAATATGAGACATTGTTAAATTCTGTAAATTAACAGGGGTAAATTGCCTTTACCTAAATTAATTCTCAGCTACACAAATAGGTTAAATAATTTAACGAGGTCCTAAGTCTGCATGACAACTTTAATTTAGTGCACAACTTTCACTGTGTGCTGAAGCAGTTTCGAGGTCAGTTGTATTAAACAAATGCTAGCCTAAAGACAGAGTTAAGCTGTGCAAATAGTTCCCTGAACTGGGAAGCACGTAACCAACAGATAACTCAGTTACGCTTAAACTTTTAGAAATGTTATTTCTTTCATCTTCTGGGCTTTGGAGAGGGCTTTGGAAATGAAACTCCTCACTGCAGCAATCACAGTGACATATGTGCAGCCCCCATTAGGAAAAAATATTTTCTGAGCTGGGATCTGAGATTGAACTCGCATAAATCAAGGCTTAGACATTTTTTTATCCCCTGCTAATACACGTGCAGGCACACTGTTTTTTAGCTCCCCCCTCCCCCTTTCTTCAGAATGTATTATTTCTAAGGGAAAGTTGAACTAAGTTTCTCCTCTTTGGTTTTTCTGTTTTCCCTTCAGCTCTATATTGTCATACCTTGCCAGCTAATCTCACTTTCCTTGTGAACAGCATATCCTACCATTTAAGTAAAAATGGTTTTCAGAAAAAATATGTCCTATGAGATGTTATGACATTTTGTGAAACAACATAATGCAATGTGACTGATGCAGATGGATATGCCCCATAAAGCTGAGAGATTTAGACATTTAGTTTTCCCCCAAAAAATCACTTCATAAAGCAGTTTTTTTTAAAATATCACTTTGAAATCCTATTTAAACTCCTTGGAATAGATAGAAAATTTATTTAAACTTGTATATAAAAGGGTTTTTACCCGAATGCTTAGAGATGTTCTATGTGCAATGCTTTTTACAGCTCAGTATGTAGAGAAAAAAAATATAGAATATATAAGAAAGCACCTAGCTAATATTTCCTTCTTCACTCTTACCCCTGAAGGAAGAGAAATGTTTTAGTGGGATCAATAGTTATAAATCATTACAAATTATTTGAGGCTTTATTTCATCTACTTTTATTATAATGTCCATGCCATCTGCTGTACATATTGAGCTTATTACACTAATTCATTTTGCAAGCTCCAGGCTCTGAGGGAGAGGTGTCAGAGGGCAATTGATTAAGGGATATTTGTTCTGCTACAGCTTTTTCTTTAATTTCTCTCCAAAAGGATTTCAGGTTGAGCAAGGGAGCTGACATGATAATGGGGCCTCAGGTCGGGAGATAAATGAGACATGTGACTTTGTGCGTTCATAAATATCAGAACATCTTTTAACCTGGTGGTGCTGGGAGGGGCAGTGGATGTCAGCTGTGTGTTAGTCCAAAGGCAAAGGTTGTCTCTCTTCTTAAGAGCTAAAAGAGAAAGGATGCTTGCCGTATCAATGATAGCTCAATCTAGGAATCTACCTCCCGTGCACCCCTTATTATCTATAGTAAAATGAATTTTGTGTGCTGGCATAGGACAAAGAAGAAAAGTGGAACAAAGAAAAACTCAAAAGGTCCTCTAATACTGCATGTGCTATCACTTCTGTAGACTCTTCTGCATGTATGGAGTATAAATATCTTTACCACAAAGTAAGAGTTGTTTGTTTATAAACTTTTCAGCCCTGACATGCGTATCCTCAAATTCTTGCCCTCTATATTTGCAATAAGACGACATTAAGATACAAGGGTTATAGATCTTGAAAACATTCCATCACCTTGTGTCCATCAGTTCAAGACAGTGTCAAGAAGAAGTGAACAAGACATGTCATAAATATCAGAGACTTGCTTTGTTACCTTAAAGCGCTCAGTCCAAGTATGACAGTAGCTGAATATTTAATAACTAATGCTATCTTTACAACTGCAACTTGAGCTTCATCACATTTTGACCTATCTATAATTGATTTGTCCATCATGTCTGAGGTCCTGACACTGTATATACAGCTGAGTAACACTTATGCACATTAGCAGTTCCACTGAATTCAATGGAAAACCATGGAAAATCTTATTAAGTGGAAACTGGTGCTGGATATTTTAAATGCAGACAGCCATGCTTGAATACATCAGTCTGAGATCCTCTCTAAAGGTCAGGACAGCGTTTTAGCACAAGCTTCCTCATCCTCACCAAGCTGGACGACACAGTATAGTTGAGTTCAATCACTTTGAGCTGTAGCCCTGCATTTTCTGCATGTGTTTTTGGAGGTTTGGAACTCTGCCACATGCTATTAGTTGCAGTCTTGTACAACTTGCATCTAGCTTGTGGCCCCTTTTAAGTTCCAGTTGTTGAAGGCTCCAAATGCAAGGCTAGGCACTGTCAAATTGCACTTCTCCCTCCTCTCTCATGTTGTTTCCATTGTGCCAGCAAAGTGACTGATCGCTATATTTCATTTGGAGAAAGACTGAACATATTAATTTATTTGGGTAAAAAAGTCCTTGGACAGTCTTAGTTTTATGTAAAATTTTATATTAGCCAATAATTATTTCAAACATCAATTCTGCTGATTCTCAAGCATATAGTTTACATTGAAGTCAAAAGGCACACCGCAAAAGTCTGTGTTATACTTACTGCCAGTGTTATGTTCCAGCTGCTTAGGGAATCATCTGACTGAGACCTTTACTGTTATAATACCTCCAGGTATCTTGAAGTTACAATAAGTGTATTCTGCTTCTGTTCATTAAAAAATGGCAACATGACTCCCCCAGTCTGGTTGCATTATTTTGTGGAACTAGTTTCCTCTGTGCACAGGCTCCTGTCTTCCCTGTTATTAGGCATTTTACAGCTCCAGTGCTAATTGCATGAATCAATTCACTTACAGCCAGCACAACAGAAAACAGGGCAACAATGGAGACAAAAAGATTGCAGTAAGGCATTGCAACTGGTGTACTGATGGGTGCTGAATAGAAGTGCCAGCTGTGTCTTGTAAAAAGAGGCAACTGAAAAAGAAAATCCCAACAAGGACTTTGTGAATTCAGCGACATTTTGGTGTCTGCAGAGAAGAAAACAGCAGAAAGGATTACCGAGAGCTTCCCACCCACTAGGTCATGCCATCCACCCTGAGTTGAGATACGGGGTGCTGTTCTACTGTTATTGCTACAGCAGTTTGTATAATATGGGATTTAGTGCTGAGCTGGAGAAAAAAAACCCTGCTTTCTCTCTTTGACAGAGCTTTGGTTAATCTTTCTGCACCCACAGCTCTCTAGTGGGTTTTCTCTGCAGCTTACTAAACTTTCAGCACCCAATCCGCAGCACTAAGAGCATGACAACTGAGTCAGGAGTCTGACTGCTGGGTAACTCCTTTACTGGAGACTAAACAAACTCCTTTATAGAATGCAGTCTCAGGAGAGTTCTTCTCCAATTGGCACAAACTGTGAAACATATCCTTTCCCTGCTACACAGGGAGAAAAAGTACTACCCTTCTGCTCTAATCTCACCTGCAGCAATCTAATATATCCTTACTGGCATAGCCAAAGCCACTGTCTACCAGCTGGATCTATGCTGAAGGTTCGCAGGACCTGTGCAGAGTTGATGAATGCAGGGCACATGGGAGGCAAACCATTTACATTTCGGCAGTCTCCACAAAGGAGGACTCAAAAAGAGTTTAAAGCCATCTTCCTCTAGTGAGAAATAGAAATGTGTGTAGCTTTGTCACCACAGTTTCCTGCCACTTGCTCAGCTGCCCCTGCAGAGCCCTTTCCTCGTGTAGCCTCCTGGACAGATATATGGTGCTCACTTTGACTGACACGGATACATTTTTCTCAGGATCTAAAACTCTAATCTAAAGCTTCATCCTATGGGTAAATTCCTAGAGCTAAAGAAGATTGTGTAGGGCAGAGGCAAATATTCAAAAGTCCCAGGAAAGGGGTTTCAGTAATTTAATAAGGACAAATAAAGCATGGAAAAAATGATTATCAAGAGCATCTTAGCAGATTAGCACCTCACATATTGAAAGCATTACAGAGTCTAAATATTGCATCATGAACATCTTGCCTGTCTATGAGCATGGGCGATACTGCAAACCACGTAGGAGTTAGATTTCAGATGACTGAAATGCACAGTTAACTTAAAGAGCCACGGTCATTATTTTTAGACACAGCTGATTAATTGGCTTTACCAAGACTCAAATGTAACATAATGTATATAATGCAATTAGAAAGCTGTCTTTATTAATGCTGTAGGCAAAACACAGAGATAAGCTTCTGAGAAGCAGTAGGAGCCTAATAATTATTTACACCTTCGTCCTGCTCTGCAAGTTTGTGGACTACAGCCTGGAAGTTTGAGCATTTGAGAGGCATGTGCACTCATCAGTGTATTATTGATTTTCCCTCAAATTCCACACCTGAATGTGTCTTTATCAGTTTATATGACAGCCAAAGAGTCTAACAGGACATGACTATATACTGAGGAGCTCAAAAAAGAAGGCAAACATGCAGCATTTGGGTGCCACAGCTGGAAAGCTAATAAAAAGTAGACTTTCTGCCATATGAGTTTATCTTCTCCCAGAGGAATGGCATGACAGGCATCCAACAAGTGTGATGGGAAGGAAGTTGTTTTTGCTCTGTGTTCATGCACAAGATGATAACTATACCTTATGTTGCTCAGAGAAGTCATTCTTTCCCCTTCAGCACCCCTCTGCTAGTAATACAATGTTAACTTCTTGACTACCGGGTCTAACAACAGGCACAACAAATATTTATTTGCTTTTCTGCAGAGTAATAACTACATCATGTCAGTTCCACATTAGGGTTAAAATTTTGGCCCACTTTTAGTTCTGTACATTGTGTAGAAAAAGACATCAAAAAAACACAACAAAAAACCCCTCACACCCAGTTCTCAGGAAATTAAAACATGAACCCAACACTGGCAAATAGCCTAGTAACTAATACAGTGATGTCCACTTCAGACAGAGCCTGTTCATAGTAATCTTGAATAAAATACAAGTGTCTTGTTTTCTTCCTTCAACAGTTTAATGGTCCTTGCTTGTTTCTCATTCACCAAATGGCAAGCAAGATGCAACCATATGATGAGGGCCAAAGTGTGTCAGCTTGCCTATGGATATGTTAAACGGGAATTAAGAGTACAAGGATAAAAAAAGTTTAGATCTGGAAAACACCCTACAGACAGATGAAATATATCAGCTAAAGAGACTTAACTATTGTCTAATTGCAGTAACTATTTATAGACTGGAATATGAGGTTTTCTTTGCCATGCTTAGCAAATTACAACTAATGGGTGCCTGAAACTTCAGCTCTATTTTATATTTTGGAACAGTGCTGGAGAACTGATTAGTGTGTGCTTACGCAGAAATGCATAAAATAATCTTATTATGGTAATATATGTGCTGTGACTGAGGGGTGATTTCTGTCCAGACTATGTGTGTTTCATTGTAACTGATCATTCAATAAACAAACAGGAAACAGTACAAACAAGCAGCAATGGAGCAGGCATTCATTCATCTACTAAGAACTTATAAATGGTTATGTGAACACCCCCTTATTCTAGAGGGATTTTCCAAAGGACAAATAGGGCACCTGAGTCTCCATGATTCATTCAATCCTCAACTCTTATCTGTATTCAAACCCAGAACTATCTGGTGTCATGATAAAGTTTTCAATAATTGACACAGATGTGTTTGTGTCCTGCACCATTTCAGTTAATGGAGAGCTCCAGGGAGCCAAGATTTTGCTTGTTGTGTATTCATTTATTATTCATTTAAAGAACATGGCCATTTGCCAATAGGAACTGAAATGAAATCACCACCTTCATGCAGGCAATCCAACAACCCTCCAGTCGCAGTGACATTCAGTTACTAATGGGTTAGTTCAGTTTTAATCAGCTGCCTAGAGATGAATAACATTAATTATTGTAATTGGTAGTGACAGTAATGGGTGCAACATTTCCAGGGCTAATTTACTCTACTTTTGTATCATGCTAATGTGGCTATTCTGCTTCAGTACCCAAGATAACTAAAGCTAGATCAAATGTCTTTCTACTGTACAACGTAGTGTAGTGCCCAACATCCTAAGACTTGCAGTGTATGAAATGGTGCTGAGTTGCTGTGCGTAGGCAATCGATGGGATAAGATGGTATCGCAGCACCGTGAAAGAATCTGTGTGAACCCATCACACATCAGCAGGAAATGTTTTGTTCTGTTTGGCAGTGGAGTTGGGAAAAAAATATTGGTTTGATTAAATAATAATAAAGAACCCATTTACAGCAGGCGAAAATAAGAACAAGACTAAAGTAGGTCATTTTGTTATTATTTTGCACTTTACAGATTCAGAGCAATGATTTGACCCAAGGTTTCTTACCTCTCAAGTGAGTCTCTCAACTGCTAAGTTATTAGTGCACACTGAAGCAGGCCTCCCTCAGGCTTGTCTGCTCAAACTGCTCTACTTTGAATAACATACTTAAATATTTGGTGGGCAAACACAAATGATTCTGTAGCTGCTGGTCAGGATGCTAAAATATCAGGGACCCAATTAGTTATCCAAAGCAGAATAACACCAATGGGAAGGGCTGAGAACAGCTGTCCATTCCCAGCCTTTTGAACACATGACAAACCTAAGTCTTAGGACACATTACCTAGAAAAGAGGTGCTGGAGGGTTAAGATGCCCTCAGGCAAGAGAGGAACAGAACCTATGCCTATGTCCTACCAGCTAAACATTCTAAACAGTGAGCTGCTGAATAAAACTGGGACTTGATGAGTTTAAGAAAGTGCTGAAATCTGAACTGGGTTTTGGTACCTATAGCTGATAATTGAAAATCTACAGCAAAACTGAGACCAAATTTGTCTCTGTTTGAAAGAGTTCAGAAAAAAAATTAACACATAAAAAAAATCTACCTAAATGTATGTATGTGTATGTATGCACATATATGTACATGTAGGCAATTAGAAACTTGTTGGTACAAACTGCAAAGACTATCAAAGAAGCAAACAGAGGTAAAAAAATCCCAGCTATTTTGCCCAAGTAGTATATGCCATCGCAAATATTAGGAAGTGCTCCCACACACAAAAATTGAATCTAAGTCTGTTCTCAAGAGTTACATTAAATTAGGTTATATTTTTATATACTGACTGAAAAGAAAAAAGTACAAGGTCATGAAACAAACAATCAAAAATAATCCAAAAATATTTTTACAGTCAGTCTGGTGCTTCCAAAAAGACTTTTATGAAAACAAATCAGTATCAGAATTACATTACATTCTTCTTTATCAGTTTTTCAAACCTCTGTTTTTACTGCTTTTTTACTTCAATTTGATGAAAATTGATATCATTTAAAGAGGCATCCTACTTGAAATTATATATATTCATACAGAAGGTAAGTTGAATTTCTGACTTACACAGAATATATAAAAGACAGCACAGTTCCTACCAAACCAAACCAAACCAAACCAAACCAAACCAAACCAAACCATGCCAAGCATGCCTCACACCTGAAGACTGCTGACATTCACAATGAAAGACAACAGTGCATGGGACAGGACTGTGAGTAGACAAAGTGGTTAGGCCTAGGGGCAGATCCCTCCGTTTGATGACTGAGAAGGGGCAGGCAGGGGATAAGAAGTGACCACTTGGTTTTCCAAGTCCAGCTCACAGCTGGTAATGTCCCTCTGCCGTGTCAACATACAGTCTCAAAAGGAGTTATCCTCCAGCTAGTTCCCTCTGGCTGCTCCAGAGCCTCCCTCTTCTGATGCTCAGAAACTTTGCTCTCCTACACAGTCAAAAATTATTCATTGCCTGCTTAGACTCATTTGTTCCTGTGCCAACACTGTCCTTTGGCTTAAATTGCTCTCCTCCCTCCCTGGTGTTTATCCCAGTAATGTATTTATAGATTCCATCTCAGCTTTCGTTTTGCTAGGCTAAACAAGCCAAGCTTTTCCCAGTTTCCTCTTGTAAGACAGGGACTCTATTCCCCCTGTTATCCTCATAATCCTCCTCTCCACCTGTTCCTGCCTCAGTTGTTGTCTCACAGGAAGTAAGGGACATCCACATGAGGACTGAGGTCTCCTCTCTTTTCCCAGTAGGTTCAGATGCTGTCATCAGTGCGGCTTCAGCTGCCTCAGCCATGCTGGCCACTGGCGTGCTCAGAGGTATGTATGGCTTAGCCTGCGACTGCACTCCACAGGGCACTCGTTATGGGATGTACCTGGGAGATCCATCACGGAATAAAATGGCCCGCATTGCTTCAGGCCAGCACAGCAATGAGATGTATGCTCTTTGGGAATAACTAAATTAAAAGTACGCATTAATAGGACTACCATTCACATTTTCTGACAACGTTATTTCCTCTGCACTATTTATAAATCTTAAATGAAGAATTATTGTTCAGATTCTCATCTGGCATACATTGATGAAGCTTCATTAGCCTCATGAAGCCTATCACTGCACCAGCCAATCAGTGGAATATTTATTAAGCTGTAGACCATGGTTTTGGAGGAGATTTTTTTCCCCCTCTACATAATGTGTCCAACCATATTTCTTTGCTCACTTTCCCATGGAAAAAATATACTTTTCAGATTGTTAACAAAACCTTCATGATTCACTATATTGAAATAAGTCTAACTTTCTGGAATTTATAGGCAGGGACGATAAGCTGAGTCTGATTAATCTAAGATTTGAAGGGCTGCAGCCCAGCCATAAGTTTCAGTAAAGAGCTGTAATTACAGGTTAAGTATGGCAAATCCAGATTGCTGAATGGTGTTGTATTGATCACTTTAAACCATTACATATGGAAGCTCAAATTCATGCACAAGGGCAACATTTTTGAAATCCCAGCAATTTAGGAGGATTATGTTTCCGAATGTGGTGTGGATGGGAGAACACTTGTCTAAGTAATGGCTTCTTTCTGCTGAGAAACTCAATATCAGCATGCACAACCTGGGCTTTCATTTTATTTTAAGAAGGATAGCGTTTTGTTGAACCACCTCCGCTGTTTTTACTTAGATTCTGACAAAGGCAGAGAGTTTTGAGGGGAAGATAGGGTAACAAACCTCACACCACAGCCATGAACCCAGTGATCCCCCTGATTACCATTCTGCTCAACATTATGATCGCACTGTCAAAAAATCAAAGGCTGCTCCTTCAATAATCCTCATTTCCATCCTGCTCCAGGTGCAGGCAACCTCTACCTCCTACTATGGGAGCTAAGCTACAGATAATACAGGGACTATGATGTGCTTTTAATTAGCTTGGGGCCCAAACATCATGGGCTATGTAACATAAAACATGTTAGCCATGAGACATAGAAGTGTCTCCTCAAGCTAAATTAGAGCTCCCCGAGGATACTCTCACCTGCTTTGGCTACTTCCTCCTATCTCATATCATGCTTGCAGGACCACTGCTCACACCTGATGTACATGACCTCCCATCCAGAGAGCAAGGAGAGGGATGGCACAGTTTTGAGTTTTCTACCTTAAGGTACAATGGGAGGCATATTGGGGAATGTGAGGTTGTCTGTGCCCAACTGAGCAAAAATGTGACAGAAAAAAGCACAGAGAACTGCTGCTAAAGAGATGATTTTAGCAATTTTTTCCCATTTCTTTTTAATTTAGTGACAGTTTTGATACTTGTTTAAAAAGATTCTGTAAGATCAGAGTTGTTTTGTTTTTGTGCCTTTAATCATATTAAAAGTGCCACACAGCCCTTCCTATGGGCTAGAATATTGGTATTATATGTCATCTGTGCAAAACACTTATGCGATCTGGTCCATAATTACAGCTTCCTAACATCACACAAGAACATTTCTCAGACCTACTAATTGTGCTGCCCTTTATGGTCCATCTTATTGATTAAACATCTGTTAGTGTTTTGGTGAAATGAGAATTCACTTGCAATGCAATGTGTCTGGTATATTAAATTCTGTTTAAGTCAGCCCTAACTACAAGTTTGAGATACATGTATTGTATCTCCTTAATTGTATCTTAGAATTTTTTGCCTCTGTTTGCTGTTTGTTCTGTTTGCTGGAGAGCAGGAGAGTATTCTAATGTTTTCTTTACAGCAAAGTCAAATTATATTCCCTTAATTCTTTTGCCGCACTTAAATGATTTCAGGTGGACAAATGCTTGGGAACATTGCAAAATAATAACTTGATACTGATTGTTACCTTTTTTCCCTATGTCACAACCAATTAAACAGTAAATTTTATCTTTTTTGGCGATGTTAGCGAAACAGGTGTATGAAGAGAGTTAGCAAGATAGAAAAATGCACAACCAAAAAAAGGTCCACAAAAAAACCCATAAAGACTTTTTAATTAGACATTCTTAATTGTGAAGAATTTTCTTTTCAAGGAGCAAAATAAAAGGATTTTTGAACAAGATCCCTCTGCTCCTACTCTTCATAATTCAAATTAAAATTAAAAAAATATGTTAGTATGCTGGTAACCTCTGGGAAATTAAAAGAACAGTTCTTGCAAAGGGATTGCAGAGAAGCAATGCAAAGTCCTTCTCTCTTTTCATTCCATGTGCTTACTAAAATAGCAGAAGTTCTTCACAAAAGAAATCCAAAAGCTGACATAAATTGAGAGGAGAAGAGAGTCTGTTTCCTTGCTGTCAAATGCAATTTCAAATTGACTTATCCTTTCTTTATCTCATTTGCTGACAGATAAAATCTTGACAGTATTAAAAAATAATCCAAGTCCTGTTGCACAACTTGTTTTCCTTCTGCATGTTTTAAGTGTATTGATTGGAGAAATGAAAAAATGTTAATATCCATATGTTGTCACATCAAGAAAATGTGGACCACTTATTTTCCCAAATTACATTATGTCTGGATGATTTTGCAAAGATTTGGGAGCTGAGCTTGCCTTCACTTTTCAGATGAAATGAACCAACCCAACAAAGAAGGAAAATTAAATTACTTCTACCCATATTTTATCCCTTTGACATTTACTTTCAGTACCCCTCCTTCCATCATTTCCTTCAGTCTGACAGTTACAGTATCAACACAGAAATGCTGCCTAGCAAGAAAAATACCCCCTTCATTTGTTTTCTGATCCAGAGCTGGATGAAGTCAAAAGACAGTCTTTCTGCTGAATTAAGGAGGTTTGGACAGGTCGTTTACCAATTTATGGATAGGAACGGAAACCCTACTGCAGTGTTTTGAGAGGCTTATGATCCAGCTTAAATAATTTAGAGTCTGATTTAGAGTGTAAGAACAACCTCTTAAGCTTCAGACAGAAACTCCACTCACCGAAGGAAACATAAATGATCAAGCACTGTGTTGGACCAGGGCCTTGAAGCTTTACCTAAAACCAATACAGAAGAAAACTTGGGGAGATGTCCACTACTGTGGCTGACTGCCAAAAAGCAAAACGAACAAGCCAAGGGAAGACAATGAGAATAACAAGGACAAAATTCACACATGCAAAATTAAGACAGCAGCCCCTGAGACTGTCTGGAAATGTAAGCCTTCTTAGACATGATACTGTTCAAGGTGTTTTCCATTCCCCCAAAACATACAGAAAACAGATTCTTCCTTTAACACCTATGCCTTTATGTTTGTGCAAGGGTCTGAACAAATTGGTTCCTGCAATAACGTTAGCACACAAGAAGTGTAGAAGCAGCAAACCAGCTCTTGAAGGTTTCATTTTGACTCGATGGAGAGTAGGTGGCATATTAATAGCATCACTGGAAGTCTCATCTTTCTTCTGCTGCAAAGCTTTAATTGTACGGTCACTAAGTCAATGATTAAGTATCAGTGATTTCAAAACTGCAGGGTCAGAGCTATGTAGAGTCATTTCTACACCTAGAAATTAAATTAGACACCTAAACATCTTTAAAATAATGTTCTGTACATACCTTAAGTCCACTTTATCAAAACAATGTCCTGCAGGACAAGAAAAAATTCTGGCTCAGCTGAGCTGATGACCATACTGTCATAAATGAGGATTTAATCCCTACCTTCATTGCTGAGAGTGCCAGCATGGTGTTTCCCAGTGGATTCTCTTGCCGTTCAGGTTTGTGAAGGCTCTGACTTGTGCCTGGTTTTGCTTTGAAACAGTACACTCATTTGAGGCAAAATAATGTGGTCTTATATTTACCTATTTGACTGGATGTCTTATATTGAACCGAGCAAAGACTGACTACAGAGGGACTTCTCCAAGGGCAGATCCCAGTTCCATGCTCAGGCAACTGTCAGGGTCAGTTCCCTGTAGCTTCTACTATGTTTTTGACCTGCTGCCTAATGGAATAGTGCATCTAGGCACTGATGGGAGTAACTATACTGCCTCTGTAGGTGTCTAAGGGAAAGTTTCCAAACAGCTGGAAGCAAAGATTTAAAAGAACACAGCCACATCTATCTGCAGACATATATATGTATATACACATATATTGTCAGAGCAGTAGGCAGGAAGGCATGGAAATATTTAAGTGTAAATTCTTTCTCTTTTGAATCAATTGTGTGTGTTATAAGAACACTAACCCATTACTCTAGACTCGAAATCTGAATTTATTAGTTTTTTTTTTTTTAACCTGTGCCTTTAATTACAGATAGCATGAGAATTAGGAAGAGCCTGAATCTCCAACACAGGGGTATGCTCAGAAACAAGATTTATTTCTAGTAGCCAGCTGATTTACTACTGTTTTGATTCGCCCTGCTGAAAAGTTTGTCAAATTTTTCCTTGCAACTCATCTGATGCACAAAGTGCCTAGGAGGTGGCCTATGGCTGAAATGCAATCCCATTGAAAATACTTACAACTGCTGTTACGATTAAATGAACAGCTTCACCTTTAAATATGAATGTCCTCTACTTTAGAATGCATTTAAAATGTGCTTCAGTATAAGGAACACAGGGACATATTCACTGCAGCTTTAGGACAGAAAAAACTCCCTCATGATTTTTGCACTAGCTAATGGAAAGATTCCTGGGTCAAGTCTTGTGGAAGACTATCCTTACCTTCTTCAGGAAATATTCTATCAAGGCAGTATATAAGAGACAAAATAAAAAAGACAGAAACTGAGGACTTCATTAAAGGTTTCTACTGGTCTCGAGGGTAGGATGCAGAAGAAATTGTGTAAGTGGCTATGATAGTGCTGTGCTTCACTCTATTAGCTTCCTGTGGGCTGTAAAATAATAGATATGATTTTTTTTCTTTTGTTAGAAGAAGAATCTTCCACACTGTCAGATAAATACACCCTGCATTGCTGTCTGTTGGCCCCTGAGTTCAAGGTGGCAGTGTGGGATACTTGCTGCTGGATGGGTGGCAGCTTTCACAACCCTGCCCATGTCCCGACTGCCCAGAGGAAAGGCTGAGCATCTGTTGGGATTTGATTTCCTTTCTTCACAGCACTGCAGAGCTCTTCCTAGTGTTGCTCCCAGAAATGCTGTAGTGAACCCCAGTTAAATGCAGCCTATGGGTTCTTGGCCAATTTTGGCTGGGAAAAGACAACTATCTTCTGCAACTCTGGGAAAGGATCTATATAAGGAAGGGGTGACTCTCTTTTCATGGTGAAAGATCTGACAAGTCTTAAAATTTTGCAATAAAATATTGGACGCTTATTTTGTGGCTGTAGAGACAGACTTAACAGAGTGAAGACTACAGCTCTAGCCTGGAAATGTAATTCAGGCAGCAAAAATGCGTTTTGTAATCCTTTTGTTTGAGAATTCTTTACTTCTACTTGTTTCAGGCAGCACGTGCTGGATACATGATGCACAATACTTAGGTTAAGTAATACACAAATTTGTAGAAATAGGACACATTATCTGAAAGAGCAGTCACAAGAGAATTGTCACACTACAAGTGAGCTTGCATCTGCTCTAACAGGCAGCTCCTGCCAAAGCTCTCTTAAAGATGCTTCCCTCCAATTCTGAAATTCACTTATTAAGCAGTGTGCAACCCTCACCTTTGCACCAGGACAGGTCTCGGAGAAACCCAGGCTTCGCTTTCCTAGACTGAAGCCATGTATTGTTGCCTTGGCAAGCAGTCAGTGACTTCACTTTACACCAAACAGACCAAAAATTCCATTTGAAAGGTGACAAGCCAGTGCATTAAGCAATTGCACCACTGGTGGGGTTAAAGTGGATAAATTACATAAGACCAGAGCTTGACACTAAAACCCACCAGCTGGATCAAGGACATTTCTATCCATTCTGGCTCATTAGACTTCGGACAACAAGGTCAGCTATGTTAAATTTAATCACAGGCCTTCCTAGAGGGTATGGTAAATGTGTGGGCTAATTTTTCATACCATATTCCAGATAATCTATCACCTACAGCTTGAGAGGTAGCTTGCTTGTGTTTAAAGTATCCACTCTACTTATGGCCAGTTAAGACAAATCTTTGTTGTTTTTCAATCAGGATGAGCCAAATTAATCACAAGCATTTACCGCCTTCCTCCCCTATTAAAAACAGAAGGGTTGTAGTTCATGTATGTTAGCACTCAGCTTGGCATCATCTTTTTAATGGAAAAATAAACTGAGCTGTCTATTCTAAATTGAATCAGGCAAAATAAATAAGCAAACAAGATTTTTCTTTGCTGTAGGTACAGAGACCATGTCCGGAATGAAGAAGGACAATTAATTTTAAACTCTTCGAGAAAAACAGTGGTTTTTTGTACTATGTTTGTAAGGTCCCTAACACAGTGGGAGTCTGTTCTATTACTACAACTTCCATGTGCTACAGCAATAAAAATAATAATACTATGAAAGTCTTCTTGGGTGAACTCCATCTCTCCTCTGGAAGGTACACTGGTACTAACAGAATAGTGTCATACGTGAAGAGAAGAATGGTATGAGCAACTGATATGCTACAGGATGCACAGCATTTTATAGTAATTAGGTATAAAAGCTAATGTGATAAAGCAGGTGAAATTAGTAACCTCCCTACTTTCTGCTGCCAAATATTGTCTTGGAGAGAGCAGTGCAATGCCCCCCTAGAGTACCATTTGGCTTTTCCACTTCCAGAACATCATACCAGTCCAGGACTTGCATTTGTGGCTTTTTCGTTTCTAGGAACCACCATCTGCCCATTTCTGGTTGATTGTAATCTTTCTGCTTATTTAAAGTAGCCCTTGTGAGACGGTGTGCTGGTCCTACTCACCAAAGGCAATATAAAAGAGGTCCTACCAAGGGAAGCATGCACTGCAGCTGTTTCTGCACATGCTGCCTTGATAAAAGGATTAGTGATCTAAAGCAAACCAATCCATTATCCTGAGAAATGCTAGGATGATATTACTTTTCATTATTTTACATGTAAATTGCTATCCAGAATCAAAAGAAGTATCAGAAGCAAACATCGACCCAGGATAGCTTCATCTCACTGATTAAAATGTCTGTGTCTGAATCTTCTTCCTTAGAAACAGGGTCCACATGGTTCCAACAAACCCAAGAGAAAAGAAAAAGTGGTTGTAGAATAAACCTACGTAATAGCTAGAACTGGCATGTACTCGTGAAAGTGTCAGCTCCCTTGGTGTTATGAAGCAGGTTTAAGCTAGGTTGTAGGTAATGCCTCTAAGCTGCTTATTCCCTTGGAAAGACTATGGACTTCTGAAATGGCAGAAAATACCAGATTACACCACACTACGCTAAAACCTCAGAAGGCTACACTTTTAAAACTAAGTTAATGGTTTAGCACCAAATTGCCACAGATGGCTTTATCTTCATATGGTTCTCAGTGCTCTAGTGCACATCATCTCATCAGAGAAGTACCAGCTACTGAAAAGTCAACCTCAGTTATCAGGAATAGCATCTGAGATAATGTCTATAATTATTACCCTGCAATTAACTGTACATCTTAGATACTCCACCATAATATCTAGCACTGAGGTAGTTTCTCTTGAGTGACAATTTTTCAGTAAGACTTGGAGCCTGACTATGCATTGCTCTGCAATTTGCTGAATTATATACACCAGGATGACTGAGTATTAAGATGCCTAACAATGTGATTCAGTAGAACTTGACATTCACTTCAGCCCTCTATTTATCTACTGGCATATAAAGAAAAACATCTTCCTTTAAGATCAGTTGATTATGCCTTTGGATTTGTATCACTTTTTTTTTTTCTGTGGAAGTTCCTACAGTGTGTAGAAAATCAGGGAGTTAACTCGACTACAGGCAATAAGGACACCTTTAGAAGATGCTCTCCTCAGTTTCCATCATCCATAAATGCAGCCACTAGAAGCTGCTTTCTGTTGGCAGTAAAGGCAGGGAGTAGAAATAGCACATCCAGTTAAAAGAACAGAGGGCCATTAGGCAACCAGAACTAGGGAACCTTTTGATGCAAATCTCTACAGTAGTAGCAAAGTCAAGGCACCAAAGCTGGTTTACACCAACAGATGATTACAGACATGAGTTAGCATTTTTTACCCAGACCATCTGTTACAAGGTTTTTATGCTTAAAATTTCCTGGGGTTCTTTAATGACCAACATTCAGCACATTCACGGATTTTATGCCTACTCCAAAAGACAACACACTGCAGGTTTTGTAGAATATGGATACTCCTAAACTCATGCTGAGCTGTTGGTTCATTACAGATTTGGCAGAGTATTGATGTATTTCACTGAATAACCAACAAATTTTCTTCAAGCACTCTAACATTTTCTAGGACATCTATTGTCCAAATACCTATCTATTTTATCAAAAAATCTGATCAGTTTCTGAGTTCTGCAGATGAAGACATGCTAAGTTTAACTCATGCATAAACAGCTCAGTTTCAAACACTAAAAAGTAGATTAAAACCTTGTCTTTAGACATATTGGGAGGTTGTTGAATAGGTACCATAATTTTATATTACTGAAGGCATTTTACTGTTCAGGATGTTTTCTGTGTCAAGCTCTATAACAGAGTTGAGCTGATGCACAAAAAAAGTTTGAAGTGCACTTAGTTTCATATAAAAAGAGTCATTACGGCTCTGGAGTATCATGTCTTCCACATGGCACAACTGTAATATCCTGGGTTAGATTCTTAGAGATAACTGTGATGAAGTGGACAGATAATCTGCCTGTGTTAATTTGCAAATCTGAGAAATCAGTTTAAGTTACTACAGCATTACTTACAGGTGATTGGTACATTCCCCCCGGCCCCCTCCTCCCCCGTTTATTTTGGACTGAGGGCACTGAGTTGAAAACTACACAAGGATCTGTTATTTTATAAATTCTAGTGATCTAGATGAGTCACTGAGATGGCTGAAAATGGATAGCAGGCATTGTAAATGCTATGTCAACTGATTTGACTCAGTCAATAATAAAACATCCCTGCAATCTGAAGGCTTGTTTATGACTTGTACCAAATGGATCAGTGGTGTCAGTTCACTGCTAGGTAGGAATGTATCCAGATCCACTGTCATGATCCTTATGGTTCATCAGGTGTGTGAATTTCACTTCAGCCTGAAGAGAATCAGCCTGTCTGCAGACATGACACTCCTTTTGTAATCAGTCATTGGCAGCTAATGTGCAGCACTCTCATGGATCTTTTCATTTTCTCTCAAACATATAGTATACATATTTTTATTGGACGAGAGACAAATCTAATCTAACAAGATTAATTTTTATTTTAAAAAGGAGTGGATGGGATTCACCAGTTCACATAATGGGAAGAATGCCCTTTCTCCCCTTTACCTTCCTATTTGTGGGATGTGACACTGAGGCTGAAACAAGAAGTTAATGTGCTTTCCATCATTCTGTGCAGCCCTCTGAAAACACATAAATGCTTTTCATGGAAGCTTGAGAGAAAACAATTACGAAGGAGCTTATGCCCAGGAGAAAAACCCAGTACAAGGTTGTGTTCAAATACTTCAGGTCCCTGGGACAAGTTGCATTACTTGAGGATTGTCATGGCCAATCCAGCTGTCTGGTTACTGACACAACCTCTGAATTGGCAACATCTGGTAAACTGATGAACCATCTCAATAAGGAAACTTGTGACCCAGCAAACACAAGGATGGTTCATCTTCTCACACATAGCAGGAGGTTTGAGGCATATTAGAAAGGTAGTAAGTCAGTACAACTCCCATTAATGCTATCTCTGCTTTTAGAATAAGGATTACTTTCCAGGTCTATCATTCCACAGCTTTGTGTTTAGGTCACACTGATTCTCTGGCCCATAAAGGAAAGAGTCATGTCCTTTGTATCTTACTGATGAATCCCTGAATTTAATGGGGCAGAGCCTTGCTGGTGTTAAATCAACACAGCAAGATGACTCTGTATTAAAGAAAGCACTCTGATGTGTAGGACAATGTGGATGAGTTGGGAGGAAAGAGGAGGAAACAGACAGGGTAACCTCAAAAGCATGGGGAAAAAACCCAACACAATGATTTCTCCAGAATATTGATTGGTACCTGTTCTTCTCCCTAGTGTTTTCTTAACTTTCTTCACACTTTTCAGGGAAAGAGAAAGGGAGACAAAAAGCAATTACGTGTCCTTTTCTGTATGCAAGGAGCAGTTTCCTGGAAGGCCATTAGGATGGTGCATGGCAGTGTGAGCATCCTGTGTTAATTTAAAAACTCAGTTGGTGATCTTGAGGCAGACTTAAGGCCACTTCAAATAAAGTGTGAGCATGTGTATTTGTACAACGAAAAAAGACAGGGGTTTGTGTCAACAGCATTTTCCTTGATAGACCCTGCACAATCTAAGTGCCGTGGCCAGTCCCTATTGTGCCTTTAGTTTCCTTGCTTTCTCTTTTCTTAGGAGAATTTTTCTTTTATTGAATATTATTTTTCAGTTCTAATTTTCAAAGGCCCTCACTGTGAGGAGCTTTTCTCTGCTAACACACTTGTGGGGGGCCTTTGGCTTTCATTTAACATTCCAGCTGGCTTTCTGGGGCATCACTTTAAGGGCAGAATCCCCCCTTGAATAACAAATAATCCATTTTGTTCCCTTTAACATTTGTTATATGCTTCCTCACTTTCAACTAAGCAGACACACTTAGTAACCACCACTGGCTACTTCTGTCAGCAACTCCTCCACTCCCCCACTTCCAAACACAGAAAGTACAAAAAACAGACTTAGCTTCAGAGGTGGCAGTGGCGGGGGAGAACAACACGAGGAACGGTCAAGCCTGTTATTGCCAGAACACAAGAATTCAAACCAGTGCTCAATGAAAACAAACAGGCTGTTGAAAAAGAAGGTGAAAAGTGAATCAAAGTTCTGCTGCCTCAGGGAAAATAATCTCACCATTTGCTTCATCATCTAAGCCTGTCCTCGGGATGGCACTGAGGCAGGTGTGTTCATTGTTACTGATAAGAGCATCTAAACGTGTGCTTAGAGATCAGCAGACATGTAAGTAAAGGCATTTATTTGAATTGAGGCCTGTACACTGCGTGTTAAGCTAAAACGTTTTTAATTTTTTTTACTGTTTAGTCATTTTTTTCACTAGCCTTCTTAGGAGACAATGCCCTCTTTGACACTTAATCCTTCCTATTTGTTGCTTATTCTGGTTACCTGTGGAAAACTCACCTGTGTGTCTGACTGTCATCCTCCTCCCCTTACCACACAAACATATGCACTAAGAGTAACTCAAGTACAGTTGCTGAAGGGTGAGGCAGTGTAAAAACAATATAAACCCATGTAAAACCGGTGTAAATACAAGCCCCAGCCTCTCTTTACCACCTTCACCCTGTGCAATCCCTCGCACCACGACGTCATTAAATGCACAGACTTAACACTGTTTCTGCAAGCTCTGCTCAGAATCACTTTGCAGAGATGCAAGTGACAAAATAAGCTATAGAGCTGTGAAAAAAATAATAATCAAGAAGTCTCAGTCTATTTCTTTTACCTGCTGCACATTACGCTTCTTTGGCAGAACCACTCTGATTTACAGCTGGGTGAGCAGGATGCCTGTTGGAAAAGCAACAGGTGTGACTGGCAGGCAGTCACCCGTCTGCAGTTGGTGGTGCAGCTCCCTCTCCAAACCTCTGCAGAAGCAGAAATCTCTGCTCAAACCATAGGAGGATGTCCTTCATTACCTGGAGCTGAAGTAAGAATTTGAGGTAAGTGGGGTAGTGTGCAGCTGACACTCAACAGATGCTTTGGGAGCATTGTGTTTATTTGCAGAGTCATAACAGGGCTTGGGCAGATTCGCCTGTGCTTTGCTACTCTGGTGTCTTTGGACACATGTTCACACCCTGCTTACGAGCAACACAGCTCTGGCAAATCTGATGAGGGGTTGCCTTTGTGTGGCGTGTGTGATGGCATAAGGATGCGGTGGGACAAGGCACCATTCTCCCACATTTCCCCAGCTACATCTTCTTTTTCTCATCAGAAATTCTGAGGTAGAGCAGATGGGGAGCATTTTTCTGTGGTTTCTGGATGCCCAGTAATGTTTGTTAAACATCTGGAAGCATGAATTTCTCTTGACTTGTGCATATGAGCAGATAAAATAAGCTCTAAAGGCATACGCAGTCAGATTAATATGCCCATGTCCAGTAAGATGTACCCAGTGAAGCCAGAAATTTACCAGTGGTGTGGGAAGAGAGGACAGTCTTGTATTTCTCTCCAGGAAAGTTCAGGAAAAAAAGAATATTTTGGATGTGGTGTTAGAGGGGCAACTGTGCTTGCCAAGCCTCTGCCAAAGCCATGCAGCAGCGCGGCCCCTGCAAGCAGGGAATATCGCTAGTCTTGCTTTGGAGAGCCAGGTTCCGAAAGCTTTTGATTCCTGATGGTCTTTCTGCAGCATCCCTTAAGAATAGATTTCTGCTAATTTCACATCATGCTATACACAGAAACGTGGTTTATTTGAGATTGGTTGAATTACAGTTTATATTGGCTGTATCAAAATCAGGTACAAGCTTATAACATCCAGGTGTGGGTGTCTGACCCGAAAGCAACAGAAAAAGACCCCTAAAAAGCCTACCTGCATCATCAATTTGGTGTGCAAAAATAAAATCAGCAGGTAGGGAACATTGCTCATGGGAGATGATCACAAAAACATGCCAGCATCAAATGCTGTGTCGTGCTGATGCCCCTGTAACAAACATGCTGTCAGTGGACACAGCTGAAGAACTGCAATTGCTCAGTTTTCCTCAAGCTTTGGCTTGTACTACCAAAAAAAAAAAAAAAAAAAGGAAAATCTTCATTGAAGATAGGGTATATTTGGGCCAGAAAAGCCTGCTTTGTAGAACAGCCTTCAACTGAAGCAAACCCATAAATCCTCTAAATCCACTTCACTTTATGGAGCCCAAACACCTTCAAGGAGCCATTTGATATTTGCTGCATTTAGCTAAGAAATATTGTAAACAAATACTTACATGAAGATGAGGTAATTTTAAACAAAATATGTTGCTAATCACTGGCCTCTACCCCCCTCCCAAACAAAGTCATCTTAAGTTCAGCTTATTTGTATAAAACCTTACCCAAAATTGTTTGAAACTTTTGTGTGCCCATCTGAGAACAGCTGCCCAGAAAATGTGGGCAGGATATCCATCTTTGGACAGGGCCTCCACATCCTCTCCTCAGGGCCAAACCTACAGACTTTGAAGAACTAGGGTAATGGCAGTGATCTTACTTGGCATAAGATATCAGGTGAGTTGGACTTTGGGGGTTTTCTTAATTTTTTAATCAGGTTGTTTTTATTTCCCAGCTTTCCCCTTAAAGCCTTACTTTGTTGCTGTCTGAGCTGGAAATCCATAAAGTTTTCTCATCAACGCTGCATTTCAGAAAATAACTCTTTCTTCTTTCATGACATAAAGCCTTTAAGTTTTTCCCTGGGAACCATATTTGTAGCAGATACCTTGGCAACAGAGAGTGCCTTGGTCTGATCCTTATAAGGCTTTAATCAGAATGATTTTTGAAAACATGGATTAAGCTCCATCTCTGCTATAAAGAAACCATTTTTCATTAAGCCATTTTCAACCAAACTGCATTCACGCAGGACACTAAATCATGCAAACAGAATATAAATCACTTAGAGGTTCTATAAATCATGTTGGTCACTGATAAAAAAAAAAGAAAAAGAAAAAGATTAAAGTGTTCATTTAAAAATGAGCTAAACAAAGAAAAAAAGAAACTTCATGCATTGCCATTGTCTAGTGCATCCTCATTTAACTGGGCTGAAACCTATGTAAGGGAGCAGGTTTTAAAAGTGAGGTAAAAATTGCTATAAGTAGTCAGGAATTTTTGGACTAAAAGTTTCTTCTCCCTCCACATACAATGGCAAAACCCCAGTCATCTGTCAAAACAGAAATTGATTGATAACACTGGTTTGATCTCAAAAAGTCTCTCAGCTTTAAAAAATTGCAAAAGGATCATTGAATGATGAAGGATGGCTGTTTTGACATTTTTGAAAGTGAAAAGTTTTATTTTGTAATTGAAGGAAACAAGCAAAAACCCCACGTTCCTTTTGTACTGAAAAGAGTCAACTGCTAAGAAAGGTCACTATCAAAATAAACTCTTTGAACATTATTAAAGTAAAATATTTAGTTTGGCCCCATCTTGATTTTATTTTGAAGATTTTCATCCAAGTTTTAAAAGGACCTTTCAACCCTGGTGGGACTTAGGAAAAATACTGGAATTCTTGAAAACCCTGACAGGGTGAGGAAACTCGCCCCCATCCAGGTTCAGTAGTTCTTTCTCTTGTTGCAGTTTCACTGGAAGGGTGCTCAAGGCCATCTGTTTCTGGACTCACATTAAAATGACTGAAAAGTAGAAAGTAAATTACTTACAGGCTTTAATTCTCAGGAGATCAGAGACATACAGATAAGATCCCAATCACAGAAAATCATAGCCCCAGCTTCGGTCAACCAGAGTAGCAGCTGGGCTGGTCTTGGGGTAAGGCTTTATCTTAGACCTGTGAGGTACCAGCACAAGTATCTGCTCTGCTAACAAATCAGGCCCTGTATCTAAATGCAAATGTGACGGTATTGACTACAGTGCTACCCGTGTTGGCCACTGCTTGGCTAAGCTGGCGGGGAGGGGGTGGTTTCCCATTAATGTACCTTCTGAGTCCATTTTAAAGATAAACTAACAAGTCAGCCATTGATTTACCATGGGAGCCATTAGCAGCAGGCATTTAAAACTGCAGACCATTTACTTTACCTGTATCAACCAGCCCTGCTGGTATCAATCACCATAACATCACAGACATCAGCAGGACTGCACGGGTTTATATGATCTGAGGATCTGCCTTCTTACCTTACCAAGGTATTTGCAGTTATTCAGCCTTGATTCTGAGAGTGGGTACTTGCAGATGGACCCCCTTGTAGAGCCCCAGTGAAATAAAATTAGGTGAAGCAATTTCTAAGGCAATTTAAGGCCATTAACATGATGAAAAGTGATTAACATTGTTTGTGTGATTTACTGCCCTGGCTGAGCACTGCTTTGTTGAAAATGACTTAGTCAAAAATGCTCTTACATGCAGCAGGGAGAGGACTTAATCTATGCTTTCAAAAGCACTGATTTTAGCCAAATATGGAAGGTAAGATAGACACACACTGCTCTTTACCAACGTAGTGGCCCATGGTATTCCTCTAAGAAGAAACGCAGATCTCACTTCAGGTCTAGCCCTGAAACCACCCATAAACTCTGATGCAGTGTCAGAGCATTCCTAAGAAAAACCTTCCATTTCTGCAATGAACTTTCATTCTTAAGTGGAGGTACTTTGCAATGTAGAAACAGACCCACATCTAACAACTCGTGGAATCTCTGCAGTGTATTACAAACTTCCACATTCTCTGACTAGAGGTCTGCCCTTGTCTGCTTTTCCAAAATGAGGAAATTTGCTTTGAAGCATAACTACATTAATCACACAATTATGGAATCACAGAATATTCTGAGTTGGAAGGGACTCACCAGGATCTTTGAGTCCCGCTGTTAAGCGAATGGCCCATATGGGGATTGAACCCATGGCCTTGTCTCCCTACTAAAGATGAAGAAAACAGCTTAGGTGTCAGAGGTAGTATTTGCAATGCTGTCTAATCCAAATAGTGGTTTCTGACAGTGTTCCTCTGTCACTGTTTCTTAAATAGGTTCAAAAGGGGGGGGTGCAGAAGAACCCTTGGAAAGCTGCTTCTAATTGCTTAGGTTGTGTACCGAATTAAAAGCCATCTCATTCAACAATTCTCTGGCTGAGATTTGTTTGCTCCCACTGCCAGATGCAACTTAGTGGCACCTGCTCACCTTCTGATTTGGAACTGAGCTAGCAACACCTGTTCTGATTTAATTTGATGAAGGTAAATCACTGCACATCCCCTAGCAGCAAGGATCCATTATCGGTAACTACATTATCTGCAGCGTACTAAACACTTGCTCTGAACACACTTGCAGGAAGATAAGCAAAATAATAGGAAGCATCTCAGGAAGCAGTTGCCAATCTAAATTTTTCCCTCTCTATGAGCACCTAGCTGCGTGGGTAGGAGGAAGGAAAAGTGAGTTTACCATCAGGCTTTTGAAACCTGCAGATGAATGCAGATAATAAAACTGCATTAATGGGTGAGGACTTACAGATCTACTCAAGAGGACATCCACAGGAGGTGGAGGACTTATTTTGGTCTGCAAGAAAAAAGTATCCTTAACAGTTGCAGCTGTAAGAGAGAGCTGGTGTGGTTTACAAAGGTGGGATTTCTAGCCAGAGCTGCATAAGTGAGAACAGAAAGTGGCTTCTTTGGGTTCTGGGCACTGTGGGGCACACAGCCCTGCAGCTCACTCTTTTGCATCAGTGAGTTACAGGACCACTGTGATCCCCTAGCTGCTGCTGGGATTCTTGTTGGGATTTGAGGAATACATGAAACATCATGAGGTAAATAACCCCCCCTTTTAGCAGTGCAGGAAAACAGACCCAAAAGGTCCTCTGAAAGGAAATGCAGATTGCATACGAAGAGCCCAGGCACAGCTATAGAAAAGAGTTAATTTTTGAGTTGCCCAAAGTCTGCAACAATGCACAACCAATACATTATCAAGCAGAGATTGCCTTCCCCTAATTAAGCTCATTTCCCAACCAGTAACTACTCAGTGAACTACTGCTTTTCCCTCTTCCTCACATCTCCCAGCCCCAGGAATGCTCAAACCCCTTTCAGAGCTGAGTACATGACAGTTCCTGTCTTTTCCAGCAAACCCTGCCTCATATTCTGTTTCAAACCCCAACCCAAGATCAGACAACAGACCCAGAGAGTACAAAGCAGAGATTTCCATCAGAGATATGCCCCTCTGAGGAGCTCAGTACAACATCCACAGGCACTCTGCACTGCTGGTCCTTAACAGGATCCCTAGACATTAATTTCACTTCTGTTCCTACAGCAGCCTCAAAGCTGTTCATCTGCATCAGGACATAACAGGAGACAATGATGTTTTGCTTGCCCTTCACTATATCCCATTTGACTCGGCTACCACCTTCTTTTTTGTTTTATTTCAGCTCAATATTGGAAAGCTCAACAGTGAAATTGCAACTAAACATAGTTCACCTAAGAGGAGAACTACCTCAGAGGCATTAAGAGAGAGGAAAAGCCTGCATCAGCTTTTGCACAGGCACAGCAGCTGACATATGGCACAATGCAATAAGCAACCAAACCCAGAGCTATTTGGCAGTGACCTACACAACTGCTGGAGTAAGAACCAGGGCCTCAGGGTACAGCTCAAACCAAGCTAGTCTGAATGAGAAAAAGCAAATTCCCTGTTCTTTCTTACAGTGCATCCATCTGTGGCACAGCTAATATTGGGAATGGGGTCATACCTATTATAACACCTTATGTTATATAACAGAACTTCAAAATTTTATTGTGGGGTTTTCTAAATACATTCACTTTGTGCCCAAGTAAAAAAGTTTGGAGTTCTGTTTGGTTTTTTGTTTGTTTGTTTTGTTCTGGCTTGTTGGTTTTGGTGGGCTTTTTGTTTGTTTGTTTGTTTTAATTTTATTTATTTATTTACTTACTTAATATTTCCTCCTAACTAGTAGTGTGAAGATTCATTCTGGGGTCCCACAAAAGTCAAACCCAAACACTTTGTTCTATGTTTCTAGCAAAAATGTCACTGAAACAAAACCTTCCCCTAAGAAACACCAGACTCAAACGGTGGGTTTTGGAACTGGGGAATAGAAAGACAAATTTTAGTTGTAAAGGAATGAGCATTAGGTTTTAGCAGTGGCCTGAAGGCGCAGAGTTAAAGAGATGGGAAAAATCAAGGTAATTCATCTGGGGAACCTGGAAGAGGATTATGAATAAGGAACATTTTTTTTTTTTTTGGCCACAATGAATTTAAGTGACTGCCAACAGTATCTGGAAAGGCAGACACTAGGGAGGCAGGTAGAGGTGGGAAGGTAATTTAAAATGCATTGCCACAGAGATCTGAGATGCACCGATGCAGGGATAACACAAAGTGGATGCGAGTGAAGGGCTGTTGCAATACCAATGGAGAGCAAGAGCAAAAGAGTGCCACATAAGAGGAGGAGTGAAGAGGAGGATAGGCATATTGTGGGAAAAGGCAGAAGGAGGACAGAGCTTTGAGAAGCAAAAAGTATCTGTCAGTACTGAAAGTGGTTAAGAAGTTCAAAGATGAAGTAATCTAAACAGGTTGACCTAAGAGCACGTATCTATAAAGGGGCTATTTGGTGCCTGGCTTGTATCACCAGGAGATATAATTCAGTTACAGGTTTTTCATCACAAAAGGACTGATACTGTAATGTATATTTTCCAATTATCACTTATGATTGAATGACAACACTTCCCTCCCATGCTGTAATAAGCCGCAACCAGTAGTTAAGGGTGTTATTCCATTCTCCTCTGAAATTGTAGTTCTCTTTCTCATGCAATTCAGTTGACTGGCTTGTGGTTTCTCCAGGGTGGTTTGGGTTTTTTTTTTCTTCCTTTCCTCTTTATTTGGACAAAAAAGGCTACTGACTTATGGCAGCATGACTTGAGCCAGTTCCTCTTTTCTCTGAAAGTCTTGCACTCTTTCCCTGAGACACAAAACCACCTCATACTAGGAAGTATGTACTAACTCAAAGCAGGATAAGAGAGCAGCTGAGAACTCCCTCGTGATGGGACAGCAGTGACACAAGCACAGGAAGTCACCAGGAACTTCATGGGGTAAGTCCTAGAAGCAGGGTGAGGTAAGGGGAGTCGCTGCTTTCAATAGCGTGAAGTCACTTGAAAAGTGCAGAAATTTCCAGCATTGGGAACAACAGGTTCCCAGAGGTGAATGATTAAGAGCAGACTTAAGAGCAGGCAGAAAGAATTCAGGAAGAGGAGAATAATTTCCTTTGGGAGGTATTTTCAGTGAAATTGGCCCAACTTCATAAAACACAGGAAGACGGTTTTTGTCTGCAACAAATACCTATCACACCAAATCAGTCAGAACTAAGACCAAGTAAGAAGTCTCATTGCTAGGTGAAATATCCTGTGTTGAGAAGCCACTTTTAGGCCTTAAAGAACTGCAAAAAAACATAACTTGGCCAACACATTAGTTTTCTGGACTAGTTCAGGAAGACCCAAGTCAGGTTGCAGGCAATTTTTTGCTGTAAGAGTCTGCCATCTGATGAAAGACAGAAGAAAACCCAGAAAACTAACAAGTAAAGACCACTGGTCACTGTGTAAAACCCAATTCTGAAATGTGAAAGTTCAGTCACTTCACAACGCCATGCAGAAAATCCCTAGAGTAATCCATGGAAGAAGGGTGTGCACATCATCATTTCTCTGTCTTACACACACACAGGCACAAATATGCACGCTAATACAGGTTTGTATATATACACACTTCTGAGATCAAAGCAGGTACAAATGGTAGCAACCCCTTAATTCTTCAATGCAGAAGAGTGTCCATGTGTAATGTTGAGCTACAGCACCCGTCAGGGAAGTGCTGTTCAGACAGCGAGACCTTATGAACGACACTGTCTGCTGGAGAGGGCCTTAGGGAAGAACCCATCACTCACAAGTGCAGAGCCACTGCTTTTATGGATAACACCAAACAGAGAGGACAGAGTGTTTCCCTGTCCTTCTCAGAGATGTCTGAAGGTGAACAACCATAATATCGTTTTATAGAGGTGAAATTGCTCACAAATGTTGCCACGTAGGAAATCACTGGTATATCTAGAGAAGAGGCAAGTCTAATTCACTAGGTGATGTGTTTTACACATATACCAGGCTTTCCCTCACAAATTTGTAAAACCAAGCACGGTGCAGAGTCCGAAACGCCACCCCAATGTTCTCAGTGATTACAAAAAGGGGGTACACATTTTCATTTAGTTACAGTCTGTTTCCTGCAGTGATGGTGGGACACTGGGTAAAAGACTGCTGAGCTGACCACCTTCTCCAAAACAAACACTTGAACAGAGCCTGGAAAGGCTGCAATGGAAGTGTCTCATGGAAGGTTATGATATTCCATATTAAAAATACATCATTTCATAGTAATCACATATATTACATTACAAAAATCCCTTCTATATCAGGTAAAGAAAGTTACTCCTATTATTAAGTGCTGAAGTCTAATTTGATTTTTTACAACACAATGCTTCCCGGAGTGAGCAAAATCAGTTTGGCTTTCTACAGAACACAATTATAAGCTTCAAGCAAAAGAGTCTGAAGAAGCATTCAACAGTATGCCTTTGTAAATTGCACTCTGAGGTTTGCATTCTTCTCCCTGTTTGATGGAGTGAGGGGGAAGAGGCAATTGTATAGAATGGGCCTCAAAGAAAACATTTTCTCAGTAAAAAAATGCAATTCAGGAAAGAGTTGCACATGATGCAGAGAGCAGGTACATGCAGAGCTGAAAAGTGGCAAGCAAAAAATTGGAGAGATTTAGAGAACTGAGAGAATGATCTAGCTATTTTTGTGGGCTCCATCCAGCATAGTACAATGCATTCTGGAGATGAGAGCACATGTGTCTGTTTCCTAATGACAGTATTTGATTCTGCAGCTGATAGAATAGAAATAGATGCAGCCACCAAGAGGCTGGACCACTGTGCAGGCTGACACAATTTACAATATTAATATACCTATACAGAGAAGCCTGCTCATTCAGCATAATCATAATTTCCTTGATTACTTCTGTCACTATCCAGGTTTTTCTTACTGTTTTTGCTTCTTTTAATTGTGCCACTCTTCTCTGGCCCAACCTGACCTGGCCGTGTTTGGGAAATGCACACCTCTAAATCTTTTTTGCATTTATACCGTGAAGTCTAACAAGCATCTTCATTAAAGATCTAAGATGTCATTAAAGTATTGTTTTTCATATTTTCAGTTGTAATGGGGGAACACAAAATGTACATTGCATTACTCAGTTTTTTTCTTTATTTCCCTGCAGCAAGCAGAAGGGGATAGGGAAGCAAGGAAAGCAAGCAAAGCAATAAAGAGAAAGGCTTTTTTTCATAGTTGGATGGTCTTCAGATACCTGCTTCCTGTATCTAGTGATGTGTTCTCTCCAGCCTTCTAATACTGATAGTCTAGAAATGATATCCACATCATCCAAACTATCTATTTTATTCCCTAGCCATAAATTATTGTTCCATCAGACACGACCCTCATTTAGAGATGTCTCAACCTTTATACTTCACACTCCCAGCCTTTATCAATGCTATTCTAAAGGGCAGGTGTATTCGATTTAATAGTCTTTTTACTTTTGCTTTCATTTTTCTGTCTTTTGTGACTTAAACAATCAATCTTCTCTCTTTTCTCCCACTTTTTTTACCTGAGAACTTCTATTTTTATTCTTGCTCCTGCCTCTGTCTACTTTGTCTCTAACAACCTGTCAGCAAATAGCATTTTCTGTGTTGACACAGCCCTTTCCCTTCTGATGGCAGACCAAAGGCATGAGTGTGACTTAGCTCTGCTGTGGAGTCAGGGAAAGCGGTTTGCCTCCAAGGTCATGACCATGAAAGAGATAAACTGCTCAGAGGAATTGCTGCTCTTTCACCAGGGCTTCAAGATGCCTCCCCGAATCCCAGCTACTTCATCCGCAGAGCTATCTCTGCATTTGTGTGTCCATCAGCTGGTTAGAAAGAAGCTGCAGGATGACAGGCTAAAAGGTAGGTTAGGATGACTCCTCCAGCTTGGCAGTAGCACCTCCCCCTCTGATACTTGCTTACACACACATAAATTTAATTTGTCTCACAAATGCCCCTGTGAGTAGGGAACTATTGCTGCTGATCATGAGAACTGGGATCCCAAGGTATTCCCCAATTTAAAGCCCATCATGATACAAGTGGGAGAGGCCAGCTGAGGTCCTTGCAGCTTGTTGGAAATGAGACTACACTCACCTCTAACCCCACTTCCCCTCTCCTTTCTCGCCTCACACACAAAATGGCACACAGAGAAACTCCTTGGGGCTCTGAAATGCTGAATGGCTCTTTCTGCACTGGTCACCTTCACTCTGGGTCACAGTGAGACAGTGAAGCACTCAGTGATGGAGAGCTTTTTCTTTCATAAGAATGTATCGAAGACATTGCTCAGATGAAATGTTGAGAAATATGAATTCAACCCCTCCCTCTTTCCTTTGTACTTTCTTCCCCCAACAAAAAAGTGTTATTTTTTGCAGCCTCTGCAGTCAGTAGGGATTTTATTGTGGAGCTCATCAGTCACAATATGGTTTATAAATACAAAATGCTGGCACAGATCTGTCAAGTCTCTTCCTTGCTGCACGACACTTACCTCTCTGTTTCCTCCCTGCCAGTTCCCTGCCTTTTCCACTCTCCTGTGTCTCCAGGCCAGCAAATCACTCACCTGCCAATGCTATGCCAAAGCACTTCTCCAAGGGCAGCTTCCCTCTGCACCAGCTTTGCCTGGTATCACCTTGCCTCTGCTGCTGTCCTCTGTGGAAGGGGCATTAGATGGGATTCACGCTACCCAGCACATACTGCTGGAGGCAGGCAGGGGGAGAACATCATCCCAGAGGACTCCCCAGGCTACACCTCACCCTCTGGGTAGCAAAAGATGTGTCAGGCTTCCTGTGACTTAAATCTACATAGAATATTTCAGTACCCTCAGTGATGTCCCACAGCAAGGACTGGCTGCCTCCCTAGTCCCAGGGATAAGTCTACAGGGCAGAAGAAGTGTGCTGTGCTACACCACATGGGCAAGGCTACCCTATGCATTCCATGCCAGGGAGTCATCAGACATCAGGGTAAAGCCTGTCAAGGACCAGATCTTCCAGAACACAAGTAGTTTGTGTTCCAGAGTGCTCCAGAGGAGGGTGTTTCAGCAGAAAGTCTTGTACAACTCCACGATGCATTATAGAACTTAAATTTTATTTGGGCAATAGTTGTTTCCATAGGTAGTTGCAACCTGGCTGAGAATGTGGAAATCACTTTCCTCCAGTCTCTGCTCTGCTGGGTCATGTCACAGACCACAGGGTAGGATGCAGTGGGATGAACAGGGAGAAAGACCCCCTGCCTGGCTCTTGTGTGGCCCCACAGCCTACGTCTGGCTGCCCACACTTGGGATCAAGCACCAGTGAGAAGCCTCTCCCCATGTTTGCACAAGTGCTGTTGCAGGAGGCAGTGGGTAAATAAGATGCTTGAAGCTCTCACAGTTCAACCCCTTCTATCACTTTCTCTTCTTCTCTTCCCCAGATAAACCTACACCTGATTTATCCAAAACTAGGAAAGCATAGAAGTCAAAATGCAAAAGCACAGGCAGGTTTTTCTCAGAGGATCCTCCTGTTTCTTTGGAAACCTGTAGTTTATGTCAAACCCCCACACTCTCTTGCTGTCCACATTCCTGGATCAAATTTCACAAAGTTTCTACTTATTTCCAAACTCATTTTCTTCTGTGTAAGCCTATCTTGCTGAGGTCCTGTTGTGCAACAAGCACTTCTTTTAAATACCTGATCATAGCCACTCCAAGCCAATGTGGGATCCTCTGCCACACCAATGTACTGGAAACCTGGAAAGGGCCAACAGTTACTACGTGTGATTCCTTCTGAATCTCTCCTGTGCTATGCCATTCTACATAGAAAAGGTATGTGTCAAGGAGAGGGGATGACAGGTAAGATGGAAAGGGTTACATAGCAGGTTAAACAGGAAAACATGTTCCTGCTGAGGGGGATATATACAACATGGAGGGGTCATTGACGTCTGAAGGAGACAAGTAAAGCTGGCTGAACAATCAAAGTGTATCTTGGGAAACTTCCCAGAAGTTTCACTCATGTTTCACTCATCTCAGACCCTTAACAAATCTAACTTAAAGATGTTAAATACCTTAAAAACTAGGACTAAAGTACTTCCAAAAATACATTTCTACCACTTTCTCCTTAAGGCAAGATATTACTGACAATCGATTTCACATGGAAAAAATTAAGTTCCACTTTTCTGTCCCACTCCCATTCAGTTCAGACTCCTCCGCTTCCCAGGGGATGCAAACAGCTCATCTTCCTCCAGGAATATCTGAACTGAAAAAGCTCTCTTGTCTCACCACAGGCTTTAGGTAATGATCCCACCCTCATCAACTTCAAAGCTTCTGTTTATGACTTCCAGAATGAGAAGCTGGTCTTCATGTTTAGGTGTAACAAACCTATATTTTTCTGTAAAAGTAAAGAAATGTAGTTACCATTTGGAAATTAAATGACTCTACAAATAAATTCTTGTAGCTAAATCTGTCTGGATTCCCAAACCATCCATAAAAAAGATGGCCTAAAACTGACTGCAAAAGTTTCCAAGATCACAGAAAGTACATTTCTCTTATTCTTATTTGGACCTCCATGTATACATCAGTAGAAGATTAGCTTATACATCATACATAATGTTTCAGTTCTTTTACAAAAGGAAAAAAATCATTTAAATATTTTTTCAACTGTTAAGGGTGATTTCTTTTTATAGTGCAAATAATTAAGTATTGAAGATCTAGTGGTCTATTTCATACAGAGAGAATAAAAGATTTGAAGAATTCTAAATAAGAAAAATAAACCCTAGAAGCATGGATTACTGTTGAAATTTTTGAAATTTAAGGCTGATATTTTAGCCCTATCCCTACAAAGTCTTCCAATTAACAGATATACATATTTATGTAATTTAAATTAGTTATTTTCGTTCTCTCATATTATTTTATGAATATAAGAGAAACTCGTGAAAGAAGGGGTATTAAAAATTACGAAAATAAGACTCAGAGTCACCAAATCATAGCATTGTGAGGTCAGGGACCTCTGAAGATCATCTGATCCAACTCTGCTGCCAAGGTAGGGTCACCTAGAGCAGGTTAGACAGGGATGTATCCAGGTGGGCTTGGAATGTCTCCGTGGGCAGCCTGTTCCAGTGCCCTGCCACCCCCAGTGAAAGAAGTTCTTCTTCATGTTGAGGTGAAGCTTCTTGTGTTTTAGTTTATGACCATTGACCTTTGCCCTGTTGCTGAGCACCACCAAAAAGAGTCTGGCAGCATCCTCTTGGCACCCACCTTTGAGATATTTATATGTGTTTATATGGATTAATGAGATCCCCTCTGAGTCTTTTCTTCTCCAGAGTAAGCAGACTCAGCTCCTGCAGTCTCTCCTCATAAGAGGGATGCTCCAGACCCCTCATCATCTTTGTGGCCTCCACTGGACTCTCCCCAGTAGTGCCTTGTCTTTCTTATACTCAGACTTGAAGTTCATTCCTTAGTCCATATAAAGAGCTAAGGCAAGTAAAATTTTGTCAGATTATAGTGCACTGTATTTCTTCCTATTTCGGTAACAATAAAAAAATTATTTGATGAAAAAAGAGAATTTTCCCTACAGCTTCTTTGTAACTTTCTGTGTAGCCTAATCACATTTTTTTGCTATGCAATATAAAGGGGATTTGGACTCTACAGAAATGTAGTGAGAGACAAAAAAGCAGAATTTCATATCTACATGTACCTGTTATAGCCATCAATTCAACCAAACACTTAAATGTGCCTATTTTAGCACTGGCTGAAGCCCTGTGGGGCATAAGTACATATTTAACATTTTGCTGCATTAAAACTTAGAGTAAGTAGTAATGAGTCTGCTTTACTTTGGTTTGTTGATGTTAATATTGATAAATGTACTTGTCATTGTCTCTAGTAACAATGTGTGTTGCACCGTGGCCTTAAAAATTACTCCAAAACCAGAAATCACACTGAAACTGCATTAGGATGTGCCTGTTAAATGGAGCTAGATAAATATCCCAATTCTTGCTAACTTCTTCCACAACACTGCTAATTTGCATTTTTAGCTGCAATTTTGCCAACTTCTTCCCACACCTTCTTCTCACAATCCTCCACAGCAAATGCATCCTTGGGATGCTGTGGGGGTACCAAAAGCAGGCTAGGACATTACATGAAGGTGGTGGCTCTGTTCATGAGGCTGGAGCACAACGGTGGCCGTCAAAAGAAAGATGGGAACACAACATCAAAGCCAAATGGTGGAGAAAGCAGCTGGGAGGAGAAAAGCACTCTGAGAAACAGTTGTATAAAGTATTCACAGAACCAGTAATACAAGCTTAGCTTCCCAAGCCATCAAACTCAGGAGGGTTTGGCAGGCAAAATGCATAAAACCAGTCCTGAAGGCAGGTCATCACGTGTAACATGATGAAATCTCTTCAGAGATGATTTATTTCCTAAGATCTTTCTCATATCCATACACCGGATTTTTTGTGACATAAATAGATTTTCACATAGGGATAGTTTCGGGCTTTCCTCTGTCCCTGCATTTTGCAAGGTGCCAAGCCAAGTGTGTGCCCACTCTAGTCTCCCCCTCCTTTTTCTCACTACTCCTTGCTCTAAGCTGGGGCTGCATCTGCTTCCAAAGGAAGGAGGCATGTTTCAAATCTCCAGGAAACAGGAGACTATAATTTCTCTGGTTGTCTCCAAAATTCAGATCATTGATTAATGAACTTCTCCTCTCTTCTCATTTGCAGCAGCAGGAGGAGATGGGGGTATTTTTGACACTTGTAAGTGAAGGTTCAGTACAGTGTGGTTACAGCAACCCAAAGACTAGGAAAAAGAATGCACATTACATGAGACTCTTAGAGTTTGCCAAACCTCAGGAATGCACTGGGTATCACTGACAAGTCCCACAAGCTGTGGTGTTTGCAGTCTTCCACTTTCCACACCGCAGCGCAGAAGCCACAGGAATGGACTCCCCAGATAATTCCTGCCGTTGCTGTAGAGCCTCCCTGAGAGCTCAGGTTCACAGACATCCGCACATTGCCATGTACCTGATCAAGTCCTCTGCAGCACATGCTCAATCTTTGTGTCACCCATCTCATAGCAAAGGTTGGAAGCAGACAAAATGAATTCAAATGCACTGTTTGCAAGACCAAGCTCACATTGAGTTGTTTTGCAAAAAAAAGCAAGCAGAGTTATCTTTGGGAAAGGGACTTAAGAGAGTAATTCTTCTATAATAGGATCCCTTTTTTTTTCTAGTGATCCTAAGTCACTGTTTTACATACTTGTGAGTACCTCTCATCAAACCTTCCTCCCTCCCCTCCTCTTTGCAAGGTGAACAAAGTGACGCTCTCATACAGAGGTATATTCCCTGAAGAGTCTGCAATTTATAGATCTTACATCTTTGAGGGATTGCAAACAAACACCTCGGGCTCCTTGGCTAGCCACAGAAATCCAGACATGACAGAAATTGTGGTTTAACTCTGTGCCCTAGTGTAAAGGGGTACTTGAGCTCGAGTGCAGTGCCCAGAGGCACAGCTCTCTGACATCCAGACTGGCCTTTATTTCCAGAGGGTTCTATAACTTCAGTTTGCATGCTCTGAAATTTCTGGCACTAAGGGGATTAAATCAAGACTTAGCTTGTGGGTGCACTCGTTTCATTTAGTAATCAATCACCCTAAAACATTTCAAGCAAAAAGGAAGGTGTAATTTGTAACTAAGACGAGAAGAAAGGGAAACAAAATCAATATTAGAATATAACCTAGTATGGGTAAGAGTTTCCAGCACAGGACTGTGAATGGGATAAATACAAACACTTAGAAAACAATTACACAGAAAGTTAAATGATCTTGGGATGATTTGTGTCAAAAGAACTGCTGTACAGGAAGGCAGAAGCCAAACATGAGCAACAAGAAAGGAACATGAGAGAATGGGAATGTTTGTGTTTTGTTTTAAAACTATCTTCCCAGAATTTCAAAACCCTATGAAACCATGCGAAATGTCTATAAAACCACTAAAGTGTACATAAAACCACTAAAGTGTACATAAAACCACTACATATTTGCTCAATGTATTTCAATGGTTTTAAAATTCTTCCTTGCAGCCTTAGAAATGTGACGCTTTCCAAAGGAAAAGGTTGCCAGACCTGTTGCTTGAGACAAAGAAACGCTTTGTTCAGTGGGATACTTACTGTCCTATCAGGTGAGTTAATCTTTGCAACTTTTTCTATGAAGAACAGCTGAAAATCTGCAATATCCTACCCGTTCCACACCCCACCTCCCCCCCCCCCACCCCCCGCCCCCTCTCCCGGCCCGTATGTGTTATTTTTCTCATTTCAATTAATTATCTAGAAGCACAATCAACTTAGCAGGGTGCCTTCAAAAATTCCTACAGTGCAGTGCTATACCACTGAGCAGAGAGTTTAACTAGATGATTTTATTAGGGAGCCAATTAACACTTAGATCCCCAAAAAAGCAACTAATTCATCTTTTTATTTCACCACTCTGAGCAAACTCTACATGTGAGTCTGCAGTCAACAACCTGTTACACATCATGGATCCATGACCAGAAAACGCTTTTGAAGACATGTAATCCTGTTTTTGAAGGAGTGTTATTTGCCTGTTCATGGGAAAGAAGCCATCCTCTGTTCTACTCCTTACCAATAGGTAGGGAACAAATGAGAGAAGGTGAATTAGAGTGCAGCTTCAAATAACTGACTGTGAGCAATGACATTTCAGGTGAGTGTCATGAAGTGAGGCTGGGGATGGGTTTGCTGCCTATTAGAGGAGATACAGTCTGAGCTAGTCTGGACAAAAAACAGGACAGAAGAGATGAAGGAAAGAGAAGGTATTTCAAAGGAAAATGCTTCCTTTTGTTAAAAAAAAACCCCAAACCAAAAAATAAGCAAAAAACAACAAAACCCAAAAAAAGCAACAAACCAAAAAAACACATTGTACAATCTCAGAAAATTTTGTAGGATGTAATTTTTAGTAATAATACACCATTTACCACCATGAGTCAGTGCTGGACTTCTATTTCCTTAAATCCACATTTTCTGTCCACTACCAGCTAGAATGGATTTTTTTTTTTTTTGTTACAGGTTTTATGTCTGGCATCTGTATAATTCTGCTCTGACCTAATGTGTCCTCACAGGGATTGCACTAAGATGGTATTAGATGGCAGAAAATTAGGTTCCAAAAAGCAAAAATAGAAAAAAAAAATTAATTTGGTAGAAACTGAAATGGAGAAATAGAAGTAAGAAGTGGTATGAAGGCATAAATTTATCAAGAAGGAACAACCAATATTAGCTTGACCTGGAGAAGTGAATGACCTTGCAATTTAGCCTCCCACCAATCTGCAGAAAGGCTGTGCCCCTCTTCCCCTGCTTCTATCTTCTCCTAATCTGTAGCTTTGCAGAATCATCTATGTTCATAGCTGGAGGGTGTCCACATGTTGGTATTTCAATCCCATCTCTCCAGAAATGCTGTCTCCTCTCCACAATGTCCTTCAACTTTTCCTTGTAAGGGCTTCTGTGCTGTACAGATATTTTCCAAATGGCAAATTGCTGCTTTTGGGCTACAAAACCCCAAAGTCTGAAAGAAATTAACCAGGGCAGGAAGGAAGCAAGAAATAGAACTGTATTTAAACTGAGAGGTGCATAGAAAAGTTGAGAAAAAATGAGTTTTTACAAGATATTGTATGGGAAAGCAAATATGTCGTTAAATTAAAAAGAAGGACAGACTCAATAATAGTTCTTAAAGGACAGATTTTCAATTTCTGCTTTGGGAGACATACTGCAGAAAACAATCTTGCACAGACACAAAAATAGCTGAACAATCTGAAAAACACTTTCCAAACTCTCTGGAAAGGTGATGAATTGCTGATAAATGGTCTCCAACTCTAAAATGGTGTACTCCAAATCTGGAGTCCCCCAAACCATAAACGGGGGGGCGGGGGGCAGGAAGGGAGAGAGAGGGACACACATTAAAGTCTAAGTCCAGATTTCTTTCTTCACCTTTAGAACAAAAATCCCATGAAGCCAGGCTTTGGCTTCAAAGAATAACCCCTTTACCAGCAACCACAAGATATATGCAACTAACCCAACTCGTTAGTTGGCACTCTGTGAAGCCAGTTATCCAGGATTGATTGTAAATAGAAAGAGATGGGCACTGCCAGAAGACACATTGTCCCACTTCAATAAAAATGCACCTGCAGGAAGAAACTCATCCCATGCTGCCTAATGCCAGAGGCCCAGGTGGCTAGCTTAGATAAGATACATTTGGACATTCCATTTCTTCACCCTCCAAAAGCTGTCCCATCTTTTCTTGGGATTTGGCCTTGTTTTCCTGTAGGTCTAAATTTTCTCTTTATAATGAAAAGAAAAAAACTGTGAAGTTAAGTCCACCTTGGTTTTGCGGGGGAAAGATTCACACAGCTTGAAGCAGACACAAAGCAGCCAGCAGTATCAATGCCTGGCCAGAAAGATGGGGAGCAATGGTTTTGGACCCAACTCTTGGGACAGAGCTGATACAGAGCAGAGAATAAATAAAAAGGCCCACAAACCCTAGCTATCTTCCTGAGGCATGGAGATAAAGCAGCAGAGGACTGGGAAAACTAGGGCACAGTAGATTTAGGCACTGACCTTCCCTGGCTCCTGCTGCAAGGGGAAAGTGGGAGACAGGGAAGTCCCACTGCCTTAGTTGCTGGAGGTCTCAGCAGCATGCCAAGCCAGGCTCTGGCAGCCCCCTTTTCTCTTTCCCCTCCTCCCACCTCATGATTTACTTTCTGACAGTATCATGAGAATTACTGCTATCCCTTTACCTAGCTTAGGCTAGCTGTATTTGAATTTTCCATGTTACTTACTGATGACCTTCACTTCAGAAGGTATCTGCTTTTTGTAGCCTTGCTGTGTAAAGACTGACAGCAACCTTCATCAGAGGATAATTTCCAAATGAGGAAAATATCCACGTGGGACTGTCAGAAGAACTGAATTGATTTGTGCCTGCACCACAGGTCACATTTCAACCCATTTTTCTTGAAGACAAACTAGACTGATTTATCCTCGAGGGCCTTGCCCTCCACTCCTTACAAGCTTCAAAATCCCGAAAGAAATGATGTATGTTCATTTAGTACACCCATATCATGTGAGGGCAATTGATTCAATTACATTATAGCTACTGGAAACAAAACAGCCATATGGTGAGCTTTTTACCCCGAGGTAAAGGATGTTACACAGCCACAGCTCTGAACTGGGAATTAACTCCCTGCACGGATGCTGCCCCCTGAACAGGCTTCCCTGGGGAAACCGTTTCTGAGCCATAGGGGAAATCCAAGTTCAGGCTGGTTCAGATAAGAACCTAAACCTCAATAATGCTTCTCTGAAGCTTTATCTCAACTATCTAGAACTCCTGAGTCTGCAAAATTACCTTGAAAATTTTGTAAGAGAAGGATTTGGGTGTGCAAGTGTGTATGTGTGTGCAGACACATATGTGCATGCTTTTTATTGCCTCTTAATTCTGGAAGAACAAGAAATAGAGTGACATGAAAAGCAGTAAATGTACTCTGGTTTGCTTCATATGCCATGCACAGTGTTGGCTCTAAAGACATAAAAAATTCGATTATGAGCCAAATCTGGCTTTAAATCGATCAAGTTCTGCCGACTTCAATGGAGCAATTGCAGAGATATACTCCAGCCGCTGCTCTAAGCCCACCCATTTTCACACTCCCTCTGCTTTCCAGCAGGCTGTCGAGGCTGCCATCCGGAGCTGGGAAATGCAAAGGTTCACAGATATCTGCAAAATCTGCATATGAACTAGCGTGGGGAAATTCAACATGGCTTTTGAAATGAAAAAAAAAAAAAAAAATCAGAGAGAGAGAATGAACTCCCACTTTTTCTTATAAAGGGAAGATTCAGTTGAAGAAGTTTTGTTCTGAATGTTTCAGCAGAACCACCTCTCCAGACTCAGATTTGCTACATCTGAACAAAACCCTCTGTGGTCCAGAAAAGCCCCACTATTAAAAGTAGCTCTGGGAATAGGTATGAGTTGTTCCTAATGAATTAAAAATGTGACAGCAGCTTTGGGATTTTTGTGGTTTGCCTATGAATTCGTTCTGACCATGAAAAGCCTGCTAGTTTTACCTCAACTAAGCAGAGCAGTTAACCTCAGAGCAGGCAATATTTACTTGTACTTCGCAATACTTAAGACAGGAAATGCCTTAAATATTGCAAATACTGAGGTTATAAAACTGTAAATGTTTGCCTGTCAGAGGCACCTGACAAGTTTTTACAACCCTCAACGGCATGCAGGGAGAGTCACCCCAGCACTTGGGTTTTCCCCATCCTCTCCTCTTCCCCCATTTTACAGAAGGATTCATGAAAAACAGATGGGTTTTGTGGTTTTTCGTTTCAAGGTTGCTGTCCTACTGGCATTTGTACAATTTTGACTTGGATTTCATGGAGTTCTTTAATTATATCTTTTTCTATTGATGGAAAGGGAAATCTCTCAGTTTCTGTTTGGTTTGCTGGACAAAGAAAAACTCAAGGCCTCAAGAAGGTTCCTCAAATATTTTAAAGAGGGAAAATCAGCAAATAACTTTTGGGAAGACTGATTTAAATTATTTCTCTTTACAGAATGATATAAACCCATGGAGTATGGAATATGTCAGGACACAGTGAGTGCCACAGTTGTCCTTTAGCACCATTTGTCTCTATGATACTGTAAAAAATTGTCAGAGTAGTCTTCCTACCTAGTATTTCCATTGTGAGCCTACTGGCTCGGGAATTTCCATGCCCATTCTTGCACAGCCATCTCAGAAGTGAAATTAAAACGTGCAGTCTAGTTTTTCTGCTTGACTGCCCCAGCCTGGTGGCAGCCACGGCACCCAGCCCCATTGCCAGTGTCACTGGTGCACTGAGGGGAGCCCAGAGCACTCCTGCCCAAATGGTCCAGCCACCCACCCACTGCCAAGGTACTTTGCCCATCCCATGTCAGCCAACAGATCCAAGTGGGAGAAGCAGATGCCTGACAGGGGTCAGAACTGGGGACAAAAAGCCCTTGCCTGGGAAACATAAAATAAAAGATAATGCATCACCATATGTACATGTTGGATGGAAAGGAGACCTTCTCCCTCTTTGTCAAAGCTATACGGGCATTGAGATGGTGTTTGGCTGGTTTTACATGCTAAACATTGTCCATATGCCCTAAATATGACCGTATACTTTATTTACTCAGAGTGGGGCAAGGCACCGGAGCAGTTTGCCCAGAGAATCTGTGGAAGCCCCATCCCTGTAAGTGTTCAAGGCCAGGTTGAACGGGGCCCTGAGCAAGCTGTTCTGGTGGGTGACATCCCTGCCTACGGCAGGGGCACTGGAGCTAGATGATCCTTAAGGTCCCTTCCAGCTCAAACCGTTCTGTGATCTATGATATGCTCATATAGACCTTATTCTCAGATAGTTTACAGAGGTGTAATCTCCCTGGTGACAGTAATGCTGCATATGATGGGAGAACTCCAAGCCATGTGTTCAAGGAATGGAATGAAATCTCTTGATTTCCTGATTTGCCCTACTACACAAAGGAGAGGAGATATGTTAGGGGTTTGTTTGTATGACTCCGTCCTCGAGCACCTCTGTAACACATCCTTTGTCATGAGTGAAATCCACTTCAGGGAATTAAATGAGCACAATCATCCCTAGCTCAAACAAAACCAACAACCTAGGATGTAGTTCCTGCCAAGAAGCTGCTGTAGAAGTGAAAAATGCAGTTTCTTGACATCTTTTTTAGCTCTGAGATATTAGGAGTGCAGTCACATATCACCTTTGTGGCTGGTGTTGCGCTGGGAACAGGGGCTGGGGTGTCAAGGCAGACTCTGCCACCCTCTCTCCCTCCGGGATTTCATGTGATTATTCCAGCAGCTGTCTGCTGCTGGAACCCCTCCTGATGCCCCATTACCACAGCTGGGATGTGTGCTGGCTTGGCACCCTGTATCTTGCCAGCCAGGCACCATTGAGCTCAGGTGCTGTGGTTGCTTCTCAGTGTAGGTCTGGGAACACCGGAGAGAAGGGAGTCACCCTGCTGCCCCAGGGATGAGCTGCTATGGAAAGGAGCCTGTTATCAGCTGGACTGTCCTCAGAAGGGACTCAGCAGCCGAAACAATAAAGTCATTTAGGTGTGCTAATGACACTACCCCTACCAGGTCTGTCCTGAGTATCTTTAGCTCACTACCCTCCAGAAACAATGCAATAACACTCGAGCACCAGGAGTCTTATTAAGTGTCTGTGGCCCAGCTGAGCACATTCTACATGAGTTTTTATTACCAACCACTATATGTCCTCGTCATTAAACAGGCTGCTAATTCATTATTTTGGACATTAACAGAATGCAGAAAGTATCTTAAAATAACATCTTAATTTATATTTTTAACATCTTGGCACCTCTAATTTTTATTTTATAAGCTCCATTAATGCTTAATGTCTGCTGCTGCATGGCAGCTCAGCTACACTGACAGCTGTTACTGCAAGCCTTTCATATTTGATACATCCAATTGGTCAAACAATGAAATCAGTACAATTTCCTTGAATCCAAAATATTCTTATTTTTTTTTTATTGCCTCTGTGATACAAGTAGATTTTTTAGCAATGTTCCACCTGAAGCATAAATCAACATACTTTCTAAAATGCATATAGCCACTAAAACATCCCTCAAAATTTTAGGGGACTTCTGTCTTCTCCCAGGATCACAGTATTTCACATTTGTGAATGCAAGGGTATAAAAATAAAAATTTGTAACATTACCAAATTATTTCTCAGTTGATAATCTGTTTGGAGTTTGGAAAAAAAAATAATAAGAAAAATAAACACAGCCCTCCAAAGAGATAAAAATAATCTGGTTTGAGGGAAAAGGGAGAATAGTCAGTTCTGACCCTTTATCTGTTATATTACTTTATTGCTCAAAAACATGTTAGTTATTTATAGACACATCACATTTTGCTATATTTCAGGATTTTTAAAAAATGAACATCCTCTTCAAGATCTCAAATACAATCACTATATATCAGGCTTGCAACCTTTTCATGAAGTCACAAAAATGTATAGTATATTATAAATAACTGCATAAATATTTTTTAAGCATTGAAAAAAACCCTATTAAAGTTGTTCTAAAACTTACTATTATTGGAAACTGGACTGTAAACATTTTTTTATACCTCAAGATGAACCTTATTCTTTTCGAGTTTGTGTGTTTTGTTTCATTTCCACAGCCTCTTGTTCTTTAACATAAGAGTACCTGCCAGCCTTGGGCATCCTCTGTCTTATATGTGGCCTTCATTAGGATTGACACCCAGGTCTCCAGAAAGGTGAAAAGGAAGCAGCTTCAGGAGAGACCACGTGTGACACTAGTGAAGCTGGAGAGGTGTAGGAGTCTCTAACAACTATCCTGTGTGCTCAACTAGCCCACAGTCTCACTGGTGAACTTTCATTAAACACTATGCTCTTTGAGTCTGCAAGGCAGCAGGACAGTTTCCTTAGCAGCCAAGGAATTTTCTACCAAAACAAACCAGGGATCCATATATCGTAGTATCTTTCTTTTTATACCAGTTAATGTTAAATGCTTCAGAGGAAAGTGTAAACAATGATCTTGATTTAGCAAAAGAACATCTGCTTTGCTTTAAATGTGTTCAAGACCTTTGGCTTCTGCCTTCATTAAAAGAATATCACAACTTGAGTAGCATTTAAAACATTCATTTAATCTGTCAACTCCAGGTTACTTGAATGTGTGCAAAAAGTTTCAGGAGGACTGAAGGCTGTGCCTAAATCTAAGTAGGAATTTGAGTGCTTCCTTGGCAGGGAATATATAAGAGCACGTAATTGAATACACTGGTCAATCAGGTTATGTTGATATGACTAAATAAAAGCCAGCCAAGAACTGATCTTGGGCCCCAGGGCCAGCAAGCTGCCCTTTCTGTGGCAGGTTTGTCTTGGAAACAAATATTTGGAATAGTTCGAAGGGAAGCCAGGGGATGAGCTGGCTTGCAAAGCAGTGAGGACAACAAGAGTCCAGGCTCTCCCTCTGTGCACACTTTTATTTCATGGTACAGACATACCCTCAGGATCCTGCACCCCAGTTCTCAGACCAATTTTCTGTTCAGGTAGCTCCACAGATTTCACTTCTGTTATTCCTGCCTACACCAGTGCATGTCCCTCAAAGGCCTTAATAATTTTCTTACTTATGTAATCCTAAATCCCAGGGAAATATTTCTTTTCAGGTCAGGAAGCTAATGCCATGAGGCTAACATGTTTGCATATCCCGGGAATGTAAGGCTTTACATTACTGATGATGTGCCCATTTCTGTTAATCCACCTCTTCCATCAGTACCTAGGGCTGGTGTGTTCCACTCTACTTATGTTCTGGATATATCAGTTGGATATGTTGATTAGTTGTCAGATGATAAAAACAGACTTTAACAGAATTTTTTAGGGGAACAAGAGTGAATCAGAGCTGTAACAGGACCTTCATAAAAATATCCCTATTTAGAAACTTGTGATTCCCTCACCACTTTGATCAACTCAGTTTACCTCAAAGGGCAATTACCACCTGAGATCTCGCAGATTTATGAACCATTTTAAATCTCCAAAATTAAAAAAAAAAATTCTTATGGTGCAGTGGGAGTGTTGGTGTAGAAAGTCAGTAAATTGCTGGAATTTAAAACAAATATCAGTATTTTTTGGAGCCAGGTTCCAGACTTCCAACTCTTGTGGTTGACAGGTTTGTCTTTAAAATTCCTGTGTTTACTCTAAAATGTCTGACTGCTGTAATTAGTGGATGAAACAAAAAGTATAATGTACCTAAAGAAGTAATGGTGGAAGTTAATATCTAAGTACGTTGTTTATTTCCCCCCCACATGTTTCTATTTTATAAGTTAAAGCTTCTTTAGTAAGTTAGATTTTTTTTTCATAAGATCATATGAGAATTTCATTTTATGGAGCTACAAGGTTCTTTTACTTGATATTTTGCAAACAGATCAGATCTCAAAGGCAAGAGAAAAAACTGGAAAAGTGATTGCAGATCATTCAAACCACTGTTTGAAACAGAAGTTGCCATTGTTGTTTGTAGATATAAATCAGAAAGCTGCCCAAAATTAAGCAACCTGCAGATCCTTTTTATAGTAGTAGGCTAACCAGAATTTTTAATCAATATTTTTACTGCTTTTGCTGAATGAGAAAAAAAAAAAACAAGGCTGAGCTATGGAATGAAGCATAATTTACAATTTATCATTTAAACATGCAAGTGTCTGTGGGAAAAAGACTGGAACATGTCAGAGAAAGAAGACTTAATTATATATTACATTTCAGAGGTCCTTTCAGCCCATACCTCAACAGTTCCTAGCTACTCAGTCAGTCACTTATTTTTAGATCTAAATTTCTCTCCATCACACACGAAACTGTTATCTAATTTATAAGGCACTCCATCAAAACTTCCAGTTCTTAACCATGAGGTAACAGAAAACATCAAATATATTAACTAAAGGACATCCCAGGAAGTTTTGAGATGCATTTTTTCTAGTAGTCTTCCTCCTTTATTCTAATCCTTGTCTTTTCTTTGCAGCATTCCTGTAATTTCCTATCTATCATGGGGAAGAGCCTGAGCAATGTATCTAAATAACTTGTATTTCATAGAATAATAGAATTGCTTGGGTTGGAATGGGTTAGAGATGACCTAGTTCCAACCCCTCCGAACATGGGCAGGGACACCTTCCCCTAGACCACGCTCTGGCCTTGAACACTTCCAGGGATGGGGCATCCACAGCTTCCCTGGACAACCTTTTCCAGAGCTGCACCACCCTCATAGTAAATAATTTCCTTCTAATATCTAATGTAAATTTCCCCTTTTCTTTTAAAACCCCTTGTTCTATCATTATATGGCCTTGCAAAACTCCCTCTCCAGCTCCTTGTAGGCCCTATTTAGGTGCTGGAAGGATGCTTAAGATCTCCCCAGAGCCTTCTCTTCATCAAGCTGAACAGCCTAGCTGTCTCAGGCTGTCTTCATAGGAGAGGTCCTCCAACCTTCTAGAGCATTTAAGGCTACAGAGGGAAAGAAAAAACCCCAACCCACAACCCTGGGAAAAATAAATATTCATAGCTCCATGTAAGAGACCCCAGAAGCCCCTCACACTGTGAGGGTGCAGGAGTCACCTGGCAGCAGCAGCTCCCTTGACCCAGAGCTGTTCAGGAGCACAGCAAGCCCTGCCAGAAAGGCAGCAGCTGCCTTGGGCACCTCAGTGCACATGGGAAAAGTGCAGAAACCACTATGTGGTGGCACTGCACTGGCAGCAGTTGGCCAGGGCAGGTTGAAAAGCAGAGCTGCCCTTGTGTTCAGCATCACAGCCATCCCAGGCAGCCGCCAAACCCATTGGTTTCCTCTGCAGCAGGCACAGCTCCCGCTTGCTGCTGCTTCCTCGGTGCACCAGCTGGCTTCAGCAGGGATGAAGGGCTCTCACAAAGGCACTTGTCCCCTTCGTGACACCACAACCACTCACCACTTAGAGCAGAAGGTTGCAAATATGGGACCATGGTGCAGTCCTTTTTCCTGCTGAAAAATTAGCTGGAGACTTTTCCGTGCATTGCAGTTGTCACTAAGATGTTCCCAGATGGAAAAATGGGATATAAAACATACCTCTCTTACCTCTCTCTGATGCAGACCCCTGGAAAAATTTAAAACCCTTGGACCAGTGCTAATTCTCTTACAATCTCACCTTTGCTTCACATGAACTGGGAACTACACACTAGATGATGTGATCAAGACCTGATAATTACTCTCTTAAATCTCATGCTATGGTCAGCATACTTGTATAATATTTAATGCCTTTAACAAAAATAGAAAGGCAAATGCTTCTCTGCAAAGTCAAGGCTTGTGTGTCCTATTTGGCAACTGCAATACCTTTCTCTAGCAGACAGGCTTTCATCCTTTAAAGCTCTTTAAAATAACAGAGGAATACCCATTATAATACTGTAAATAGAATTGCTCAGCTCTCTTTTCAGAAGAGTGAATAAAAGAGCCCATCTTGTAGAAATGGCTCCTTATCACTGTATTTCCTTTGTGACTTTCCACACATTACACTTATCTTTAAACAGGAAATAAGGTATTCAGTCATGTAAAATCAATTAAGCTTTTAAGCAATGGAGTAATCTTCCACTTCCTTTACATGTCCTTTAAAAAATATGCAAACTTTCCTAATTTGCTTCAGGTAGCAAACACCAATCTGAACATTCATGCCAAACGAGAGTAACTTAGCTGGCTGTTAAACAGCTTTATGAAACACCCTTTTGTGAAGAAATTCTCCCCCCTTACACAACAAAATAACTTTCAGACTAGTCAGTAGTACTCATAGATCCAATGTAGGGAATATCTTATGTATTCATTCCCTCGGCAAACTGAGAAGTCACTGCACACTTCGACTTTCTCAGTGAAATAAAAAAAAATTCATCAAGAGCAGAAAATATGACTTATACTTGGTAGAAACAAACAAACAAAAACAACAAAAAATTACTTTTTATTTTCAGGTTATTTATCTAATTTCTTTCTTCCTGTAAAATCTCACTTAAAATAAAATTCAAATTTAAAGGTTGAGTATACTTCTAACATAGCTGTCAGTTCCTCTTAGTCAGCCTTGTTTAAGAGGAAACAGTGTTCATGAGCTGTGCTTTCTATTAGCTGATGTACTTTCTATCTGAGTTTGCATCCTGCACTAAAGAATAGAAATGAGCTCAGTGATTTCCTGCATCTTTCCTCTCTTCCTAGCCTTTATTATAAAGAGGGGTGGAATAAATTTGTAACATCCTCCTCCTGCACTATTTTTAAGGTACTAAGGTTGAACACATCGCTGAGGAATGGGTGCTGACCCTGGCCCCAGAACCAGGGTGGGAGAATGGGAGTCCTGGGCTGCAGCTGATGGAAAGAAGGTGGCAGAGCAGGCTGAAGCCACTGCCAGTGCTGATTAAATGCTTTGAAAAAGAGGAAGGTGTCAATTACACCTCCAGATAGAAAGGGGCCTCACCAAGCCACGGCTCAGCCATGCACTTGCTTCCTTAGGACTGTTTGCCAAAGAGCAACCCACATGAAGTAAATGCATTGTTCCTACTTCAAGTTGTCCAAATACACTGTCACATGCTCCTTCTTCTGTCCAAAGGACTTGATGTGGGTGAAAGTGTGCACAGCAAGTTGCTCTTTCACTCACTTCAGAAGGGCTCTAATTCCCCAGGTAACTAAAAAGAATTCCTGCACATATTAGCAGTCTTGCTGTGTTTTGCTTATGCACCACTTAAATTCCAGTTAAATCTGCTGCTTGTTACTTTAGGCACAGAATCAGGCGGGTAAGTCCATCAAACAGATGCTACTGACATTTTCCATGTTGAGGGCTGGATGATAAAAATAAGCAGAGGTGCCTATACTGCTGTGAGTCAACATTTTAAAAGCAGCTCCACAAATGCCACCATCTTTCAGCACCTAATAAACAGTTTAGGAGGATGTTGTTGAAGCTGCCAAAAGGCTTTTTAAAACTGGAGTGTCTCACAGGAGTCAAACACACAGCTTGCACTCTTACCCTGCAGACCACCACTGCCAGACAACAGGAGACTGAGGATGCAGGGAACAAAAAGAGATTGTATACAACTAACACAAAGCATGACTGGGAGAGAAGAATTGGAAGAACTGCCAGTTTTGGGTGTTACAAAGCAAGCTATTTAGCAGGCTTGCCTAACCAAGCCAGGCTAGGCAGCAATTACAGTCTGAAGCTTGGATTCCCTCTCTCCTCTCCTTAAAAAAGCTATCCTCGGCTCTGCTGACTGGATTATGGAAATCCCTTTCTATCAGGTACAACTTCAGTAGGCAAACAATACCCTCCAGGAGCTCTCTTAGACACATAGCACAATGCTGTCTAATCAAAACCAGAAACCTCCACCAGGCAGCAGGGGCACTGTCAGGACCCACTGCTCATTTGAGAAGTTTTTTCGTCCCTAACTATACAGTTTCAGGACATTGGGAGGGGTCAAGATGATGTCCATGGAAAGTACAAAGAATGAAGGTTGCTCAGATGTGAGACCCCAGCTGGAGTTCTTCATCCAGCTCTGGTGTCTCCAACAAAGGAAGAACATAGACCTGTTGGAGTGAGTCCAGAGGAGGGGCATCAAGATGATCGGAGGGATGGAGCACATTTCTTGTGAGGAAAAGCTGAGAGAATTTCGATTGTTCAGCCTGGAGAAGAGAAGGCTCTAGGGTGGCCTAAATTGTGGCCTTCCAGTTCTTAGAGGGCTCCATAAGAAAGACAGAGAGAGACTTTTTGCAAGGGCAGGTAGTGACAAGACAAGGGGGAATGGCTCCAAACTGAGAGAAAGTAGGTTTAGATTAGTTATCAGAAAGAAATTCTTTACTGTGAGGCTGGCGATGTACTGGAACAAGTGGCCCAGAGAAGCTGTGGATTACTCATCCCTGGAAGTGCTCAAGGCTAGGCTGGATGGGTCTCTGAGCTACCTGATCTAGTGGAAGGTGTCCCTGCCCATGACAGGGAATTGGAACTCAGTGATCTTTAAGGTCTCTTCCAACACAAACCCCCTATGATTCTATGATTAATCCCTTGGTTTAGCACTTGTACATCAAGAGAGACCAGTTACCATGAAAAGAACAGCATCACTGTAAGATGAGGTTATGATTAATTTTATTGATGTGTGGGATAGAAGAAATGAATTAGTGCCAAGTACTTTGAGACAACACACCACCATGTTTTCCAAAGGGAACTTGGGAAAATAAGCTTTACAAAACAACAGGAAAGGTTAATATGAGTTAGGAGTTGGAAGCTGAATATAACATTTGATACTCTGGTACTTGAATTGAGGCCAAACTTTGATTATCACATCGATAAGTTGATTAAAACTAGTCATTTGAAACCTGGTATTATGCACAGTGCAGGACATCAGAAGATACTGTTTAAGCCAAGAAGCGTAAAAGGTTATTGCATCTCAAATCTCCATTCCATACTTGTGCTGTGCCAGTGCCATTTATAACAGCAGGAATGCCACATTTCAGCAGAGCAAGTGTTATGTATGACTGCTAATGTTGTTGACTTATTCCGGGTCACTGGAGATTAACATTTTGGAAACTACAGACATGTAGAAGATATGGTATATGTTTTATGGAACAAGGCCGTTCTTGCAAGATTTCAAACTCAATTACGCAAACACAAAAAGTTTAGATGAACTTTTCAGATTATATCAAATGAACTTTTGATTGCTTATCTGAACTGACCCTCTGAAGGCATTTGGGATTATTCTGAATGTTGTTGTTATTGTTGGAAATAACAGCAAGTTAAGGATTTAGTTTTAGCTTTTACGTTTCTCAAATATGGCTTGCAAGGGGAGAGACAGATTCCAAACTCTGCCCATTTTCATTGATACTTCCTTATAGGTAGATAGTAGTGGTAGTGAGTAGCGTCTCTCCAGTGCAAAGAAATCACAGTTTGAGCCTTAGAGTTACATTAGAAGCTTTGTGGTTTGAACTATGTAAGATAACCTGGACCCACAGATGTAAGGCCACTCTTCAGTTATTGAACTGTGCTTAGAGGTGGGGCTTTTTGTGAGTGGGAGAGAGCAGTGGTCACTGGATTTCATCTCTCCCAGGCACTTCCCATTCTCTGCAATTTAAGCCCTGCAGGAGCAGGAGGCCACAGCAGGGCTGGGACAGCCGTGGCACCAGTCACCTTACAGTGGGAAGAACCTCTGACATGAGCTGCAAGTTCAGCGCTTCAAGGAGAAGTGGGAGTGCCAAAGAGAAGGACTTGGGCAATGGGCAATGGGCAGGGAGAGAGAGATCTGGTGTAGAAAGGTGTGGGAAAACTACTGAGAAGGACGGACATGAAGGTGAATCTTCCTAGAAAATAGAGACTTGGAGACAGTGAAGTTGGGGGGTGCATCAGCCAGGGACACCCTCCTGTTCAGCTGATGCTTTCTGGTCAGGCTGCCAGGGAAAGCACCAGGCATGCACAGCTGTCAGGCACACATCCTCTTTTTCTGTTTTTAGAAATGCATGATTTCAGAACCAGCACTGTGCTGCACTCAGGCACAAGACGTCAACATGACACTGCCCTGCAGTTTGCATGGAGCTTTTTGTTCTTGATAGAAACTTTCTTTCTGAAGAGTTCAGGCCACATTTTACAGCTACTTCCTAACTGGTAAATAAAAGAGCCTAATATTAGAAACTTGATCCTGAAACAGTTCCTAGTATTGACATAAGCAGAGATCTATTAGACCACACAGGATCTTCCTCAGCATCACCCTTCAACAAGATTCACTACAGCCCTTGCTCACCGAAGTGGCTGGGCTGTTTGCTCTCCTGCCAAATGGTGAAAAACCACTACTCAATTCTTCTGAAGTTTTTGAAAAGAGAGAAGGAAATACTTTCTGCCACTGAGATCACACATTTAAAAAAAAAAAAAAAAAAAAAAAGATCAATTCCTTACCAAAGTAAGTTATCCAAAATGTTACAAGACGTGAAAAGGTAAATGGCTGAAGTTAGCTACAGACAGAACATATGGCTGAATTTACCACATCAGTGCTAATACCCTCTTGACAACAATACCAGAGCTCTCCATTGTTAGATTTCAAATAAGTAACCAAATTTCACAAGGGAAGCCTATATGTAATGAACATACTAATGCACATGTGTGTGGTGAGTCTCTCTCTGCTGTGGTGTTAACTGACCATCAGCATGATTGTCATTCATTTGGCTGTCTCAGCTATAACAAAGTACTCTGGGTTAGTTACTGTACTTAAAATATACTGTGGAAATGCAAATACACTTAGCCTTAGAAAGCTCATAATTACCTAAACCCTCCTATTCAACCACAAAAACAATCTTTGAGCCTCCAGAAGCCAATGCATGGAGAAGTCTTCTTGAAATCTACAGGGAAGAAATATTTGCACTTCAGCACATAAAAATTTAGAACCGCTTGTACTCTCAACACTCTGCCATGTGCTAAAGCCGCCCGGTTCAGAGTGTTCACAGTTCACAGATCTAAGTGCCAGCAACTAAACATAAAGCTTACGCATGATGCTGCATAATTTACAGTAACCAGCGCTGCTCAGAAAAACCATGGCCTACAGCTGCAATTACACCTGTCACTCTCGTTTGAGTAAAAATGACATCTTGTCACTACTACCCATCAGAGTAAAAAAAAAAAACAAACCACCAAAACAGTAAAACTTGTTTTTCTTAAGAGAAAGGGGGGAAAAAAGGTAATCTCACAGTGGTTTAACAAGTTCTCACATGCTGGTTAGCAGTTTGCATGTGCCTGTGCAGCTCAAGCCAGGTAGTCCTCTTTCACAAGAGGCAATTTCCCAGCCAAATATGACAGGATTGTGCTTGCAGAGCTCCAGACAGCACTGGAGGCTGCGAGTAGGAGACTGTTGGTGAAGGGGGATCTCTACAGGCAGATGTCAGCCTTATTTCTCTACCATTGATACAGGCTAGGTTTGGGGTTTGTTAATATCAGTATGTTTAAGAATGTAAATTCCCTCCCTGACTTGTGACTGTAATGAGAAATCCCCATCAGTAGCTCAAGCTGAGAATCATTCATTTGTGAACAGCCAGTAAATCATTGGCCAGACAGCTAAAATAATTCAGAATATCTATTTCCCAGAAAGTTGAAGTAACTCTATTTGTTTTGATGGCAAAATACACACAATAGAATTAATTTCATTTAATATTTTTGACCTTCTCTGTAGAAAGCCTGTAGTTAGAGAAGGCTCAGAAGTGGAAAGATATCAAGATTGCCATTGCCTTTTAGAGAGAAAAAAAGTGGGTGCTGACACAAGCTGAAAGAAAGCAGCCATTTGTAAAGAGGACAGTGCCAGACTCTTTTCAGTGGTTCCCAGCAACAGGATGAGGAGCAGTGGCCATAAACTGAAACACAAGAAGTCTCACCGCAACATGAGGAAGAACTTCTTTATACAGAGGGTGAGTGGCAGAGCACTGGAACAGGCTGCCCAGGGAGGCCAAGGGGTCTCCCTCTCTGGAGGCATTCAAAATTCACCTGGAAGAGTTCCTGTGTTACCTGCTCTAGGTAACCCTGCATTGGCAGGGGGCTTGGACTGGATGATCTCCAGAGTCCCTTACAGCCCTAAAAAATTCTGTGAATGAATGAGTGGCACTCAACCACAGAGCCCTGACAGGTTCTTGGGATATCCTCATAACAGTGAGAAATGCTTCCCTCATTTGGTCAGGCAGAAAAGGTGTCTGGCAGGTGAAAGCCCATGTCACCAGAACACAGTGGAAAATCCAGAATAACCTTACAAACCATTCTCCTTCCACTCTCTCCTTTCTTTGTGATTGCAGGAGGACAAGGTATCTTGAAGACACTCTTCCTTTCTCTCTCATCCTTCCTGGGTCATACATAGACCATACCTCAACTAAAACCAAGGGCCTGGCCATCACCAAGGAAGCAAATACCTGGAGATCACGAGATGCACACAGTCTTTCTGCTCCCTGATTCTCTTGCCCCATCAACCCTTTGTCTTCTCACAAGCTGCCTTGTTTCCTATGAAATGGCCTCCTTAGGCTCTTAATTCAGCTTTGCTGGTGCTAATGAGAAGTCTTGGACTAGGTCAGCTGGTCACATACAGTCACTGGCAGCAGCACTTGATGGAGCCTTTGAATGTGAGAAATAGAGACTGTGGAGCTTTCCTTCCAGAAGGGAACACTGGGCAGATGGTGGAGCCCGTCGTTTTCAACCTCTGTAGAGTTGCAGTGAAAATTTCCTTTCCGTGTCTTTGCAAAGCCTCATAGGCAAAGACAATTTTTTCTGGAAAGAAACTTCTTTCACTGACTCTTGCAAACCCTGAGTGAGGGCATATCTCTTAATGAGAAGCTTTATTTTTGGGGAAATTCAACTGAAGCCCAGAAGAACCAGCTGGAGCTTTGCATAAGGGTTTCCACTGTGCGGGGTGCACACAAAAACAGCTGTCTGGTACCAAAGTTGGGATTTCAGTGCCCAAACTATAGGAAGATACAAAGCACTTTGCCCATTCTCAGAGAGTAACCAGAAACTGCTGATAGCCTTGCAGGCTCAAGAAACCCCCTCCTTGTGGGCTAACTCACTCTGAGGTGGTGCCTCAGCTAGCCAGCCATCAGAACTGTCTCAGCCACAGGCTCCTCAGGTATGTATTCCATACATTGCAGCTGCTGCTTCAAGCAATTTCAGACAGTATACAGCCTTTAAAAGACCATCCAGAGCTGAAACAGCGTGGATATCTGCAAGTGGAGGGTATCTGTTGACTTAAGGGAGCAGCCAAACGGAGGACTGCCAGGAAGTACCTTTATTTCTGACAATAGCAGGTTCTGAAGCACTTAGTGTTTTTAACAGTTTCAAATTAACTCAGGTGTGGCTGACAGTGAAACCATAAAGCAAGAATTTGAAGGTCTTTGCCTGAAAGCGGACAAGGTGTGGTTGAAAACAAGCAGGTTCCAGCAGAAAGATAGAAGAGGTCAAAACTGTCCAGAAGTGGAGCTCAGGGCTGCCAGCACCTTTGCTGGGCACTGCTTGATGCATGTTGGACCCAGGTGCCTCAAACCATCCTGTCGTGTCACACTGTGGGACTTTGAGTGGGCAGAGGTGTTGGTGAAGGAGAGCAGCCTTGGGAAGGACTCCTGCCCAAGGCAAGTCCTAGATGGATCAGCACCTGAAGGATGCTGATACTGGCTTGGTGGCCAGTGGGCACATGCCTTCATGGAAAGCTCAGGCCAAGGGGACAGCCTGACCTTGATGGCACCTGCTCTGAGCACTGCCATGGGCTGCTGTCCTGAGGCTGCTCCACACTGTGCTGCAAACCTCGTATTGCTGTGCAAAGAGCTGTGTCAGGGAGACGACAGATTTCATTCTCCTCAAATCTGGTCACTGACTGGTTTAGTAGCTGATGTGGCCTAAATAACCAGATGACTCAAAACATGCAAAGTCTTGTTTTAGAATGTGGAAACAACTGTCAGCATTTTCCTGGTCAGAAAGGGAATTTAATTCAGCCTGAGACCAGCGAATGATACCCTAATGTTACAGAGGAACTCATACCACAGGCAGGGAGCAAGCAGGGGAAAATATGCAAAATCAAAGCAGACTCCACAATAAGCAGGAGATGAACTTGGAGACAATTATAGAGAAGATCAACAGACAAGTCTATGTCCAGTATTCAGGAAGAGAAGATTAAAATAGAAACCAAGTGAAAAGGTTCTGTCTGGTGGCAAAACAAAACCCTTCTGGATCAAACTCGGCCAAGATTTACTTGTGTTGGTGGAAGCACTTACTTCTTGCTCTTAAGAGAAAGCATTAGAAGGAGAACCTGACATGAAAGTGGAGATTAAGCATATCTATTTTATCTAGATATCATATTCCTGATTTAGTAACAGTTGCCAATAGGCCTAAATTTAGTAGATAGGAAATTTGAGCAGACTGAACAAGGAAACATTTGTTCATTATCAGCCACCCAAGTGGTTGGTAGAAAACAAAGGTCAAGCAATGCAGAATACTGAGTGAGACTCATATCTGCATTTAATACTGCTGTGGAACAACAATAATGAAGGCAGCTTGTCACCTATTTTTCTTCCATGAAAAGCAGAGAGAAAAACTGCCTACACTGTTGGAACCAATGTGAGAATCACTGGGGTCATGCAGATAAACAGAGACAGGCAAAACAAAACCAATTAGTGTGAGAGTCAGCACTCTGACCACACCAAATGAGGCAGTGTTTCTTGGTGAGTTGAAAACAAATATATATGAACAGCAATAACATTACCAGGATATTATAGGAGGTTCTCGCTCTCTGTCAAACATAAAGAAGGTCTGTATCCCCCTCAAGTTGGATTATTTTTTTTACTTAAAATATCTTGTCCAGGTTAAACCATAGCAAACTTAGAGAGCTGAGCCCTATAACATAATGATAGACTCAAATTCTGCAGGTATGAATCTGAGCAGTAAAATATAAATTCAGATTCTCATATCCAGAACTAATCCACTTATCTCTACCTGACCACAGTGACGGTGATACTCAGGAGGACTCAATAAACTACAGGCACTTCAGGGATTATTTGAGCATTGCTATTTATATGTATTTGAAGTGGAGTTTTTTAATATATTCAGGCTGATGAACTGTTCTTGTTTCTGTTTGTACCTTTAAAATGCTCTCACTTTGAGCACACTGGACTTGTTTATTGTATTACTCACAAATTCATACTGCACTGACACAATTGGTTATAAACCAGGGACTGAAAGAAAACAGCCTCTTTCAGGCTCCTTACTCCTGAACTAGAGCTGAATTGTCCACTGACCTTATAACCTGCATGCTAGTCCAGCAGGGAATGTGGCGATGAAACTCTTGACTTGGCTCCCTGTCACAGCAGACTCCTTCCAGACTGCAGGGGGGCCCACTGCACCCCCCTACTTGCAGCAGTCCTGAGCCCGAAGCTGTGCCTGCCCCTGCCAACACAGCTGGTGTTTCTGCAGCTGCAGTCAAGTTCTGGGTGGAGAGGACAAGGAAGAGATAGCGAGGAATAATCTCAGTGATTATGTGAGATGAAGAATACATTCCCTTAAATAACCTCCTCTGCCTGCTGAAGTTACCAGAGCGTGCCTTTCTAATGCTGGCTAATGCCAGGTTAAGTTCAGTAGTTTGCAGCTACATATTTTGTTCGGGATTTGTCCTTAATTGAACAGCAATCTCAGGGAATGCAGCTACATGTAATATCTGCTAGGAAAACATATCCATCTCAAAACACATTTTTCAAAGAGGCACATACAATCTTGTTAAAAGCAGGAACCCTAATGGCCATTTGCTCCATCATACACCAGCATCAGGAATGGCAGGAAAGGGAACAGCTGCTTAGTTGATTCTGAGATCTATTTTGTCTGGATGCTTGTGTGCTTGGGAGAGTGGTCTGGCCCTTTTGCAGGTCTCAGATGAATCACTCTGCTAATGGACTAGCAAGTGCATGGATAACATTATCAGTGATGCAGACCATGGTTCCTATATTGCCTTAATATGCCTCCAAACCAATCTGGTAAATTACTTCCATTATAGGATTTAGATAGTATCCCATTACAGATCAAGCTTCTGGTTAAATGTCATTTCTTTGAAGACATATTTGGTGTCAAGGTCTACTTGGCGGTTTAAGAAGAGATTGAACAGAGTCCCAGACTTCCTTACTTACCCCTCCAAGTGTTCCCTCTAACTAGCAATCCAAAGGTGGAACCACAAAAGGAGGTTGGCAAAAACAAAGTCTTTCATTAATGGAGGAGTGCTAAATAGTTTTTCACTGAGTTCTGACCCTGGAGTCCTGTAGACATGCAAGTCTCCTGGTCACCTCCTGCAATTTTTTCTAGGTTGCATTGGGTAATTCTAAAAATAAAGGGACTATCTACTGTTAGACTCTTATGCTAGAAAAATAATTCCATATATAAGATGCTGTTAAAGAAACTGGCTTTTCAGTACCTTTTCAGTAAGTTTACTCCTGACTCTTCAGTGAAATTACAGAGCCTGTCCTAGCTGTCAAAGTACATCCAGTTTATGCTGCCTTTATTAATATATAGTTCTCTTGCTTGCTCTGAAAGCACATCTAAATAACATAATGTTCCACTTGTACTTGAAAAAAAAAATAATCCTGCTGCAAACCCAAGTCATGAAAACGACTCTATTTGTATTAGACAGTATAAATGTTCTTCCTCTTTTTTAAACAAAATTAAGACATTTGTGCCTAGCCTATGCTTTTTTCCAGAGTTTCTATTAAACATTTTTACTTTACAGTTAATAAAAAGAGGCATTTCATTTTAACAAAATCCTGGAATATTAAAATTAAAGTGACATGGCATATTAGAGGGACTTACCAATATTAATGGTCTTTACATGATAATTTATTCCATATTTAGTGTTTAATGTTTGCAGAATTTAATACAGCTAGAGCATATGGTGTTGTTTTATTCAAACTATAAACTATGTGATCATTAAAAATATATGGAAATGTAAACATCGTGTCAGAGTTCAGTGTTTCAGAAAGGAGCTGTTAATCTTGCAAACAGTTTCACTATAGTAAGAAGCTCAATCAATTAATGATTTTGTTTCCTTATGCATTTACTTGGTATTATGCTTCTATTTAGAGTAATTAATTTGGTTATACTTCAAATTTACATGTATTTACATTTCTACATTATTATAAAGGAATGTGTCATTCTTATTTTGATTTGATAAGAAACAAAGATTGGAAAAATCTGTTTAACTACTAAGCTGAGGGCTCAGATCAATCTCAATTCCACTTGAGAATTGAAAGCACAAAGCTTCTGGCTCTACAGCAGCTTTGTCAGCCTTGGCAATTTGCATTATGTTACCCATGATAGCATGCAGAAGGATCCATTGCCACGAATACAATTTAAGAAAACACTTGCAGTTCTTTTCACTCCTTTCTCAGTATTTTCAGGCAGCTGGAGTGCCTTTTTTTCCTTTTCTATAGAGATTACTTACTATTTGTATTTAACTAAATAAATAGACATCTTAAAAAGTAATAAGTTGAGTTTCTAAGAGAAACTTTTCAGGGCTTTTCATGCAAAAAGGGAAAGCAAGTGGGATTTTATGGAACATTTTACTGAAAGTGCACTGCTTTGGAGACAAGTCTCTGTTGAGCAGAGTAGGGAAAGCCAGGATAGGTGTTCTGGAAGTGCTTTTCACAGCCTGTTCCTATCAGCCTGGCATTCCCTGGGCCCTTCTAATTGTAAGCTGGCCACTGAGGATCCTTGCTCTTGCACTTAATGAGAGTGCTAGCATAACGTTATAAACGTGTCAGCTATGGGTCTTGCAGGAAGATGTAGATTTTTGAGGGTGATCTCTGTACTGATTAGTATGAAGGTTTGGACATTATTCACCATTAGGCAAAATGTCTCCATCTTTACCGAGGTCAGGATTTCACCCACAGGGCCTCAATATTTAAAACAAGCCAGATATGAGAGTTAGCCAGTACCCAGGTATGGCTCTCTCCCCACTTGTCAAACACTGCTGTTGATGTAAGACCCTTTAAATATTTCATCAGGCTACTAAAAGGTTTAATGTAGTGAAGTTCTCTCCCTAAAAATCTGACTTCTGTTTCCTTACTGGGTTCTGACAACTCAGCTTGACCAGCAGCAAAAGCAAAATGTTCCAAATACCTCTGTTGTTCAGACAGTGAGCAGTCCCAGAAAACAGACAATCCTTATCTGATAAGGGTACACTCAGGATTTTGCTCCAAGGCACAAAGAGAACCAGGTACTAGCTTGCAACTTAACCAGCGCCTGCAAAGCTACCTGGCATTTCACCATCACTGTGGATGAGTCACTTTCCTCAAAAGAAAAGCCCTTATCACAAGGGAGATGGAGAAATCTGGACTTCTTACTAGGAAATCACACAGGTTCTGCTTTGATCCAAATGGAAAACTCAACCTTGGGATGACTGGGTGAAAAGTTTAAAACTGAAAATGAATTAAAATTAACTTAAAAACTCTGTATTGGGTTACCTGCCTGAAAAGGTGAAAGTCTGTCTTCAGTACGTCAGACTCAGTGATCTATTTAACTCTTCTAACTTTGAAGTCTGTGCGATTGGGACCCTGATGCCCCATTTTGTTGCCGATTGTTTGTCCTCAACACTATGCAAATTCCGCATGAAAATGTATTTCTTACAGCCATTTAATTTATCCCACCCATTGCCCCTGCCTGCATGACTGACATTTACTGCACGATGTCTGGTGAGCAGTGCTGGCAGCTGGGAGCCAGGAGACCTGGTGTCTGGAGCTGATGTTACTATCTTTGGTGAGTCGCTTCATCTCTTCTATTGCATTCACTTAATCACGGTCATCATCTTCAATTGGGCTGTTTGAAGGGACTCTATTATTACAGCTGTTACACCCAGTACAACAAAGCTTGAATTATTTTCAGGGAACACAGCAATACAAGACCGTGAATTATTAGGTAGAATGTCTAACCTAAAGTATTTGGCATCTACGGTCACAAAGCTGAATGTCACACCATTCAGGTCTTTTTTCCGCCCAGTCAGCAGTGTACATAAGCAAAACGTCTGCTCCCTATACTGAAAAAAGATGTGCCTCACCCACCGTGCTGCAGAAATAAAGAGAAATGGGTGGTTCATTCTGCAACTTCTTTGATCATTATATTTTTCTTTTTCATGGGGCTTATCTGAAGTCTGGTGCTGATGGCTGGGGGCTGATAGCTTCTCTTGGTTCCTTTTCTAAGAAGCTAAGTGTTCTCCTAGTTCTCCCAACTCATTTGCATTCCCCTGAGGAAACTGTTGGAAAACAGGTAGCAAAGTTGACATAGAGGAAGAAAAAAATCTTGTTCTTTACAAAAATTTACATCACATAAATACCCTAGATCCTCCTTTTTTCTCTTGATACTTCCAAATAGTGTCCAATTTTACCTCTGGTGTTCTGAGAAAAATGAGAATGATGATTTAATAAGGACAAAGAAACTAATTCATAAAGCATGAGAAGCCTGCAATGCAATTCCTTTCAGGCAGAATCAAACTCTACCCAGAGCTCTATTAAAAGTGCGACATGTTTAAATAGATGTTTTATGTTCTTCAACCATCAACACTGGAAGTCCAACAAAGAATTACAAGCCATCTTCTGAGAAAATGCCTGTACCAAAGGCATCAAATAGTTTTCTAGCTCTCTTTTTATGGATCAAGTTTTAGAGACCTTTTGAATAGTAACATCCTAACATTTGAAATTGAAATCAAACTTTGGGAATTCACACATCTCTTGGGGTCACTGAATTTATTTCACAGGGGCTGCAGAAAAAGAAAATGCTCCAAGTACTCTAAATCCTTGTGCTAATCCATTTCCATCCCCGGTGTAACAAAATGTTCAAATGCACAGCCTTCCCCAAATGATCTAAATATCTAATATTATACATACATATATATATCCATATCTAATATTTACTGAGTTCTAACCATATCCTTGACACTCAGTGATTCATGAAGACCTCCCTGCTTAGAGGAGTCTCTGAGTAATGGGCAGGAGCTGAGACCTGCTGAAAAATCATGGGCAAGAAGAGGTCAGAGAATCCCTCTCTTCTGCTGCTCCTTCACTACCCTTTGCCCAGGTATTAAATCTATTATTGAGCAAGTTGTCTCTAAAGTCTCTGTCCCACTGGTGTGAAGTTCCCTGCCCAGAGCTGTTGTTGTGGGGAAGACACCCTGCTGTCCTCCTTCCCTCACACCATTAGGCTGTCACCTCCCCTTGGCTTTCAGCAATCCCCCTTGCCTTTCAGCAAACAAAGGATGCAGTCTCCAATTTCTCCATCAGCTCTCAAAGTACAAAACATTTTTGGAGGACTTGGTGTTGCAGAAGGAAGGTATGTATCGCTGGAAAAGGAACCTCATGTCACAGTTATTTTCCTGCACCTTAATGCTAAATTTTAAGCCAATTTTTGCCCTGTTGTAATTCTGTAGCAAGCATAACTTAATTATTTTGCCAATTATAATATCAGGGAATATAACAACCATTACGTGAATGGGTGTTGAATCAGCGCATTTTCCACTCCACAGTAAGCAACAGGAAAGAGAGAGGAAAATGTATTAACTGAGAAAAATCTAATAAACATAATGCTACCTACAGATATGTGCTATATAATCTCATGAAAGGATTTTATGCTTCTGTTCACAGGGAAATATCAGGTATCATCTCACAGAAGGAAGCAGAGACTCCAATGTGCAAGTACAACATCAGGAAAATAATGTTTTTATTTTTATCTCTGCATGCAAACAAAATGTTGTTTTTGATAATTCTTAAGTGTGTGGGGGAAATAATACCCTGGTGTTAACGCATTTTAGGTTAGATCCAAGTGGAAAATGCAGTCATTGACTTCAATCTGAGCTTTCCAGACAAGTCTGTGAGCTTCTCTAGGACACAGTACACCTTCGGATTGTTTGTACAGATCTTCCCCAGCTGGGACTAGAGCTGGGATGGGGTGTTACCACATAGTGCCATACAGAGGGAGGATCTCTCTTCATGAATTCAATTGAAACCCACCTGCCACACTTTCTGCTGTTGTGGAAAAGTCCAGTGGTTGACAATCTGCACCCAAAATGCTGATGTTTCAATCCAGGGAAGCATGAATAATGAATTGGTCAGAAACTGTGCTGGAAAAATAGAAGGGGAAAAAGAAACCCCAAACAGGTTTAATTTTCCTCTGCATCCCTCAGCCTGGGGGAAGAAGGGAGGCACAAAAGGGCATGGCAATGACCTTTAGGAAAGAAGCTAATTAAAACACCCCAACAAAATTCAAAAGAACTAATGCTTTAGTTCAAGAGGCAAATGTTTACGCTGAATCTGAAGTCATACACTGTTCCGCAAGTGTTAAATGTCCTTTCGTTTTAATCAGTTGTTACAGCTACATGTGATATTGATTATGTTAATAATCAGGATAACATTTTGAAGAGGAAGCGTTAGATTTTCTAACAGCGATTAGTACATTGATTGTGATTGGCTATAAAATTACAGAGTTATTGAGGTGGTATTTGATTGTTTAACATGACATTTTATAAGTCAGCAACTATTCAGGACATCAGCGAGCCCAAGCTGGGATGTTCACACTTGTAAAGTGCACAGCATTTTCTAAATATAAAATTATTAACATTCACTTACTATTCAAGTAGAAGGTTCCTCCGTTTCTGTTCCTTTAACTAAAGCCCACAGAATGCATCCATGTCTAATTTTTTATTATATTTTATTGACAGCAGCCACATTGTGGTGACATCCTATAACACCTAAATACTATTTGAAGGTGAATATTCATTATTGTTATTCCTTTGACACAGGAAAAGATACCCTAAGAGCCATATATTATGCAGTCCTTATCCAGACACTACTGAAATAAATGGGAAGGCTCCTTTTTTAAAGGGACTTAATGCAATTCCAAAATTGGGCACTTCAAAAAATTGAATTTTACATTATTTCTGGTTATGTTTTTATTTTTTTTTATTTTTTTATTTTTATTTTCACTTCAGAGATTCAAAATAAGAGCTGACTAGAGTGTTCATCAGAAATTTTTACTGCAGCTGGAAATATCCACCTGTACAAGGTAACATTAGATATATAAGGCTCTAAGTCCTGATTTTTTTTTCCTGAGGAACTACATTTGGATTGCACATTTGTTTTTCTCATGAAAAATGGCTGACACAAGTAAGATTTCAAGATATGTCAAAATCAGGAATTTATTTATATTTTGGACAGATAGTGTTTATAAAATGCAAGAAAAATAAAGATCAGCTGTCACATTGCAAACACCACCTATTTCACATACCTGCAGCTGGATCTGCGGGGGCAAGTAAAGCCAGAGTTTTATCTTTTTTTTATACACAGACACATCAGACATCCTCAAAAGTATGAGGAAATGTTGATAAAACAACCATATCTAACTATATTTTCAAAAGAATAAGTGCATAACACTGTAACCCCAGGTGTCTCCCTGTTTTAAAATAAAAAATGGCTATGCACCTTTTCTTTTTTTTGGAACGTACTGGTATGCTGCTCTTGCAGGTGCTCCGTCTTCTTGGCCACATTTAGCACAGTGACAACTGTTTCATAGACCAGACTCACACTGCAAAGTTTTAACAACTTGTTTACGGGTCCCGACAGACAAATTTCAGGAAACTGGAAAACCTCTTTCTCTTACTAGCCTGATTACATCTCCTACCTTAAACAGCACAAGGTGTCAGAAAACACACGATGTTGCAAGGAGGACAGACACCAGAGCAATGAGGGAGAGAAAGCTGGCTAGGACTCATCTTGGGGGAGCCTGTCCTGGCCAAGCAGAACCAAAATCCACACAGTTTCTGGAAATCACCAAAAAATAGCCCTGACTTGGAAGCAGTTCCTCCTCTTCAGTGGTGTCTCCCTCTTTACCCTCAGTAACATTACGAATGTGTGAATGAGATGGAAGAGTCTCTTTGGCATAGGAAAGGGAGAGTAAGTGACACTGGCACCGGTTTCTGGCCTTTTGAAAATCACCAGGCTGAAATCTACCACCAAACAAGGACAAGGGATGATGCTCAGATCAAATTCTACTCTTTTCACATCTTGTCCCCATACACAGCACATAAACCTGCCCTCTCTCACATCTTGTTTAAAAATGGCAAAGTTGAAAAAAATAAAGGAAAGAACATAGAGAGTAGACAGTTTATTTAAAAAACCCATCCTAGCTATGCAGCAAGAGACAGAGTGAGCCATCTGGTAGGGTTTCAACTATTGCAAAACAGAAATACAACAGGAATATATTTCATAAATCAGTAAAATAGTGATCCAGCTCTCCAATCGTAACAAAATAAATGACATAAATGTATTAAAGTTCGTTCCCTGAAAAACTCACCAATGAATTCAGACTGAGGTCTTGGGGGCATTTTTATGTCCCCAGTACTCATGAACTGAATAACACACCACTGTAAGTTCAAGACCAATTTCCTCACTCCAAACAGACCAAGCTGTTGCAGAAGATGGCAAAGAGAATACTACTTAAGCATATTTCAGGAAGAGTTACTCTTGCTGTTAAGCATTGCTAGCAAGCAACAAGAGTCCTCTCTCCTCGTGCAGCATTTTGACTCAAACATCCTTGCTTTTTAAGCTGGTCTCAGCAGCCTTTGCAAGGAGATATTCATCAGTCTTTAGCTGCCCCACTGCATGCTGGTAGAAAACCTAACCACAACTACAAGGAAACAAATCTGCTCCACGGGCATCTTGCACTTCTGTAGTGGTGCAAAGACATGTAACAGGCAACTCATACATCCACAAATTCTCTTTGCTCTGAATGAATTGCTTCTTTTTCAGATTTTTTTTACATACACTAAAAATATGTGATAAAGTTCAGTGTAAATGCATGAGAACCAATAGAAGTTTCATACCACGTTTTCCCTTTCTTTTGACATGATCAACATCATAAACATTTGAGCTATTTACACAAGAAAAATACATAAAATAAGCAACAATTAAGCATATGTTAAGACACGGTGGCAAAGCAAGATTTTCCTCAGCTTTGGCTCTCCACAGTGACTCTGCTTTGTGCTTTGCTGTAGAAAAGCAAGGCATGACTCTTTTTGTTTCCATCTCCCAGTCATCACATCATCTTTGTTACGCCAAATACTCCTCAATACACAGCAAGAAACAATAGCATCAAAACTGCTTTCCTCAGAGAGCTGCAGGTAAGTCTCTCTGCTAACAGTGTACAGAAAGGTTTGCTGGCTTCAGGGTGGAGCAAGACAACTCAGTCCCTCTAAGAGGAGCCCTAGGCTTATGTCTGGGTAGTTGGCTCCAGTATGTGCTTTGAATGGTGAGCACAGACATGGGCCATGCCAAGCCTGGCTGGCTGCATCCAGGACTGGCCACAGCAGGCCTTGAGCACTGTCTCATCACTCTATGGTCATGCAGCAGCCACCGATGACATCTCTGAAACAACCACCAGGCTGAAACACAGTCCACTCAATACTACAGGCACCACACTGTTTAAGAATGAGAGGAAGAACAAGAAAGAAATTATGCCTCAAGTCTGCAGAAGTATCACAGGCTAGTGGTCTGTGCTGGAGGGTTGGAGAAAACTCCCCACTGCCCATCCTCCTGGGTGTGCTAGGTCTGCCATGCTCCATCACCCACGCTGCTGGAGGGGTGCTCAGTGCATCAGCTGCTTTCTCTTCTTGAGAGGTCCCATCAGCTCTGCCACCTCATAGTAGTTGTTTAAATTACACCAGATCCAGGTGAAGTGTGTAGTTTAGCTATACACAGACATCAGATATGTGCAAGACCCATGACTAGGCATGGGAGAGGTAGCTGCTGGATGCTGGGATTTAATTATGGAAGAAAATGTGGAAAGCTACTCCCACCCACTTGTGATTTCTTTATCTCTCCTCTCTGTTTTCTTGTAAACCACAAAAAACACATTCTGCAGGAAACAATGACAGAGGAAAGGTTGGAGAACATTTGTACTGTATGACCACAGTGTACCAACCAGCCAGGAGACTGCATAAAGTACGTGCTCAAACAGCAAAATTTGTTTTTTTTCTGAGTATGTGTCAAAGTCAGCTGTTGCATGCTGATAAAATTTGTAGCAGTAAGCTTTCTAGTGTAAACACAGCCTCAGTCACGCTAAAGTCATTGGTCATACAGCCTTCTTATGCTGGGAGTTAAAGCCATCAGTGCAAAAACGTGACAAAAGTCAGACAAAATGCATGATGATTTACTAATAAAATGATAGAGGCATGCGATAACTTATAAGCATAGTAACCAGTTTACTCCACATGGCTTAAACAGTGTTAATGTTTAGGATTATATCTTACAAAAATGTATACAAGCCATATCAAGAATTTCCCTCACAGACCACTTTTTACTAAACAGAGACTTTCAAAAGCATTTTCTGTTAGGCTAAGTTCCCCTTCCATCAAAATCACTAGCACTCCTGTTTAACTGTGACAGGAACCAAAGCCCATCCACAAAGATTTATTTACTAAATGCAGGGTGCTAGCACCGATATCTTTGCAGCCACATGAAACTGTAGCTCCTGCGACTATGATTGAATGAATTCAGAAATTTCCACGCAAACGAGAGTCACAAATAAGAGACCACTACAATTCAACACAAGTTATCTCTTCATGTGAATGATTCTCAGCAAATCCTGGTTACAAATGTTGCCCTTAAGTACCGAAGTTACTCTTAAGTAAGGGTATTAGTTTGCCATTAGTGCATCGGGGAACCACAAATAAAGAGATCAGAGAAATCAAACACCAGAGCGGCAGAGCGGGGAGGGGAGGGCTGGAGAGGAAAGAAGAGAACAATAAAACCTGGACATGCTTTGCATTCTTCTCTGAATCAGAAGCATTTGCTGTTCCACAGCATCTGGCTCATCAGCTTGGAGTGCAAGTCTTCTTTGCCGTGGTGAGACAGGACTATCAGAATTAAGGAGGAGAGATAACACGTAAAAATGGAATTCATCAAATAAACAAACAAAACCATAGAGGACTAAACTTATTTCAGTCCAGCAGACCCTACTAACAAGGCACATCTTATCTCTCTAGTCTTAATAAAAGCACAAAAAAACTTATTCCTTTTCAGTAGACACTGAAATCACTCAAAATAAATGGTGGTTTGGTCAGAGATAGAGCCATTGTGGACCATAATTACATACAAAGAAAATGGATATATCTACCATGAAAGCTTTCTACAGTGAACTCAAATGCAATAACAAAGATAATTACTTTGTTCCTCAGGTCTTTTCCACAAAGACAAAAGTCTTGCCAAGTTGGAATTTGACTCTGCAATTTTTAATGTCTTTTAAGATAACTCATTTCCTCCTGCTCCCTGCCACCAACCAGTAAGTCTCAGAATTTTTAAACAAATTACTTAAGGGGACATGGTCACTAAAAATAACTGGTTTTGTTTTTCTTTCTTCTTTTCCTTTCTCATCTCTCCTTTTTATTACTACTACTACTACTACAAGTAACACTTAAGATCACAGAATACTTTGGGTTTAAAGGGAGCTTTGAAGACCATCTGCTCCACCCCACCTGCAATGAGCAGGGGCAGCTTCAACTATATCTGAACTGAAAAATCATGTTTGGGGGAAAGAGAGTAGGCAGGTGTGTGCTTCCCCTTGTGTTTACTTCTGGCAAAATTCTGTACAATTAGTTTGCAGAAGTTTGTGTTTTTTGGGGATTTTTTTTTTGAGATGGGCATGTTAATGTGATTGAAATTGAATACAATAATAGCAGTAAGTCTTTTCCATTGTTTCCTATCCTGAAATCATTTAGTTACTTCCCCTGTTTGACATAGGAAACTTCGGTGCAGCAGTAAGGAAAAGAATTGTTTTTTTAATCTAATGGTTAACAAGGCTTGATGTTGAATGGTGCACATGGGAGCAGCAGAGGTCAGGAAACAAGGTGTCTTCAGAGAGGCATCTGGCAGAGACACTGATTACCAGTTCTGCACTCACAGTAAGTTATGCAGTACACAATTAGAGGTATTTCCTGATACCCATAACTTAGACCAAAATCCTGGAAGACTTTGCCTCCAAGACAAAACATATCCAGGAATCTTCTGATGATATGTTTCACCAAACATTTGGTGCGCAATCCTGCAAAGGACTTTTCCAAACATAAACTATAGGGCAGCAAAGACAAAAGAGTTTGTAGCTGGATCTCACTCTTTCAACCAGGGAAGCAAGACTCACATGATTACACACAGGGATGCGTGTGTGTGTGTGTGTGTGTGTGTGTGTATGTGTATATAGGTAGACCTGTGCATTCACACACCTGTGTATGTCTATTCCTTCTGTTTGTTCCCTCTCCATCCTCCCTGTAATCTTTAAACTTCATTTTCAATGCGTTTCACAGAGGAATGAAGCTTTTAGAGATACTCATCCCCTAAAATGTAGAGAAAAAGGAGCTGGGTAATGAAAATAGATCATACAGAATCTCTACTGAGGGAAGGGTGGTAGTGTGATCTCAGTGAATATTAAATACAGAATCACAGAATCATCAAGGCTGGAAGAAACCTTTAAGACCATCTAGTCCAACTGTCAAGCCAGCACCACCATAATCACCATTAAACTATACTGCCATATGTCATACCCAGAATTGTCTTGAACCTTTCCAGAGACAGTGACTCCGCCACCTCCCTGGGCAACTTCTTCCAATGCCTAACCACTCTTTCAGTGAAAAAACTTTTCCCAAGGTCTCATCTAAATCTGCCTTGGTGCAACTTAAGGCCATTGCCCCTTGTTCTTTCTCTTGAGACATGGCAGAAGAGACTGACCTTCATTTCACTACAACTTCCTTCCACGTAGTTGTAGAGAGAGATAAAGTCCTCCTGAGCCTCCTTTTCTCCAGACTAAACAGTCCCAGCTCCCTCATCCACTTCTCATGAGACTTGCATTCCAGACCCTTAACCAGCTCTGCTGCCTTTCTCTGGGCACGCTGCAGTTCCTCAGTGTCCTTTTTGAAGTGAGTAGCCCAAAACCGAACGCTGTACTTGAGGAACAGCATCACTAGTGCCGAGTACAGTAGGCTAATCACTTCCCTGGTCCTGCTGTCCATACCATTCTTGATATGGGTCAAGATGCCATTGGCTTTTTTGGCCACCTGGGCACACTGCTGGCTCATATCCAGCTGGCTGTCAAACAGCACCCACAAGACCTTTTCAGCTGAGCAGCTCTGGAGTCACTCTTCCTCCATGGGGTTGCTGCAACACAAGTGCTGGACCTGGCCCTTGGCCTTATTGAACCTCATGCAGGTCTCCCCAGCCCATGGATCCAGTTCATCAAGATAGCTCTGTAGAGCCTTCCTATCCTCAAGCACATCAACCCTCCCATCTAACCTGGTGTCATCTGGGAATTTAGGGGCTCTCCCCTAATCCAAATCCTCAGTAAAGGAGTTAAATAGGACTGGTCCCAATACTGAGCCCTGGAGATCACCACTGATGACTGACTGACAACTGGATTTAGTTCCATTCACCACCACTCTCTGGGCCTGGACATCCAGCCAGTTTTGCACCCAGCAAAGACTGTGTCTGTCTAAGTCATGAGCAGTCAATTTCTCCATGCAATCTACACAGGATATCATTCTTGAGGCACAAATTTGAACACAAGCCTCCACTGTTCTTGCAGATGCTTTCTTTTTTCTTTTCTCTTTTTCCTTAACTGCTTGTAGTCCTGATAGACTACAGGCTTTCCTTTTATTTAAATTAATTATTTTTAAATTAACTATTAATTAATTAAGAATTTTTAATAAAATACTATTTTATTCAAATTAAAGGCCTTCCTTTAATTTTGGTGAATGCACATGGACTGATGCACAAAACTGACCTTAGCAGCACCAAGCACTTGAGCAGTGTGAATAGCACAACAAAGGATGCAGGTTAGGAGACTGAACACTTTACATGAATGTACTATCTGTTCAACAGCTGACCAAAAATTGTGTTTACATGTTACTGATGTAGGAACAGTTTGGTCCACCACTTTAGCGGATTTTGAAACAAGTCTTGTCATGAGTTACAAATGGCATCAGAATGTGGATTGACTTTTTAAGTGTGTTTTTGAAACAGAAACCCAAGCTTTGTTTGGATACAGAGTCTAATGTACCTACCCCATTACTCCACTGGAACGCCACTGGACCACATTCCCGCAGGGGGATGGTAATTACTGCACATCTCTGACATGCCTGGTTATGCTGCCCAGATGTATTCCCCCTTTTTCCCCTGTGCAGAATATGTGGAGCAGAAAAGGTGGTTCATATGCTTGGTAGTGATTAACTCCTTTACTCTGTAGACTGTACTCTGCAGCTAAACAAGCAGAGGAATTAAGTCAGCAACTAATGACTGTCAACCTGGGAGAAAAGGAGAATTGGAAAGCAATTCATGCTTGAGGACACAGACATAAATTACTCAAATTACTCCAGGTAAGCCACACACAGCGTGTCAGCAACTCCACAGGATGTCCCTTCATGCATCTTCTACCCTGCCACAGCCTGTGGCAAAGGTTCATTTATCCCTTTGTCCCTGCAACTTTCTGACGCACAAATGCCTTCAAGTACTGTCTCCCTGGAATAATGCCACTTAAGTAACATCTGTAGCCCTGGAAGAAATCTTACCATGTGTATTTCCTTTTCTCCTTAAAGTTGAATCTATTATGGGCTTTCATACAGTACCTACTTTACTCGAACTCACATAATACAGGCTTTTACTGTCAGGAACTAATGCATCAGCAGGGAATAAGAGAGTAATTTCAGCTCTATATGTTTCTCTATTTACATCCATTTCTTTGGAGAGAATACAATATTCCCATTTGAAAGCAACAAGAAAACAGGTTTTCAGGGAATGAATGTTTCAGGTATTTAATTTCAACATTATTACAGAAGCCTTCTGCCATTCTAAGGACATACATGCAGTACTCTGACTAACCTGTTTCAAATGTTTCCTTATTGAGCTGATACAGCTTCTGGCTCGTTTTAGAGACAGAAAAATAAAGACAAAGAAAACAGAATGTAGGTCTTTGGGTTCAGACTTGGACTTCAGTGCTATGTGAACAACAGTGAAATGTGATTTTCTGAAATAACACACAGTATTAAAAAGTGGCTCTTAACTACAGGTGTATTGTCCAAGACCTGCATACTTGTGAGTGTTGGATATTATGCTAACATTAAACAATACAGCTTCAGGGGAATCATCTGTTGAATAATTTTTCTGCTTAAAGAATACCTAGAGAGAAAGAAGCCTTGAAAGTTTTGCTCTTTTATCATATCAATGCCACCAGAAACTCAGTGTTTAACACTGATTTGTTTTGCTTTGCCTTTTTTTAAAGAAAAATGCAAGTGTGGTTTTGGATTTTTTTTTAGGAGTTTGGACAAGGTATTTTTTCACAGAGAATCTGTTTTCATCATACTTCAGTCTCTGTCCTGTTATAAACCTGCATTTGTTTGCAAGCATTGCAAACAGTCCTTTAGGTCAGGGACTCTACAGAGAATCAGCCCTAGTATGATGGAGCCCTGATGTCAGCTGGATGACACTTTAATAGAAACAGTAACAAACAGCATAGTGAAATCTCAGCCCAAGAGAGAGTAGCATTCTAAGTCTCTATTGCCTTTTTGTTGTTACTCCATTTGTTTCATCCAGACTATGTAACCGACTTTGGTCCTAAATGATGAAGGCCTTTTGAGGGATTTTCACTAAGCTTTCCCTCGCTGCTGGATTAACAGGACACTTGGATGCATTTTTTTCCCCCCTGGTAACTGCTAAGTATCCTGTCACTTTTAATTTAAACTGACCTACTGCAATAGCATTAGTTCAAATACAGTTTGTTTAGTGTGAATAAACACTTCACATCGTCTTTGACAGACATTTCATTGTAAGTACATTGCAACATTCAGCACTACAGAAACAAACAAATCACAATCTTTAAGCACCAAGGCTACTTCATGTAACAGAGGGGACTTTGAGAAGAGCAGGAGTGTTTTAGGCACTGAAATTGACACTGTAGAAAGGGCATTAGCAGAGTGAAAAAAGTTTAAATGAAAATATGGCAGCTCAGGATTAAAGGGCAGGAAAAGGTGAAACTATTTCAATGTGAACAACTGCCTTCTGTTCAGTGGATTTTGACTAGGCAAGCCTGAACTCTTTTCAAATACCTATTGTTCCTTGTCCAGAAAAATATATTAACTTCATTTTCCAATAATTTCCCCCCCACACACAAATATATGGCTTCTTTCTGTACTCCTGGAGTAAAAAATATGTATCCTCAGCAACCATCTCTGGATTGCTGCTCTCTTCAGCTGCATCCAAGCTTATGTCAATGCTCTTTTTTCCAGTGACAAAATTGAAATCATATCACAGTGTGTGATGCCCCTGAAGAAGATTTTAAGTAACTAATTAGTAATCAAAGTTAGAGGAATATAAGCTAACCAGGAAAGAAAATTTATGAGTAGGACTCCCATTAAATCGAAAGTCTTAAAGCAGAAATTCTATCGCCCCTCCCCCCGCCCTCTTCATTCTACATTTTGTGTAGTCATTCACAAATCCTCACTTCCACTCCTCTGCTGGCTAGTTCCTCTTACTGAATGTCAGTGCTTTTGTTCCTGTGGCATTACAGAAACGGCCTGTTCTATCTCCTCTGCTCTCTGTGTGTCTCTCAAGTTTGTTTCCGGAAAACCCCCCCCTCTCTTCATAACAAGAAGTTAGATAGGAGGGTTGGACATGTTTCATCCTCTACGGATTATTCTGATCCTTTCCACTTGCCAGAAAAAAAAGTTTCACTGGGGAATATTTGACAATATACCACTTGACTGTCACCTGTTACTGTAGTTCTTTAGCGAACCCAAAGGCTGAACCTGTTTTTTGCTCCCAGCACAGTTTCCCAGGCCGAGCCACGAGAGGTGTGAGGCTGCATGTGCTGCCTGTGACTGCCTGCTGTTCCCTTCTCCCACGGGCAGGGAGAAGACTCCAGCCGCCAGGGATGTCAATCAAGTGTTAAATTCGCCATAGCGAAGCATTCTTTTAAGCCAGACATCTATTTAATAATGCTTACTCCTTGCTCAAAATTGTAGACAAACCTGTCCATAATCAGATAACACTAAAAAGACTGTGACAGATGGCTGGTGACGTCTGTACCTGCCCTCTTCCCCCGTACTGGGCCGACTCGCTGTGGTCTGCAAGTCTCTGTGCGAGGCAGCCCCCGCACGCTTCGCACTCCTAGGCAGGCTGTGCGTGTGTCAGGAGCGAGTGTAACCTGCTGTGCAAGGCACCGCAGAAGGGTTTGGGTGCTCTTCTTGGCCACATGGATCATTTGTGTGTGTTGAACAACCTGACAGGTGACAGTTGCATAACTGGGGATTTTTTTCTCTGTAACACTACTGAAAATCCGTATTTTAACTTTTTTTTCTGGGTTGCTGAATAAAGAAGGTTCTGCAACGGAGTTACCTTTGACAGCATTGGCATGATTACACTAAAATTACTGAAATAAATAAAACCCCAATAATATTTTATCTCTTTCAAAAACCAGAAAGCATACTGATGTTTACAGGTGTTCTCGAGGAACATTCATGCTGGTACACCACACATGAATAAAGCTTGATGCTTACAGGCTGTGTCTGTCATGCAGTCCATCTGATTTGCTCAAGTAGCCATGTTAGATCAGCATTGCACCTGAGATAGTAAGGTTATTAATTGGCAATAAATAGAAACAGAGTATTTAAAAGACTTTTGAATAATCCAAGCACAAATAAATCTGAGTTGGCAGATTTATTATTACTCAATATTGTACTATGACCAAAGAATGATTAGCCAGGACCCTTGACAGGCTGAAGATGTATGGTTTGATATGGTAGCTTTTTTATTCATCTATTAAGAGATTACTTCAGGCATGTGCATGTTTGTTTAGTGCATGTGTAAATTTTAAGACTGATAGCCCTGAAACTTGAAACTTTATCTTCAAAACTGGGCACAGGCTTGGGGATTTTTTATGTTGTACTGCACCTTAAACAAGGTGCGTGGCCTTATTGCTAAGAATGGGACAGGAGAGTGATTTGATGTTTATTCACCAAGGAGACAGCTACAAGGTCTGCTGAAGTATTTCTTTGCAATATGGAAGGTATGAAAATGCCTGGAATCTGCTTGACATATTTGGTGTGTTTATGTTGAGTACAGAATTTGTCACTTGTAAAATATCAAATACAAACTTTTCAAGCTGCACACCTGTATTTGCTTTATATTGGAATTCATCCTGAAGAATTTAGTATAGAAACATTTTAGTGAAAACACTGGGGAGAAAAGGCATAAAACAAGCTCTTCAAAAAAAAAGAAGAGAGAACTTGAGAAATTTCTTCTCCCCACATCCCTCTTTTTTCCCTTCGTTTCACTTGAAGTGAGCTTTGCAAATTCACATTTGACCAATAGCCTGATCCATAAAAGTCTAAATTAACTGATTAACTATTCAGACTATACTGAGGAAAGGGAAATTTGACTGTCTGCAGAAATAGAGAGTAAAGGAGGGGCATGACTGAAAATGAGATGACAAAAGGGCCTTGAAATTTCTGGAAGCAAATGCTGTTGTGGGCTTCTGTTGTGAGCCCCCCTCAAACCTAAGAAGTTTGTGTTTCACAGTCATAAGAACAGGACTGCTGCTAAGTTCCCAAGAGAGCTATCCCAAGAGATAGAAAGTGAAACTTAGCAGGGACAGAGGCCAAAATGGTTGATTTCTTTTATTATTCCCTGCTTTCTTAAATTTTTATTAGGAAGTTAATAAACACATACGGTTAGCAGAACAAAATCCAGGCACTAGGAACTTCTTTGAGAACTTTTTTTTTATTATTACTAATGGTAATTATGCCTACAGGTGAAGTAACAGCTGAGCGACTCAAGGTACCCTGCTGTTTAATTTAATCAAAGGAGTTGTGAATCCTTAACAAGACCTTTAAAAAAGGACAAAGATAATTTCCCCTATGACTGGGTTACAGAGAATACAAATAATTTATTTCATAACACCAAATGTAGAGTAAAAGTTTATGAGGAGAGAAAGAGAAAAGGAGATGGAATCAATAAGGACACTTGAAGGCATCTTTGTGGTATTTTTCCTGAAATTTTGTGGCATGCTCTTAAATTATTGCCATTATCTAGAGGGCTTATAGATGTTACAAATTAGTCAAGACAACTGCACACAACAGAGCAGATAATACACACCAGGATGAGGCAAAACTCCATCTACCAACACTAAATCCTAGAAAGCTGGGCTGAGATTTCTTTATTTCTGCTGTTCCAAAGCCTGAGGCTTGCAGAATAAACTTTTGCAGAACTTAGGAATAAGAAGTATCAGGAAAAATCTCCTGATCTTTGGTATATTCTGTCTTCATTGATGACCCAAAGTATTGGAAATGTGAGACTAGATAATAATTTGAGAGGTTAGACCAAATGAGGAATTTAATAAAGACCTGGTAAATTTCAAGCACCTTATCTCTTGAGCACTGATTCTCCTGAAGGTAATAGTGTGGAAATCCTGGCTTAGCACTAAAATGACTCAGTGCTACTACTGGATTCTTCAATTCATAAAAATACTGAGAGTTAATGCACCAGCTCCACTGTCAGAACCAGAGTTGCAATCCTCCCACCAATAACATGTCTATTCACTGATTTCTACAGCTCTCAAGATATGAGACAAAGAGTCCTCAGCTTGTCCCTTGCAGTGCGCAGCAAATCTCAGCATCCTCACAACTCCCAGAAATCGTATGAGATGACTCACAATGAGGTAGCCTGGGGTACTCCCCACTTTCTGGCAGCATGGCCTATCTCTCACTTGGCATAAGTGAAGACACTGCTCCTAACACTGGCTCCTTTAGCCGTGGTTGGGAAGTTACGCTGTCTATATTTAGCTCACAAAATAAAACCCTCTGCTTTGGTGCTTGGTTGCCCACCAGCTCAGGTGCATACCACATGGCTCTGGTTGCCTCACCAGAGAAACCCGGGCTTACTAGGGCTCCTTCCCTAACTTCATCTGGGTTCTTGGGGAGAGGCATGACAAAAAGGTAAAGACGATAATATGCCTACAGTCACGCGGCAGCTGAGCAGCAAACATGAGAGTATAATAATTTTCTGCACAAGAGATCCTTTCAGATTCCAGTCCAACCCCAAAAGTCAAAGAACTAACATGTGTGGCAACCTTTCTCTTAAAGAGCCCACCTGCAGACATTTCTGTTATGTTAAAAGCTAATTAAGGTCAAGCATACCACAACCTATGTAGGAAGGCTTGTTAAGTCATTCAATCTCTGGAGGAGCAGGATTGGTTTACACTCAGGATTCTCACCAGTCTCACCAGTCACTTAAATTTTATGTCCCCATGCCTCTTAATCATGTTTGTGTGTATCAAACCACATTTCTTTCACTCCTGGATGTTTCTACACTTCAAACATTTATACTCTGTTATAACTTCTCCTTAGTCATTACCTAGTGATACAATGAATTATTAAATCACTACACTATTTTGGCTGAGGTCTGTCATTCCACTCCCAGGATTTGCTGCTTCCTACTGAACTGCCTCCAATTTGTTCCTCTCAAAAGGACCAAACAGATTCAGCAGACGAACATACTTGATGTAAAATATGCTACTGATTTATCACATTTTCCTTCCTATACCCCTCCTACTTTTAAAACCTTTTACAAATCAGGTCCTTTTTTTGCCATTTCAGCAAAATGACCAGTTGTGGTTAGCATCCAGTCCAATCCTTTTCACACAAAACTGGCCCTGCATCTACATTCCCAATGAAAAAAAAACTGCACTCTTTTGAAAAATCTGTGCCACCACGGCATCATTTGAAATAATCTGAGACCTGGTAACCGTTGTCACCTTTCCTCTGAGACCAAAGATGGGGGATGATATTTAAGTACCGTGAGTAAGCCATGAATAAAGCCTGGAGTGCAAAAGAAGCTCCGATATACTGCTTTTTCATTACTGGGTTAGAATAGAAATGAAAGCGTTGGCCAGGACGGGCCAGAAGCTTTGGGAGCATCGTACCTTCTCCCTTCCCACGCAGTGAGAGCTCCCCCACCTGGGCCTCCTACTGCCCACTGCCCTGGGGTGGAGGGATGGTCCCAGCTCTTCCCTGAGGGGGAAAAGGGAGGATTTCAACAGAGGCACGTCATTCCTTCCTGGCAAAAGAAAAACTTTGAGGCCACACAGGTTAAATGCACTGGAAAATGGTGTCTGCTGTGTTTCTGCAGACCGAAATGGTATACTTCAGGAAAAGAAGTATTCAGACAGCATTTACAAGCAAGCTGTTTAACATAAGCTGGCGGTCCCCTGCTTCCCCTTCTGGTTTCTGCTAGAGGAGATGCACCTGAAAAAAACATAAAATGAGGAGAAAATAACTTTCACAGCACGTTCCCCTCTTCTGCCTTGCTTGTGGGGACAGATCAAGTGAGCAAGTCCTTAACCAGGGCAGCAAGTGCCCCAGAAGTAGGGTCACTGCCTGGAGCCCTGACAGGGGGCAGAGCGATGGGGTCCCCTATCTTGCCACCAGCCTTGGTCTCCAGGAACAACCTGAGCAGAATCCTTCCCCAGCTCTGTCCCAAGACAGGACAACAGTCCCCATTGACTCTCAAGTGTGTCACCACAATAAATGCGGGGTGCTGGTTTTGCTCTCTGGAGACAGGACTGCCTGGGCTGGGTGGCTGCCGCTGCAGCTGCTGCATTTCACCAGTGTCCCTATTGGCTTGCTGTGGATTGAGTCTGCCTGTCCTTTATCACACTCCTTTTAGAATGCCGGTATTTTCCAAAGGAAAAGAAAACATCCTCTGGTATCTGGAATTTTCCATGGTTACACTTTGCCCAGAGGTGACTTGTCCCTCCGAGGAAACTTTCGGTATTATGTAATACTTTTTGTATTCCATTTTTGTATCTACAGAGGCAGGCAGATAAATGGACAGACAAATAAATGAAAGAATAGCCTGAGATTTTTATCAGAGTGCAGAGCTAGGATGACTCAATGATCAAGAAAACTGCTCTGGAAAGTTTTAGACTTTTGTTAGTTGAAGACTGTTGCAATTCCAGGATAACCAGGGGATCATCCTTGAATCTTTCTTACAGATAAAAACGTAATCTAAGAGAGGGGTGTGACTGGAAAGACCTAAAGGATTGTCATGTTTAATTTTGAGATCCTGTCAAATTGTGCTTTCCTAAAGAGCTGAATGTTCAAGTAACCATTTGAGCACATTTTTTGTCAACATTTAGAAAAGTGCAGAAATATTGTTAGTTTAAAAAATTTGAATCCCACTGTTAATCTTTAAATATGATATTTAGTTCTAACCCCTTTCATCTGAATTGCCACTTTTCTGAACATTTGACTCCCTAAGCTCCATCAACGTTTTTGAAAGTGTGTTGATTCCTTTTAGAAGCAGCTATAAACCCATTCTCCTTACTATTCTGTAATATAAATACTGGATATCAAGTATTTCTCTGTGTTATTGTATAATTTGTGCACACACAGAAACTCTGATAGTATAACTTCTAAACAATATGATTACTCACAGTGAACTTCGGTGCACACACAGTCTGCAGAAGAGTTGGGGGTCTGGTTCATCAAGATAAACAAGACTGTCCTATCATAAATATATTTTTATTGTGAGGTAAGTGCTGTGTGGACAATTTAATTACTTGCTTGAGCAATAAAATTCCCACAACAGTAAAGCCTGTCCACCCTACCCATTTCTCACTTGATTAACCTGATGAAACTCAACACACCTGTTCCAAACCTACTGATTTTTATAGAATGACTATCGGAGAACTTGACATTTTGCCACCATCTTGGCATCATATTTCATACAAGACGACCCCCACTAAAATGCCTTTCATTCTGTGTGACAGATACATTTGCCTGGAGCTATTATGAGGAAGAATGCAGAACACCTTGTCAAAAAGCAGACTTTCTCTTGTTTTTTCTTTTCTTTTCTTTTTTTTTTTTTAAGAAAAAGGTATGATCTCATGGGGAAAAAGAAAGCAGAAAAGTGTACTGATCATCCATATCCAGAGGCTAAGAGTCTAAATCTTTTTGTTATTGATCTACTTAGGTTAGGAATTCAGGAGATACATGTGTGCCTTTGCATGTCTGCGTATTTTGCTGATCTGTACTGTGTTTCTTCTGGGACACAGATGAAAAGATAAGTTCAAGGGTCTACCCTAAATTAATCTTTTATTCTTACTATTGCACCTGCCCATGACTTGTAATACCCAAGGTGCCAAAGGTCGGTAAGCACTTTACAAAGCATTGCTTTACAGCATAATGAGGTTAAAAGTTGCTCAAAAACAGAGGAAGGAGCTGTTGTTTTATCTTTGTTTCTTGAGAAATATTACAAGCCTTGTGGCATGGGACTTAGAGCATCAACCCATCTGCTCTGGTCATTCAATTCACTCACCTATTGAGACCGCATTCTTAGTTAAGGGAATTTGAAATAAAATTAACCTCCTGCTTCTCCAGTATACCAGCTGTGGATCACTCTTCTGCTCTACAGTGTGGGAGAACTCATTATGCAGGTTATCCTTCAGGGCTTGCTCTGGGCTGCCTATGAAGTAGCACTGGAGTGGCAGCGAGAATTTTGCACAAGCCCTTCAGTGGTGGTGTCCCAGCAGCAGAACTGTTGCAAGTAGGAGGCTTTCTGAATGAGAAAAGAGTAACAGTTTATGCCATTATGTTAAGAATTTAAAATAAACTATTTAATAAAACCCCCCTTGTTTAATACTCCAGCTGTTGATCATCTCTGAGTCCGGTAGCAACAGGTAGCATTTACCAGAAATCCCAAAGAATTCCTGGCAAAAGAGAACACAAGACAACCCGGCCCAAGATGAGACATTCTGCACTTTACACCTCCACAGACAGATATCCCTAACACAACCTGTTGATTCCTTACTTGTGGCATGCAGAGGTTATATCTGATTCTCTCAAAGCAAAGTCATCTTTCATGACAGGCTAGTGACAGTGGGAATATTAAATTCCTCTGTTTAACCATGTAGAGGTGCACTAGGGACAACACCACACACAGTTACATACATCATCCCAGACTGAAGGAAGTGCCTACTGGGCAGCACAGATAACTCTATCTCCAGGCCTCAGACCTGAATTACCCATAAATGTTGGGTAAAACTTTATTGAAGCCAATCCTGTAGTGTAGAAAGGAGAGCATGTTAGCACTGTTACTTTTGATATAGTTTAACCTCTAAACTGTTTCAGCCAAAATAGGTTTTATCATCAAAATCACATTTTCACTATGTTTATGCTTGAACTCTTTTAGGTATAGAAGTGCTATCACAAATCATATCTCCCATCTGACACTACTACACAGCTCACATTTGCAAGAACAGATTTGGCCTTCAGTCACAAATCCTCTCTAAGCAAGCAACCACCAGCTGATATCAGTGGAAATTAAGCAAACCCAGTATCCAAGATGGAAAAACATTCTGTTGTTCATCACCAGAATGCTGAAGCACCAGTTCTTTGTGTCAAACACAATTAACAGTGTGTGTGAGCGAGTGGTTGAATGACTTCAGCTCTCTGAAGGAAACACTACTGAGCACTTTTTCCTTCAGATGTTCCACCTTCCCCAAAGACACCTAAGATTATACTGTGTGTTAAGTCTCATTCCTAAGGGTCAGTATAGCATATCAACAGAAGAAATACAGCTTATTGCCAACTTTCTGTATGCATCACTTGCAATTCCATTCCATGGGCACTTGCCGACTGAAGTAATCTCAATAATAAAGGTAAAAAATATATTTTCCTAGAAGACTATTATATGGAATAACATAGGAAGCAATACCCTGTAGTCACAGAGAAACAATTACTTTAAATGAATGAAAGCAGTGCTGCTTATGTGGTGACAGGAGGATACTGCCTTTTAAAAAAATATATATATCTGTAATGAAAGCTAAGCTGTTATTATGTGTAAAGCAGCTGCAGAGAAAGTGATAGCATTAAGGGCATTAGAACAAAGATTATCTGTTCTCTGTAATTAAATCCTTTTCCCTGCTTTATACCAGATGACTCCTAGGGTCACATGAGCCCGATTCAAGCATCATCCTTGAAACTAGCCTGAAGAGGTTGTACACACTCGCTGGAAACCCCTCAACCTACAGGGATTTAATTTTTCTATGATTTCCATCCTGCCTTTCCTCTGTGGTAGTGGAGAGCTGGGAACAGGCTGGTTTTTGAACAGCTTCCACTTCTTCACACCTTTTGCCAGGGACCTCTCATACATATGGTATAACAACACATAAATATCACTTCCTTGCCAGAGTGGGCAGATATTCTTATCTTGGTTCAAATAGCTGTATCATATAAAAATAAATAATATTATTTTGTGGTTTCCAAAGTGGGAATATCTGTCTCCCAGAGACTAAGTGCAGTGCCAGGGTGTTCTCTGCATGAGTCAAGGGGACAGAGGAGTGTGTCTGCAGATCCATGACAAACACAGATACTCTTCAATGGCCTTTTATCAGTCTGGCATGGGCTTAGATTCACGCTCCCCAAGTCAGCTTTACTCCTCATCTAACACCACCTCACCTACCGCTTACCTAATACCCTCCTACTGATAGCAGTTACACAGGTTTAAAAACAAATAAAGGTTTTGCACAATCCAGGAGGAGGGTAAGGGGGACTGCTGCTAGTTCAAACCATGACTCACATCAGTGGTGATTAAAGAAACAGAGAAAAAAGGAAAAAAAAAAATCACCAGTGTTGGGTTGTTTGTGAGAGCTGCTGGTCTCAGTCCAGTTACAAGGGGAAAAATCCATTCACATGGATGCCCTTAGCCTGGTAAGAGGGTCTCAACACTTGGAGGGCAAGAAGGCTGAACTTACCTTTCCTGCACTTAGGGTCCCTTTGGGTTAGAGCTGGAGGTGAAAAGAAGATAATAATAGAGTCAGACTGAATTGTACCACCTCCCTCTACAATCAGAAAAATCAAAGGCTGACACAGGCCACAGTCCTTTCACTCCAACCATTTTCCTGCCAGACAAAGTAGCCTCCTTCTAGTACAGTCTTAAAGAAAGCAAGTTCTGACACTTATAATCTTTTTCACTTCATAATCACTTGCATTCGCCCACTTGCAAGGCAAACTTGTCCCTTCTTAATACTTTGTATTGAAGGAAGAAATGAAAAATAGAGGAAAATTGACTTGGGTCACACAATATTTTGAAGAAATTCAGATATGAAACCCCTTTCTTTCTCTTATGCAGAGAAAACAGGAGTGTAAACGAAACAGCTCTGCTGGAGCCAAGACTGAAAGAAAGACTGGAGCCTGGGTATTTCATCAGGAGCCACAGTAGTGCTAGTGGCAAGTGGGCACAGAAATAAGCCTACTGTCATCCATGGCATGAAGCCAGACTGGACTGGAAACTGGCAAGCATGCACTAGCCCTTGTAATTCATCTGAAGTTCAATTTCTGTCCCCTGGCCTCATTTTTCCTGACTTGGCCTCCTAGCCGCTCCTTCCACTACCACCTCTGCCTGTATTCTGAGGGACACAGCAAACTCCCTAGGTGATCACCACCTCCATAGCTTTTAGGATTGTCCAGACCTTTGTTCTGCTTTACAATGAATGCAATTTACAGTATGTCCCAGCAGCATTATACTTCAGTGAGAGATGCACACAAGGAAGGGAAGCCAACGACAGCATATAAATCTGTAATGTTACTGAAACCACCCTCACTGAAACCCCCTCTGATGAACTGGAGAGACTTGGAGCCAGAGTAAATAGTGAAATTCTGGAGAGCCCAGGCCCCTTACTCCAGTCAGTAACAAAAACGACAAACACGAGAGATGTTTTTTTCTTAACCTGTTTAGCATCAGATTAATAAGAACTTTTTTTTTTCTTTTTAGGAGGTTGAAGGACAAAGAAGTCTTAAAATACATGAAAGTCGGAAAGTACCAGAGAAGTATTTTTATTACTATGAATAAACACATTGCTTTACAGATGCTAGTCCATTTAACTTCATGTTAAAACAGACATATCAGACATATCAACCAAAGATGCAGAAGGACCTATTTTACATTTTATACAGCAAACCACTTCCCATAGTCATTAAGTGTTTAGTTCCCTACCCTGGCAGGTTTCTGGTGACATACATTTTCCTCTGTCTGCCCTTGCCAGTTCACCCACTACCCTCCAATGCCCTGATCGGTGCTTTCTCTTTTTCCATGAGATAGATGTTTGTAGCACTAAACACACTTCTACAGTTTCTCTCTGCCTACTCATGCCATTGTACTCTGTCTTCATTAGTATCCTACCCCATCTCTTCCTCATGTTTTTCCTCTTAATTTGTCATTGGTGTTTTCCTTTTCCTTTGTGTGCTTTCGGCTCCTTATTTTTTTCCCCCACCCTCTACATATGCTTTCATTTTCCTTCTATTGTGATTAAGATTTCATTTTAATGCAAATTTCAAAGCAAAATATTGTTATTCCCAAATGCTACATGTACACTTATATTTGAGCACGACAAAACCACTTCATATCCCTTACCTTTTGTTCTAAGTTTTCCCACCTTGCTATGATGGTTTCTCTCTTCCTGTGCATTAATCTCTCATTTATTTCTTTGATGCTCTTTTCTTTAACAGAACAATTGTTTTTCTTTGATGATAGGCAAAACTTCTTTTCTTTATCAGTATTTAAAGCTTGATTGATGTTTGACTTCTTTTGTCACCATTTCCTTTGAGTACCTTATTTATTGCTTCCCACTCCTGGTCTGCTCTTTTATTCCATCACCATTTTTAGGGATATGTCTCAAGGATAATGTGAAAGGAAGTAACTTTTTCTTAGAGGGCTTTACACTATTATGTCCTTCATAGGTGCTAACATTAAAATTAGTAATAGTGCACATCTTCAAGATAGAGTAATAAACACGTTTCTTTTACTCAAGGCACTTCTACACTCTGGGATGCCACTAATTTGCACCTTGAATATGCAAACAAAAACAGGTGTTAAAGATGGCAAATCAGAGCCACTTAGCAGTGTGAAAGGCAGAAGCCCTACCTTCTTTTTCCCTCAGCCAGGCCATAATTGAAGCTAAGTAGAACACTACAGGTATTCTTTCTAATAGAGTCTATAGGTCTGTAGTCAATTCATTGAAAAATTATGCTTGTGACCTTTCATTCCGGCATGAAGAGCCACCAAACTCCATTTTCCATGAAGTGCTGTCAAACATGGATGTTTTATCAACTTAACTCTGGAAATTGGAGACCAGAAGCTCTGGAATTTAAATATCACCCTGATAAATACTGAGACTGGTAAAATTAGAGTTTTGCTTATTCAACCACAACCTGTAACTTGACTTTGCATGTGCTGATTATATCTAGGAAGCAAGAGAAGTTACAAGGCCTACCAAAACTGATTTCTACAGAAGAAAGAAGGTATGGAAGATTTAAAGTAATAGTTCTGCTCTTGATAGTAATTGCTCTAGACCTAGCAATTCCTCACAGACAATTCAATTAAATGCTGACAGAAACACAAATAGAGCTCATACAGTCTTCTAGTTCTTGCAGCGTTGCACTGATGTCATCTCATCTGGAAGTTACTGAGAAAAGGTGTTTTTACTGAACACATAGCTACTAAATAACACAGAGGTAACCAAAACAATTAGAAGAACAATAACCCTATGTTTCAAAACTTGAGTTTCCCAATCTCCAGAACTGACCTTGTTGTACCTGGCAATCTCATACTGGATGATGTATGTCGTTGCATTCCAAATATTTGATGGGTTTTGCATTTCTCACTTTTGGGCTTATGCTTGCATTCCTGAAGAGTCTCTGATGGTAACTGAAATAGAATACACTTGTTGGATGGAAATTAGCAGCAATGAATCACCTGAACGGATTTTTTTTTCCCCCAGTGCATAACTAATTTATTTGTTCTAATCTCCTGTTATTGCATAGATATTTGCCTTTCAGAATTTAGTCTTGTCAATGATTATCATTCAGTTACCACTTGTCTTTCCTGACTTAATGATAGGGTACAGCATTGCATATGTATAATATCAAGCACAGTTTTGAAACGCCAGTGTTGTAAATGGTAACAATCACTGGCAAAGCAAGGCAAAACAGCATTGTAGAGACACACATGTAGTCATGCAGAAAGATCAAATATTATAATTTATAATAAATTGACACAGCATGAAATGTGGGCTTGTTTTAGGTTTCTGGCAAAAAAAATTTCAAAGCAAGTATACCTATAATTATTTTTATGATAAGACAGTCTGAAAACTTACAAACTGCACTAGGATGGGGGAAAATTTGAAAGTATTTACTGAAATATTAATAGCAAGTAACTTGAGGAAATACCTCAATCACCTCAAACCAGAGCCTTGTAAAACGAGGTTAAGCTCAAAAAAACTGAAAAGCTGTTAACATATCGAAGTGTCCACTTAAGCCTCTTGAACAGCTTTAACTCAAGCTGCCAGTGATATTGCTGCAGAACGGTATTCAATAACCTTCTGACGCAATTAATGTATGTTTGTATTTATCACCCCAAACCAGGAAATTGTGCCTTTCAGATGCTCATTACAAGGATACCCAGAGGAAGAGCATCACTGCACAGCAAAATCTCTGTGTGGGCACAGCAGCTGTTCATGGCCCGACTGCGCTGGACGAGCGCGATGTAAAGCAACTGGCAACAGTTTCTGAGGCAGGTTAAGCATTTATACTCAAAGTACTTAAAGTGTTTTAAAACATAACAAATCCATGTCTAGATCTTATTAAGCTCTGGTGTCAAACTGGTTACTGTCCATGATGTACTTGTGATTGATTCCGATAGCAGTGTTTGGCAAATATGTACAGCAACAGGGAAATCCTCGCCTATCAAAACTGCTCTGTTGTTTTCTGCTTGGGTCATAAATTTTCATACAAATACCCTTGTTGAAGCATTACTGCAAGATTCTGCAGTATCACAGAAATATTTAATGAACCAAATTCCAGCAAATGCTGGCCATAAAAACAACTTGAACAGTATCCCACAGTTCAAGCAAGCAAAAATACTGGTATCATAATGGCTTTATTTGGGTGTAAGCTTCACTAAAATTTCTTGATGTACTTTGCAATTCAGCCATTTCTTGGATGACTTTGATGAGAAATTTGTTATTGCATCAACCTTTATTACCTGAAGCTTTTTTACACTATTTCTCTCATAACTAAGACTGTATCTAGCTATGCTTACCCTTCCCAACATTTCACTTGCTTTAAAAAAAAAAAATCCAAAACCCCAAAAAAAAAAACCAAAAACCCCAAACAACAACAACATAAAAAGCAATCCAAGCTGGTTTTATTTTTGTATCTCTCAGCAAGTTCTAATAAAGTAAATTGAGCAATATTCTCAGTTTATTGTATTGATAAACAGACTGTAAAGTGTTTTATGTTATGGTACTTCTCATATGAAAGACACTAGACTAACATAAATTGCAATTGTAACTGTAAAGTGCTAAAATATATTTTCCCTCTAGGGCTCTCCAGTATATTTGGCTGAAAAAAAAAATAAAATAGACTTGTTTATTGTGTATATTTTTTGTAGTGTAATTAAATGTCTCTATGGTTTCCACTCAGAAACAAAGTCCTCTTTCCTTGCTCAAAGCACTCTAAAGGCCTACAAATAACTTTACAGAGCTGCCTTCATTCAAATTGGAAGTGAAAAAGCACTTTCTTTTTCACTATCGCCAAATTCTCTCCGGAGGAGTGGATCTCTTGGCACTTGCAGCTCTGTCATTATCAGGCCATGCTAATAGTCATTAATTTAAGAAAGTGTCAGACTCTCGAGTCAATCTTTCTGACTCTCCCAGTGGTACTGACTCACTCTAATCTGGACTCATGCAAAAATTTCCTTTCTCCACCCAAACTGGTCACAAGTTGAGTCTTTGTGGTAATTGCATTGGATTTCATCCAAAGTGAGTATTAAGCAAGAGGGTGTCTTCTCCATCCAGGATTAGGACTTGTCAGCGTGGCAACTCCTGCACCCTAAGGATGTAAATCAACCAACGTGACTTTGCCCCCATGTCAGGGGTGGCCAGAGGTGGCTGGTCCAGACAGGTGAAGCACCGAGGTTCTCTGTCTCTCCAGCCTAGGCACAGGTCCTGTGCCCCTGGCTCACTGCAGCTCTGCAACATACACGATGAAACTGAGGACAAACAGTCCTTGGTGGTTTTACTGGAGAAAAACACTGGAGAAATTTGCAGGGATGTAATAATGCAGCTACAGACTCCAGACAGGTCTCACTTCACACATAGCAGCTACATTTTGAAGCCCAGCTCTTCAAAGACACCAGGACCTACTCTGATCCTTCTTACAGTGTTCACTTGCAGTGAAATTACTGAAGTGCCTGAAACTGCTGCAGGGTGGTGAGAGTGAACAGTGTGGATCAGAGCAGTATCCTGAACCAAGGGTAGTAGTCTTTATTCAGTAAATACAACTCCCCTAGTACGTCCTTGCTTTAACACCACTTCCCACCCAGGATTCCCATTAAGAAACAAATGTTAATGGAGTTATTGTAATCCTTCTTCAGAAAAAAGGCAGCAGCTGATAATGGATAACTGAGGAAAGAACACTCATGGAAAAGTCAAAGGGACAGGTAATGGATCTTCAAAATAAATGTGGAGGTGAGATACTTAAAAAAATTAACCTCCTCCTCTCTTTTGGTCTTCCTTCAATAAAATGGTGATAAATCCATTACCAGTTTTAAGGTTCAGAGCAGCTGCATAATGAATCTGCTGTAATACACAAGAAACTGCAAATTTGGCGTTACACTTTAACAGCTTGTACTCCACTCCAAGTGAGATGGAGAATTATACAGGCACAAAACCACTCCCTGGAGCAGCTGAATGGAGCTGGTAGAACAAAGGCTGAAACAGTCGCAGTTAACTCCAGGTACATGTTTATGCACAAAATGTTAAGACCTTCTTTTGTCCCCGACTTTCATAAGCTTTGATTGTCCTTACAGAAAATTTCAGGGTGGACTTCTCCCAGTCTCAACAATTTGTCAAAAAAAAGGAGAAAAACCACCTCCCTAGTCACATATGACAGATCTGCTTGCTTCCCTATGGCTCTTTCTAGATACTAAAACTCTTACAATTCAGGAACTGATTCTGATGTTTGGAACAGTAGTATTCCTAAATCTCTCTTGAACAGTAATCTATCTTGGATCTAAACATGTCATTTTAATTTGAGAACATTACTGTGTCCTGTGCATTCTCCAGTTCTGATTCTTGCCTGAGCCTTTCTGAATGTTCTTCAAGGATTCTTTTTTTTTTTTTTTTCTGTGACCATCTTAAAACAGATGAAAACCTTATTTTTGAATGTAACATAAGATGAATATTTGGCATTGTCTCATTGAGTCATTCTTCAACCAGAGAATCATCCTTCATGGTTTGTATATCCGTGAGGTAGAATTTGCCTCACATCTGTATCTCTTTCTACTCATCATTACACTATACTGGCTCAAGACATCCAACCTCTTCTATCCTGGACTTTCTGAAAAGGTCATGTCTTATGATAAAGCAAAGCTGACAAGAACACATAATTTAAGGCTTGCAAGGCTGATCTTACACGTCTGTGATGAAGCCAGAATACCAGCAATAATATTAGCAGGACAGAGTGCTTTTCTCACCCAAACTCTGGGGAATGTTTCAAGAGGAGGAAAAAAAACCCCACAACAAACACAAGGAAGCACATATCACAAAAGTGTATAAAATCTCAAAGACAGAATTCAGTCTTAATTCATACACAATTAGTCCAAGCCATAAGTTGGGCGAGGGCGAGTATTGCCAACTGTATTGTTGCCTTTGAGTAACACTCCAGCACTTGAGAAACAGGACTTCTCACCACTAGCCTGAAGGAATGAGGAACAGGTACTTGAGGTGACACATTTCTTCAGCATCCTGGCAGTATGTGCACCAGGTTTTGCACTCTGCAGAACTCCAGTGAGGAAGAAAAAAAGGCAGATCCTCAGAGAAGCCCTTTTCTTTTTCTCCTCACACACACATTTAGGGAAGACTCAAAAGAAGAAAGATACCCTATCACACTATGTTTTGTGATAACCCTGGGTATGATCAGAATTCACCCACCTTCTTACTAAATTAAGATTGTACTATGTTGTAGACCCTCTCACAGAACTTTTTTGCAGAGTGTTTCCCCATGAGATTTCTTGATCAATCTGTTGGTTAGTGTACACAAAATCCAACTGCTCCCTGGAGTCTCCAGACTGCAAAACATCTCCTTTAATAATACACATCCTTCTTGTGTGTTCTCCCCTTTTTTCTTGGATGTGTACTAGAATGGTTTTGATGTTTCTTTTCTGTTGTCATGATAAAGGGTGCATCAAACTTAAGTGCCTTGCACTTGGGAAACAAACACACGCTCACAGAGAAGATCTTATGTACATTTTTTGATATGTGAAGACCTACCTGCTATCACCATTTCATCAGCTGAAACATGAGACAGTCCATAAGCAAACAGGTACATAGCCTACACCGACCTGAAGGAACACACAGTTCCTCCGCACCCAGAAGAAGTAAAGAAGCCTGGTCTGCCCTCTGTAGGTTCCCAAGTGTCCAATGAAGGATAAGGTTTTTTTAGTTGGCTCCTCAGTGGAAGACCCTAATAGGATCTCTCTGCTATTCTGGGACACCTATTTGCATAGAACTTAGAAAATACTATGAGCTATTTTCTCCTCTGTGAAACTGAATAGAATTTTGCCACTCAGTTTTCAGGTTGCTTTGAGGGGAGAGGAAGACAAAAGTACAACTCAGTATGCTCATTCCTTTAGAAGTTCAGGCTAAATATCCTATTTAGCTGGGGAGAGCTGGATGGAAGGTGACACACAAGGAGTAAGAAACATCAGCAAACAAAGATAAAACAACATCAGAACAAAGAGGAACCAAAAGGCCAGTAAACCACACAAGCACCAAATCATTCTTGAGAAGTTTTTTAGTCCTTTATTTCCAAATTTCACCTGACTAAACAAACTTGAATAAACAGTGTTTCTCCAGGTTGGCACGAAAGTACAAATGTAGCCTTTTTTCCTCAGAATATAAGTAATATACTCATGTCTGGGGGAACAAAGAATTATTTATCAGAAAAAAATGTATCACATGCCTTCACTTCGTCACTTAATTCATACATTTTTCAGCAGGAATACTAAATTCATATCCAATACATATATTTATATGACAGTTCTTTCACATCCTACCAAGATCTAGGGATTAAATCTGGCCTATTGCTGCCTTCCCCTCCCACTGCGTCCTATGGGAGGTAAAACAGCTATTCAGTCAGGAAACAGTTCAGCAAGAGGCATGCAGCATTTTTCTGACCTTTGCTCAAAGCCCAACACAGGTTGCATGTTGCATATTGCTGTAGCTTCTGGGGAAAAGATATAGAAAGGAAGAGGGTGATCATCTGCAGCAGAAAGAAGTTGAAAAAAGGATTCCAAACAGGGATTCTGTTACAGACCACAGCTGATGACTTTTCCTTTCCTGCCTGCACCTTGCCCCTCTCAAGAAGAGAGGGTGATGCTTCAGCTCCTATGAGGTGTGGCCTGAGGGGCATGGGTAGTAATTCCCAAAGGCAATTTTTCCACTGTGACTTTAGATCTGACCACAGTACCCTGTAAGTGTAATATCTAGACTCCAGATTGGTAAACTCTTTGTATGTGCTGCTATTCTGGTGCCTGCACTGGGAAACTGGGAAAGGTGAAGTTAAGAATATGTTTCAATGCCTGCATCTATAGAGAACTAGAAAACTGATGTTGTGGGATGGATTAAGTCAATATAAAAGGCTCTACTCAGCAAGGTTTTCCTTTTTTTTACATCTGAAGATGTGTTAGAGATGATCAGAGTGCAAACATCACAGACTTAATGGGACTCTTAACTTGAGAGGTGTTTAGGCACAGTGATGAGTTATGGCAGAAAGATGGGGGTATTTTCGATGCCATTTGTTGACAGAGGAGTTAAGCATCTGACTTGCAGCTCTAAGCTCATTTTGTAGGCATTGTGTAACATGGCATTTTAAGAGCATGTCTAAGCAGAAGACTTGTCTGTTTCCCTTGGTTTTGTTGTTGCCCTCTGGGTCAAACAGTCCTCCTGGAAAAAGAGATAAAGATTGTCAGGTCCTTGAAGGGTAACCATCATGCTTAGCTGCAGCTGTAAAGTGAGGAAAAATGGCTGCAGAAAGACACAAGCTTGTTACACAGTTCCAAAACTATGGACGACTGAACACACATTTGGACAATCAAGATTTACTCACAGAATGGGGCTTGCATGTAGACTGGAAAAATAAAACTCTTTATCCAAGTTCAAGGCAACACTGGAACAGGTTGTGAATTAAAGCCAAAGTCTTCACAGGAATGTTGCCTCTCCCTGGAAAGAAAAGAAACTTGTGTTGTGCATTTGAGGGGGAGAAGAGGCAGGGAATCTAAATCCAGTTTGACATACCATATTTTTTTATTCTCTGCAATGAAAACACTTTTAATGACTCTATTTTTCCATTTCATGCCAATATTTCAACAGCTTCTGCTAATCTAAAGGCCAACCTTCATCTCTACAATGTAGAAACTGGTAAACTGTCATAAGTTTCCTGTCCCACCTGTTCATTCCATTGCAATGCAGTTGGGCAACATGAAAAGAGAATGCTATTATTATTAAACACCGCATTTAACATAATTCAGTGGAGCTATTTCAATATTAGCTAGAGGAAAGGCAAGCATCAAATGCAACTGAACAGCTCTGAACAGTGCCTGAAATAGGTACGTCCATGTAATCACTTGGATATGCTCAGTCTCTGGTCTTAATATTGTTGTAGGTTCTGAAGGTATACAATACTCATTTCCTGCCTGCCTCTCAGTCCCTTGAAGGTATGTACACTGCACAGGACAGAGCTGAGGAGGGGCTAACAAAATGAAGAGGAAAAGTTGTAGGGGAGGAAAAGTTGTAGGAGAAATATTGTGATGTATTCAGCCTTTTCCTCTCTTGCTCTTTTTCTCTGAGTTGGCTTCCTCCTGAGCAGCGGAAAGGATAAACTGGGCTAAGGTAAATGTGCTCTCAGAGGTAGTTCTCTTCATTTAGACCAAATCAAACCCTCACCCCCTCTTGCCAGGCCTCTGCCACTGAGTTAGTACCCGACTCCTAAAATCTTCCTGCAGCTGTTAATCAGACACCTTCGTTTTCTAAGACTGTTGGTATATAAATTAGAAGGCAAGTTTTCCCTTCAGCAGTTCCAAGTCATTAGACTTTACACATTACTTACCTGTCTAATCATCTAAACCTTTAATCTCTGGGGACTCTAAAATAATGCCCAAATTACAAGTAATGAAAATTGAGTTTCCTTCCTAATTTCACACCTTGACAGCAAGTCCTTAAAACAGGTAATGCTGTCCTTATGATTCTGATAAGAAATAAAAGCAGGTTCTGCCAACCTTACCTTCCTTCCCTTGATCATCCCCACATCAAGATAAAAAGACAGAATTAAGGTTTGTAGAAAGATACAGCTACATTCTTCATCCTGTAAGTGTATGAGTTATCATGCGATGTAAAAGTAAATAGTGCCTATTATGTGTATTGACCTGAATCCTAATCACATTTGTAAAACAATATTAAGACCTGTGACTAAGCATAAAGTCCATGATTACAAACCAAACATCAACCTACTTTGTGTGAATCACATTTTTTGTTAAGCAGTATAAAAACTTTGATTATACAAACTGAGAAGAGGCACTGGTAACAAAGAAAGTCCTCTCTCATTTCAGCATACATACCTATATATATATATATAGGTATGTACAAAATCTATCTTGATTTTTCAAAATTCAAAACTTAACAGAAAAGTTAGACTTTATGCCATATCAATGGAAAAAATGTCTTCTTAATTCTTTTTTACTGACTGAATGGCCCACCACTTTATAATCTATGGAGGTTTTCCAGATGATAAATGTTGTTTTCAACTGAGGAGAAGACTATATATACAGTGTTACTGGTGCTTTGACACAAAATATTTTGGAGCTTAGGGTTTGGGATTCTCCTTTACTGTTCTAAACATGACAGGGTCAGTGACTTTAATTGTTTTTTCAAAATTTCATACTTGGAAATCTCGGTTCATCTAGCTCCAGACTGCAGATTTTTCACTCTTGATGCCCACCTGCCTATTTCCGAAAGGTCTGGTTCACACAAAACTTTTTGCATGAAAGGACAGGAGGAATCAAGAGAAGGGAAAATTTCAGCAGAGTATTCTATCCTTCTACATATACTTGTACTTTCTGACTGCCAAAAAGAAGCCCTATTATGCCCTGCTTTTGTCTACTGTGTTATGTCTACCATTGCAGTGCAATAAGAACAGAGCGGGATAACTTTGCTTGATGCCTTTTCATAATTACAAAGTCTTTAAAGTCACTCCTTTCAGATAAATATAGGTAGACAATGACTAGCATTCAGTGAAACTGATGAATACTACATTGAATGCAAAATGTATATAGAGCAGCAAAGAGAAAAATGTGACGCTTCACACTGAAGCCTTCACATGTCTTCAGAGCTTTTGTTTGACTTTCTGTCTTCCCTGCTGAACTTTACAAAGATATTTTCAAAGAGCTGCCAAAGAGGTAATTCATGTTTTTATAGAAGGAGAGAACAAAATGTTTAATTCTGCTGTTAAATGTATTCAATCCTGCCCCTAGTACCCATCCTTTTCTTTAAATACATGATTTTTTCGAGAATACATGTTTTGATATGAACTGCCACATTTTGCTTGACTTGAGTCAAAACTGATTATTGAGGTTGCTAGCCACACATGAAAACAGTGAGGGGAAAAAAACCATACCAACCTACACCTCTTAAGTGGTGGATTTGACAGGAAAGCTCTCTGCAGTTACTATTACTTTTTCTCTTATCCAAGACCAGAGCTTTAATTGCACCCATAACTTCTCTTATCAACACATCTGTACCCTACTGTGCTAACACTTGGCTCACCTTCAAGTTTTTTTTGTTTGTTTTGGGAAAATTTCTTTGTGGTTCTAAACAACATAAATTTGGTTTCCTCATCAAGAAGCTCATTTAGCTGCAACTTGATTGCAAGTAATTTGCTGTAACTGTCTCCGTCTTTTAATTGCTTGTGCCTTTTTCTAATCTATAAGCTGTAACTTCAGGCAGGTCATTTTTGTCTTACCATTTCCTCTTTGGAAAGGCATATCTAACAACTCACCTCATATCCTGTGGCTTTAGGCATCTGAAATCATATGAACAGAAGGGATAGACCATCGACTCAACTCCAAGTTCATTTGAAAAACCCCTCCATAAAAATCTCCTTTTTAAGAGATAGGAAAATAAAACACCATCCACGAAACTTAGTTTGGTGGAAAATAAATATTCATCAGCACTGGTACAGAACTGACTGCCTGTTCTTTTTCCACAGTGTTTCCTTATGACCTCTGAGAGACATGAAACTCTAAGTGCCAATTTTGGTACTGCTACAATCCTTGAGTTAATCAGAGTCCAATGAATTTTATTATCACAGTTCTGAATTGGCACCATTTCCCCTACTGGAGACAGAATTCATGATCTCATTAGAGTCTCTGGACTTAGTCAAGCTGATGCATGAGGCAGCTTTTTTTTTGGTTTTGTTTTTAAATAATCTCATTAGAAGTTCTACCAAATATGGTATCCATATCAAATCTCTTTAATTCCTCCCACCTAATCCCCTTTACCCCCAAAGTGTAACATAAATGTATTAGTCAGATTAGCAGCACATTCAGGAGTAATCCCTTCCAAAACAAGAGACCTATATGTATTTTTCCTGATCCCCAAACTTTTGTTTGTGTTAATTATTCTAAAGCTGACTGACAGTGTGAATAATACTCTTCCCTCCTCCAGTCTGAATAGCAATTAAGGAATTTGAATTTTCTACATCTTCTTCTTACAAAATTAGATATTTTCTATGCATTTTCTGTTCTGAATAACTGTCTGCTCTTACTCCTGCTGAAGTCTGTAGCCAAGCTCCCAAATGAAAGCGTTCAGCACCATCTTAACTTTATAGCACTTGCATAAAGCACAAAACAGACACAGGGGTATGGCAGCCTTGGGATGGGAAAAGAATGCCAAGCCCAGTAGGGTTTCTTTATGGAAGAGTTCCTTAGATACATTTACTCACATCAAGACCACAGTTAGCTATGGCTCTTGCCTGGTGGGGACCAAGGAGTCCAGCCAGAGGAGTACTCTTAGCAAAAAGAATGGGAAATATTTTCTTATTGTGATGGTAAAAGTTTAGAAAGATTTATTAGTGCTCTGAAAAAAAAGAATTCTCTTCCATTGTTTAAATCACCGAAAATACTGCGACTACGTTACGAAATGAAGATCACATTCATGCAGCCAAACTCAAGCAAATGCCAGCAAAAAGCTTTTAACCAGTCTCTGGCATCTTTCTGTCAGAGAATCAGCAGATGTGTGCACATATTCTCACAGAAACATTCACTAGACATGTGTGTGTATGTATTGTCCCTTCAGAACTCTCCTGTCTATGCAACAGGCTTTCCTGATGGATAAATAAAGGGAAGCAATGTGACTAGACAGCCTGCATAGTTTATTGACATTGCCAATATTCAGCTATTTTGAGAAGACATATTGGCTGAAAAGCTCTATTTCATAAGCTAAGTGGCTGATGGCTTCTTGTATGACTGCAAGTTGTTAAAGTGTTCCTGAAGCTCTTCCATTTTTCTTCAAAACCATTTCAAACCGTACTGGAAGCCTCTGGAGTTCATATTTCAGTATCTCACGTATAAACTGTGGGGAGACTTCCCTCTGGCAAAGCCAAACTGGCATGAAAGAATGTCAAGGTCCCTCAAAACCAACATATTCAAGTACTTTATTATACCATTAAAAGAAGGTAAAAAGAAAAGTTTTAATTCTGAGAAAAAGCTTAATTTTGTGTGAAAGTTCTGACTTTCATGTATGTACATACATGCACACACACCTGGACCAAGGAACCTGTTTCCAACTGTCTGATTCCAGTTAGGAACAGAAACTCCAGCTGACTTATGGACACAGACAGCATCTGCCTAAAAGCCTCAGAATGCCAAGTCCCATTTTCAAATGTGATACAATTCTTGGGAGCCTAAAGGACACAGGATTTAACAGGACTGAACGTCTGAAACACTTCTAAATAAGTACCATTAGCATAACCTCTCTGAATGTCCCTTGGGGACAAAGCAGTGCAAGTCCCATTTGGAGACTTTAGGAGAGGCTCCCAGATCTCATTTGGAGGGTGTGCATGATCTTCCATCAAGTGAAAATTCTGTATCACTTACAGAAAGTCCTCTGGGCTCCTTTACTTCCTATTCCCATCACAGATACTGAGACTGGGCTGATTGAGAAGGCAGAATAAGGTGTTTAAGACACTAAAAATATTAATTCTATGAGTAAAGTATCAATTCTTTGGATTGATGAAGTAGATATGGTTAATAACAGGAAAGACACCAACAAAATGCCACTGGCATGCAGAGTGGGAATAGTAAAATACACCATGACCATATGGACTCAAGTGAGTAATTATATATGAGTAACCCATCTGATCTTTCACGTTGCCAGGCTTTTATCTCAGATAGTAATTTTTCTCTGCTCTTACCAGATTTTTGTTCTAATGAGGAACATCTTTGTCCTTCGCCATCCTTGTTTTGTGTAAGTAATCATTATACACAGATACAGAAGAGGGTGAATTTCTTAAAGCAGATACAGGCAGAGAAACACTAAAACTTCCTTTCTGCAAAGCCAGAACTAGCTATGTAGGCTCATTTGGTACCAGCAGATAATTCAAATTTGTCTGGTTTTAATGGGCACTCCCAAAATTTTAACATGATTCACATTTTTTAATGCTAAAAAAAAAAGGGGAAAAAAAAAAGGGAAAAAATGCACAAGCTTTTCTTGATTTTAGAACAACATCTTTCAGTAAAAAGTGTAAAAAGAAAGAGACGTGCATCTGATCATTCCATTGATAGACTCACTGGTCAGCTCAAGTAAGGGGGAAGCATACTGGACTATATAGGAATCTGTTTTTTGGAAACATAAAGTATATCCCATAGTGGAGTCATAATATCTCAGGTCTCAATGCCAGCATGATTTTTATATCTGTACTGAAAACCCAGAAATAGCTTGCAATGTGAAATGGGTGTTTAGCTTGCAAACAGATTTTACACAAGAGGCAGAGGCAAGAAGAACAGAATAGCAGAGCTATGATCTGAAAAATATAATTGTGACCGGGGACTAAGAGGGTAGATTGTGCTTTCCAGGACAAATGGACAAAATTCTACTTTTGCTAGTTTTGTGGAATGTCATAAAAAGTACAGAAGTGCTTGCTTATGTTGGCTTCAGGCATTCCTACATGATTCAATTTGTTTAAAAAGTGACAAAGGAGGAATGGCCAGGTCAAAGTAGGGGGACATTTAAACAAGTGAACAGATGTAGACCTTCATCTCAGATGGGGATAAAACTGGAATAATTCCAGGTTGATCTGAGTCAGAGGAAATTTCTGTAATATGAAAAGGAGATTGAAAACAGGCATCACTACAGTCATTAATGGCTTCCTTGTAGTTAATATTTTAATATTCAGGAGAGCTATTCAGGCCCAGTGTACCCCTCTATAATGGGTGCTGCAGAAACACGAGGGATTACAGTTTCCTACCACAGGTGATATCAAACCATAGCCCCAGAGCAGCATCTGGTTCTGGCTGTAGACATAGCACATACAAACTTGCAGGAATGTCTTCTATGTCCATTTATAAACTAATTACACCATACAGACACCAAAACATTGAAGATAATTTGCTTGATTCCTGTAAGGCAATGTTTTTGCTCACTTGCTCATGCCTGATGTTGAATGTTTTCTTAATCCACATGCAGGAATCATTTGGACATAGAAAATCTGATTGAAAGAAAATTTTCCTAAAATCCTGGCTAGGGAGTTCCAGTCACACAAACAGATCTCTGACAAGTTCCTTCCTGTGGCTCTGAAAAGAGCTATTTGCTTAGACTGAAGGCAAAGATGGGCAAAACTCCACTCTGTGGCCCAAAGCATAGTTTTTCATGAATTTGCATGAGATTAAAGTTTGCTGTTCTTTTAGGGAAACAAAAATGTCAACTGTTTGACAAAAAAAAAAAAAAAAGCTCTTTGCAGGAAACACTCATTGCTTTCCTTTTCTGTACACAGAAAAGTTCACCTTCTTTATACACAAGAAGGGATATTAAGGAAATGCAGTTTTTCATTTCTCTGAGGGTGTAAGTTACCCACTGAAGATGGTTTTTCCCATGTAGCTGTAAGTTTAGGAAAACTTAGAACAAAATTTTTTTCTCAGCTGTAGTCACATGAATCCCATTGAAATCCCTTGTTCTGCTCCAGATTGACACTGGAGTATCTCTGAGAGACAAACACTACTACCTGCGCCTGAGGATTAGTTTCATTTACCCTGTGCAGCAACAAAAGCTCTTGTTTTCTTGGGAAGGTATAGACAGTCTTCTGATGTACTATGAAGTTATTAATGTTGCTTGATATTCGCTTTGACAGCGACTCTGTACCCTCTTTAATCATCCTCATCATGGTTCACAGCTCTTTTTCCCCTTCATTTCACTTTTGCCTATGCTTCTTAGGGAGAATGAAGCAACACACAATTTGATAGATCTTTCGGCCCTTCGTGCATTTCCTCCCTTTGTCTCCACTTCCAAAGTTTCACTATTTGTCACTTTTTTCATACTCTTCAATAAGAGAACAAAGAAATATTCCAGATGCAAATACCACTGGAGTATAGTATTTTTAAAGCATTTTGACTCTCATGGGAGAAAATTGTTTTGCAGCCCACATCCATTCAACAGGTAATTTGGTTATGCATTAAAAGAGCTCCTTCAATACTTGAGAAAACTTTTAAAAACTATATTATGAACATTAGCTGTCTGCCTTTATTGTATTTGGCTGTCTTTCCTTCGAAATTACTGATAATACGTAGAGGAGCAACTTTTGCTACACAAGAGCTTTCTCCTCTCATGATGCTTTTTGGAGTGGTTTCACCCTTTGTCACCCGTGTTCCATTTCCCAGGACAAACTGTTCCCTGTGAGGCTGTAGCTGTGTCTTTTGTGCTTTCCTTCAGGCTCCTGTTTCCTGTACAACACAGGAGTACAGATTCTCTGAGCAATGTCACTGCTATTGAGAGCTCCACCAACAGTCTTATCCTCAGTTGCTGCCAGAGCATGGGCACAACCTGGTTTGGACCTCCATGTTCTGTGCTTAATATTTTAGGACTGGCAAAGACTTTAGGTTAAGGGCTAGCTCTCTTCAATACTCCCAAGAGGTCAGCAGGCAGAGATGCCAGAGGACTGCAATTCTGAAACTGAAAAAAGAGTGACCTGCAACCAACGGGAATGATTGGAAAGCTTCACGCAGGGCCAAGATGCCATCCACCTTTTCAGTCTGCCTGGAATTGGCAACATTAGAGACTGCCAAGAAAATCCACTATCCAGAGCTTTCTGCCAGGCTTGATAACCTATTTCTCATGTCAGGGGACAGTATCAGCATTCCATGAGGGTCTCTTTAGAGCCAACTGTCTACATTTACACATTCTTTCACAATTGCTCAGACAGGGACTTGCAAAACCTCACAATACTCTACCTGGTTGATATTACTGAGAATGATGAAGAACAACCAAGCTTAGACATCCTTCACAATGATGCAGTTGGGAGATCAAAGAAACCTGCACGAATCTGGGGGATTCATGAAATAAAATTAAAAATAAAAAAAAAAAGAATTAACAGGCCACCTTAAAAATTAAATAAAAAAGATTAAAAAGAGAAAGTCATCTGTCAGGCATGTAGAAAATGCTGTTGTATTTCAAGTTTTACAAACAGGAACCCCTGCCTTCAAATTCTTGGAATCAAAATTCTGTTTCTCTCAATCACATTAAATGCATTCGTTTCATGTCAGTAGATTGCATACATCACAGAAAAGAAATGGCTCTTGATATCTGCTGGTTTCAAAGTCAGATGATTATGATCAAAGTTTAGCATCTCTGTGACTTACAGGGAAAATCCATCTAGACATATAATGGGGGAAGCAAGTGCAGAGCTACTCCACTTTGATTTCCAGCCAGGGTGTATCGAGAAACTGGAAATACACAGGCATGATATTTTCCTGTTCTTCATGCACTGTAATATTCGTGAGAGAGTCTCAGGGTGGCTGCTTGCTCCCCATGCTTGTCCTTTATGTCCCTGCGAACAGAAAAACCACCTTTAGCAAGGTGGAAATGCAGAACTTTTATAAAAAGTGACTTTCTCTCTTTCAGTAAAATCTTTCTGTCCAGCTATACCCTGCCACACGTGACAGCAATCTCCAGTTCAGATGCTGCAACATCAAAACCACTCGAGACATTGCAATCTCTCCAACACCGCTCTGTATCACAACATCTGACTCTTCCTAATTAATTTTCTTTGTTGTGTGGAGAGCATGCAGGAGCTAATTGTTCTGATGAGACAGATAAAACATCAAAGGATGTTTTAAAATGTGTTTAAAAACGTGGCACATTTGACAGTACTGCAGTCTGATGGCCACCAGAATTCAACCAGCCTGTGCCAGGAAAATCTGGTCCGTGGGGCCTCATCAGAGTGTTTGAGCACTGCCTCAACAGCTCATCTTTGCAGGGGAGTAAGAGCTTGGTGTATGCTTTGGTCTCCATATTTTTGCTTCTGTAGCTGAGGCTGTTGACAAGGACGCAAGCTCTTTCAGTTGTAGGGGATGGTGTCATATGTGAAGTGATAGAAGGTGATCGCCTGCTCTTCTACCTTCCCCCTCTAAATCCCCTTCCTCTGCCCCTTCTTCACTCTCACTAATTTCAAGTAAGTCCAAACTGGCCATCAGACAGGAATGAGTTTTTGCAATTGACAAGCTGGATGGATTTGAACTACTGAATCAAGAATTAAAATGCTCCATATGCAGTTAGTTATCTGTGAATTCAGAATGTGTCACTAAAGGCACAGCTTTGATTTCTGATCAGATCCTTCCACTTCCCACAAAAATAACTACCTGAGCTGGAAGCAGGAGGCACTCAAACCCCCACTACCTGATGTTGAAGGTTTTATTCTACCCCAACAGAAAGAGAGTAATGCAAAAATCCTTAAGCCCACTTGCTATAAAAAGATTTTCCCTCAAAATATTGCTCACAAGAGGAACAACAGGAAATGTAAAAAAAAAAAAGGAAAAGCCAAAGAGAGCGAGAGATTAAAACAATACATAGGCACATATTTTCTGGGCTTCAGGCAACTTCTGTGGTGCACAAGTGCTGTCGTGAACAGGACTGTCACTTTGAAACGAGGTCTTGGAAAAGAGGAAAGTGGAAAGAAAACATGAAAACATGGGAGTCTTTTAACCTATCTGAAACGGAGTCAGAGGCAAAGAAGAAAAACGACTGAAAGAAACAAAGGAAACAGGGAAGAAATAAACTGCACTCAAGGTGTCACAAAAGAAAAAAACAAGGTCACAGTGGCATGTGCAGATATGCAAGGAGAACATGGAGCTATATGGGAGGAGCTGCTGAAAATCACAACGCAGACAAGGCAGAGCAGCCTGGCAGTAAACAGGAGTCCTAATGCTCTGCAAAATAGCACGTTCCTTCATCTCCTGTGCTCCCAGCACTGAGGGACTAGTCCCAATTCCTAACATCTTTGAGGGAAAGAAAGGTGAAAAATCGTATGAAAAATGTCCTTGGGCTCTGTAGACTTTATGGCAAGGATCAAGAAAAAATTTTCGCCTGTCCCTAACTGTCAGCATTTTTCCAGGATGGAAGTTGGTGGTACTGTTTTGATAACAAAGCATGTTGATACGGGTACAAAGGAGGCTCTTGGAGGTCAAACAACACCCTTGTAAATGGAGCGACAAGTTTAACAGACTCACAATGTTGTTTTCAGTGTTTGACCTTAAACAAAACATGAAGCTTGCAGGATAAAAGAAAAACAAAGTTATAAATATGAACTAAAACAAGTTTTTCAAAGTTCTATTTCAAATGCAAACATGAAAAAGAAACAAAGAAAATAATCACATATGAACAGAAAAAAAACAAACCAAACCAAAAAGCTGCTATTAGGACTATAGTGGAGAAAGTATTCAGAGGAGATGTATCACCTGTTACTTAGTATTTTTATAATTCAGGCCAAGTAACTGAAAGGATCAGCTAGTCCAGCCTCACCAGAAAAGCTATTTTCCTTGTTAGATCTCAGATTTTATGTTATTTTCAGCAGTGCTAATGCAACGAGATGAAGAGATTAAGTTTCACCTATACCACACCGAAGATCTGTGGACAGAGTTTATCTCCAGATCCAAGTTCAGGCCCAGGCTTGAAGGGATGATGGTACTGGGCACAGTGACTTTCATGGCCATCGCCGCAAGTGGCAGCAGCACCCTCAGCACCTCTCAGCATTTGGCCTTATGCAGGGAGGTATGAAATCAACTTTGGGCCAGATGGTTCTCTCCAGAGGATAGATGAAATTTCACTGAAAACATTGTCACATGCTGTGTGACATTATATTCATAAGGTATTCTGTTATCCTGGTGTTTTGGACTCCGTTACAGTGAGGCAAACACCACATCACAAAAATAAAAATATGTAAGAGATACAGAGAGAACCAATATGGGAGAAAATGGATATTTGTGTGGAGTATTTGAAAACAAGATTTTCTGACCTGGGTTTTGATTATACTTTTTCCCTTTCAAATGGGAACAAAATGTTAGCATTTTCCTCTTTTTTTCCCTTCAACTGCAATTTTCAAAAGTTTTCAATCCAGTGTTGACTCAATAGCCTAATTCTCAACATATATTTCAAAGCACATTTCGAAAAACAAAAAGCCATTGCAAAGTAAAACTTTGAAAAACGTTGTAAACACATCTACAAAGCGTGTTATTAGGAATGATGACATTTCACCATAATTGATATGGCACTAAATTTAGGTAGGTCAAAATGGAAAGATGTTCTTGAAGAAAGTTTGGTCTGTAATACTTTCTCTAAATTTCTGACCACGGGACCTATTTAGCCTGCTAACAACATGGGACATTCCTCGGGATTTCCTTTCTGGAAAGGAAATATATTCTGCCAAGAGCTAAGCTCGGGATTATCATTTCCACCTGACTGTGAGTTGATGGTGCTTTCCTGAGGCCATGGAGAAAGTCAGAGCTGATGGCAGGTAAGACATCTGTTGTTGGTGATTGCTAATCACGCATGGTTTTCCTTTATGGGAATCAGTGGAAGAAGAAAGAGATCCAGTGGTCCATATAGTTTAGAAGGAACCTGAAAGTCTCTTACAATGATAGCAGTTCCTTGGGGGAGTATTGCTTGTGGCTTGAGGCCACATATGCTCACATGCTTGGGATGATATCCCTGTGTGGGAGACTTTTGCAGCTGGGCATTCAGGCACAGTAAGTGGAGGAGTTTGGCTTAGGACCATGAGACCGAGCGCAGGGACCAGAAGGGTGGGCAGGACTAATTGCTGACTTGAGTTTAGTGGTTTCACCCATTGTCAACAAGAATTAACTTACATATAACCACCCTATTGGTTAAAAAGTCTGCAAGCAGTGTTTGGGTTTTGCCTCCAGTCTCCTTTTCAAACCTGGAAATGTATTCCATGTCTGTGTCCCTCCAGCCCTACTCTGTAGCCTTCTGTTTATATGATAATGGTGAAATACCACCTTTCTTTTTTCTTCCCTCCACCAAGGTAGAAGCCAGGTTTCTTTTCCATTCATCTATTACAGAGCGAGAATAAGAAAATGAATACTCTCATATCCATTATATATATCAAGAGACTGAATCTACCTTTTTATTCCAAGAGCTAGAGATGACTACACAGCTCATGAATTACAAAGCAATTTTGAGACACAACAGCAGCAGAAACAGTACCAGCGTTTGGCACAATGTACTGCACAGATGCGGCATCCAGAGACTGAAAAGTAAAGGGAATTTCTATCTATTTACCCGTCCATCTCATTACTGTGTGGCTTTTACTTCCAATGTGGGAAAATAAAATCTTTTACATGCTATTTTACCCATGCATACTCTAGTTAAATGCTGTTGATTTATGAAGCCTATATCAGTGGCATAAAATATAACTATGTCACAGAATTTGAAGAGGTATGTTCAGACAAATATGCTGGAATACCTGAATCTGTGAATTAAGATGCATAGTATCAAAATAATAAATTCATGGTTACCATAAATTAAAGCTGTAAAGATTTTTTTTTTCTTACTTGTTGGCAAAGGGAGCGATCTCTCCAGTGTCAGGATTGAACTGCAGGGCACTAATAAAACATGACACAAATAACAAATAAATTTCTTCTGTATTGAATGGTTTGAGATTTATTGAGGTCTCTTATACCAAGATCTATTGGGAGTTGTATAATCTAGTGTCTAAAATTTATAGCCAGGAGATAAAATGTGGATAAAATAACCATTGGCTTACAATATTATTTCAACTCTTGTATCTAATTTGAATATTGTTTAAGACAGAACATGCAGCTTTGGTGAAGAAAGGCATTTCCACTGAGTGAAAGTCATGACAGTACTTTGAAACTGAATTACGAAGAGAGAGTACATTAAGTTTTCCTGACATTTTACAAGTACATGGATTTACATATAAACTACTGATCAACTCTCTTTAAGCTGCATGGGGGCTTCAGTCATTTGTACATACATATTTTTTTCCAATTCTTAACAGATTTTTACTCCTTTTAGCACACAGTTTAGGTATCTTATCTTGGCTAATTTAAACTGTATTGAGCAGATCCTCAGCTGGAAACACAGCACAAAGGTGCACTGATTTATGCCACCTTAAAATTTGGCCAACCTCAGCTCTGAAAATAAATAGCAACTATCCTGACTGAATGGATACAAGTGTAAGTGAGTATGGACTGTTGCTCTAATTCTCTTTTCATTCATGGTAGTGCCAGTTCAGACATAAAGCAACGACTTCCATGTCAGTATAAATGTAAGCCAACAGGAGGGAAAAAATATTAATACCTTCGACCTAATCTTATCTCTTGATTCTATGCTGATGAAACTGCACTGACATAAAAGTGTGATCACTCCCTATTTATACAAGAGAAACAGAAATAACCTCACATTTTATTCCTCTGTTCCATTTGTAGAACTTGCCAGGGCAGATGTCACATTCTTGAAAACTTCATTATCCTTTGATACTGTCAATTTTACTGAAAAACCAACAACTCCTTTTGCAATAAGCATAACTTCAAGAAATATCCCATACGGAAAATCTGGATACAGAAGACTGCTACCAGCAAGCTTGAGCCTTTTACTGTATAGTTATTCAGTAAAGAAAAAGATAGGAAAGATCCTCCTTCCCTGTAAATTTAAAGTAGATCTCTATTTTCTGATTTTCAACTATTTTCATTTAAAGAGATCCTGAAAAACACTGTCACCCACTGCAGAGACCAGTCTGCCTTCCCCTGCAATATACAAAGTATTTGAAAAGACCTCCACATTAAGGTAAGGTGCCATGGAAACGCAAGCTTTCCCTGGAAGCCTAAACAGGCTGGATATTTGCAGTGATGGGGTAACCTCCCTCTGTGCTAATAGACCACCATTCAAACACAGTTTTTAATGTTGATTTCTGGAAGGTGAGAAGCAAACAGAGGAAACAGTCACAAATTGTGCCAGGGGAGGTTTAGATTGGATATTAGGAAAAAATTCTTTATGGAAAGGGTTGTCAACACTGGAACAGGTTGCCCAGGGAAGGAGTGGAATCACCATCCCTAGAGGTATTCAAAAGATGTGCAGATGTGGCACTTTGGGACATGTTTTAGTGGTGGACTTGGCAGTCTTGGGTTAATGGTTTGACATGATGATCTTAGAGGTCTTTTCCCAATGATTCTGTGATTCTCTTCTGCCAAGATGGATTAACAACACTAAATAACTGTTTACCTACATGTTTATTTATCAAAAAGTGGACACATACTCTAGGTTACTTAACAAAGAACTACCAGCGGCTGTCAGAGGTAATGGTGTGTTTAATGTTTATTTTGAAACAAGATGCAATCATTGACCTTGAGGTGAAAGGCTTAGTAACCTCTTCCTAGTCTTCTGAGCCCTTTCAGTTACACGGTTTGGGTAAGAAGTACCTTACTGATTTTCTTTACAGAAAGTGCCCCAAAGGTTTAATGGCTAATGTCTGACTGTTTTTATCACTCTAGTTCTTTTCCACTGATGGGCTTAGGAAGTCTGCCCTTCTGAGTGCTATAAATTAGTATAAAATCACCTTTCTGCACATATGTTCAGGCACTTTTAGTTTGTGAGTTTTTGTGTTGCTCAGCAGAGACATGATTCCACACCTATTAAAACAATGGATTGA
>JAWWEU010000001.1:18628855-18645695 GCA_035583155.1 Acropternis orthonyx | reverse complement strand
TTGACGAGTCACTTCTGTTTTTCTTCCCCAAAAAGCATGTGTGGAATGCAGGCTGTTCTAGCCCAGCCATGCACAACAAACCATCTCCAAAGTCACACGCTGTGGTGAGGTCAGAGGTGCAGAGGCCTCTTGGCCTTAAGGTTGTCTTTTTGGTCATTGGTAATGATCTAGTGTAATATTGCACTGTTCATCTTTCTGCCAAAGAAAGCTATTTATCTTACAACTGTTTGGTGCTTCCTTTTATCTGTTTGATATTTGACTGCCTCATATGCAGAACAGTACAAGGACAATTTGGCAAATAACCTACCTCAAAATCAACCCTCCATTTTTGGATTAAATAATCTGCCCACAGTATTCCCTGGGAAGAGCCAAATAGTGTCAGGAGTAAGCTTTTCTATCTCAAGGGCAGTAGTTTGGGCTAGGACACAGGGCAGATCATGATGGTTAATGAAAGTAAATGGTTTCAGCAACTGGGGTGCCTCTTGTCATTCTGATACTGCATTTTGCTGTCTCGATTTTGTTTTACTTTTAATTCGTCTGTCTGTGAAGTGGGTTCGGTACTTATACTTACCTGTCCAGAAGGAGTGGTGTTTAGACCTAATGAATACAGGCTTTTTGAACTCCCTGGATGAAAGAAACTATGTAAGTGCAAATTATCCTCTTGTCTATCCTCTCTGAAGTCTAACCTACTTTGATGTGATTGTGATCTATGTCACTTGTAATGTGTGTTATAGGAGGAGTTCTCACAGCAATGAATGTAAGTAAAGCTTTGAATAACACTAAGTAACTCATGAATGTCCAAGTTCAAACACAGGATGGTAGTTATTATTTTAGGCATAGCTGCAGGATTGGGTTAGAGTATCTTTAATTTTTAAATTAGTTGCTCCCCATTTACAGATACCAGTTCATCCTTGACTCACTGGAGGCCAGACCCTCATGCTGGAATAGATTATCAGCACTTTACTGAGAACCAGTGGAGGGGACATGATTTGTACTTTGTTGAACACCTGGGCCAGTGAGGGATATTCACAAAATGTAGCCAGGGGCTGTACTCCATTGAGTTGGTCAGTAAAGGTAATGTGATAAAAAGCTGCCAAATATGAAAGCTGAAATTCTTAAGTTTTACACTCCTACACTCATAGGGTAACTATGTAAGTTAAGTAAACCATTTATAGATTTGTACTGTTATTCACTTTTGACCTTTACACTAGGAATGCTTTAAGAAACTGTTAGCAATTCTTTATATTATAAATCTAAGTATTTGAGAAATCATTCTCATGGTTTTTTTCTTCTGCAGCTGACCCTGTTTGAGTCAGGCATGCAAGCAGGTGAGTAGGTTTGTTCACATATGGCCCTCTGGACTCTCTTGCTGCACTCTGTTCAGGTAGCGCTGGAACACCACATTGCTAGGGGCTCCTCTCTGCAGGAGTAATATTGATTTCTGTTGAAGGTTTTCTCCTAGGAGAAAACAAAACAAAAGCTTCCATTTTTCTAGTCCTACAGTGAAAAGTTAATGGGGAACAGAGTTTACATCAGGGGAAAGGAAGGAAAAAAGAGGGAGGAAAGGAGGAAGGAGACAAAAATTGAGAAAATTTCCAGGATGAATGATGGAGAGAAGGATAGATGTCAGGAGGATCTATATTAGAAAGGCAGTTTTTCAGTTTCATCTCTCCTGGAAGTTCAGTGACTCAGAAGAACAGAGGTCCCAGCAAACCACTACCACAGAGCTTTCACAAGCAATGTGCAGGACTTTTTCCTTTTTTAACATCTCCAAAATCTGGATTCAATCTCCCCAAACTCTTTCATGAGTATACAGTATTGCTACAGACAACATGCTGCATGCACCTTCCTACAAGGTCAATACCACACATGGGAATGTGGGAAGCAAGAGGATGAGAATAACAACTGAAACCAGAAGACCAAACCCAATTCAGCAGCTGAACTGGGTGTTCCTCCTTCACTCCTATTTTCCAAGCAGTAGATTATTCACTAAAACAATTCCGTCCAATGTTCTGTGTTGTAATTATTTTTCAAAACAGGTTCTCAAAGAATCTTTCCCTCATGGAAATAATGAGCAGGCAAAGTACACTTACAGATTCATGTATTTGCCCTATTTGCTGCTTTTCATTTTCAGATACTGTGTTTCCACCTTCATTTTAAACAAGAGGAACCTGCACTTCATCCCTGTAAACTCAATAGCAAAACCGTAGCCAGCTTCCGTGGAACAAATGCTTTCAATTTTAACAGAATAGTGATGATACTTACTATTTTATTAAACTGCTGTATTTTTTCCACCCCATGAAGCATCCCCTCCCTACCTTTTTTGTTCCGCTGAATGACTAATTTAATCTGTTTAATCTGTAATTAAAGACAGTCTTAACCACGTAAATTCTTTCCCTTGATATTCCTACTTTTGATACTGATTTTCTTCACTGCCAAAACATTTTTATGCCATTGAATTTTTTTTCGCATTATCATTGCACTTAGCCTTAGCTTCGACAAAAAGCACAGCAGTGTCTCCTTCCAAAACCTGCTTTTAAGGGAAATAGGACTCAGCCAGTAATGAGAACATTTTTTTTCTTCTTCACAGTAATTCATGAGGGAAGGAGGGATAATTTTCCAGCATGATCTCAATTCTGACTGCCATAAGAGGCATTTGAGGCTTTCAGCCCTTTGGTTTCAATGTGTGCTCTAAGGACTGCACTTTGGTGCAGACTATGAAATACCATTTTTCTGAAATAAATAAATAAAAAGGTTCTTCTGTGTGGAAGTAATTCAGATTAAGAGCAAAGGAGCCTCAAGCCTAGACAATGCTCTTTCCACCTTCAATGATACCATTCTCTGGATATATAAGTAGAGGCTGGTTGGATTGCTGTAGGTAACAGGCAGGAGGCTTTTCTGCAAGAAGTGTAGTTTTCTGAGTGTTTTGTTCACATACTCCTCTATTCCTGACCATTTTTAGGGACAGGACCCACGTAGGTTATCAGGATCTTTACTCTAATTTGTATATTCTTAAGAGCCATCCTACCGCAAGAAAATAGCGGTGGTACAAATAACCATGACCAAGGCCCCTTCTGCAGGGAACTGAGAGCATTTGGTATTTCTGAAAATCAGACCACTTGTTCTGCTACCTGTAGAGGCCAAAGAGGTAGTTAAAGCCTGAACAGTAGTTAAGACCCTGCCTGTGATGCATTGTTCCATTATCTTCTACAATGCTATTACAGGCATGCAGTTAAAGTCCAAAAATGTCGGGGCTTTTTTATCTAAAAAGGTGACTGCTTGATAGGTCTAATCCCCTTCGAGCTGACGTGATATCACTTGCTTCATTAGACAGTAAGATTAGGCTTCTGTTGCTCTGCATGGGTGTATTTTGAATCTCTGCTAGCAATTAATTGTGCTAACCATTTTGTTTAATATTAGGGCAAAGAGACAGTCCTTCTGATATGCCACTTAGGTTAAATGCATTATCTGTCTGTTTAACTTGTCTGATACTGTACTGTTAAGCCAAGAAGTTATCTAAGTAAAAAGATTAAACATATCTCCGAGGAATGCACAAGATCATTACAGTTGAATCATGAGGTTAAAGTGTTGCACTGAGGTTGCAAAATATCAGATAGAGAAGAGATTGAAAGGATAAATCCTGACTCATTTAGCATAGTTGCCCTATTCCACCTGCTAATGAAATTGGTATGTAAAGTGCATCGAAAAAGGGCTCTGCATGTTAGATATTTCAGCACAAGTTACTTTGCATTCTGCTACAGAAAGTGATGGTTTATTGTAATCATTCTTTAGGCTTGTTTTTCACTTGGGATCAGAGGAATGTAATTCAAACATAAAGAGAGTTGCCAATAATTCATTCTCAAAGAGCCCTATAAAGATATGTGGCCAATACTGTGGCCTCTTTCAGGAAAAATAATGGTCAGACATTTTGCATGAAATTATCATTTCATTAATGTACTGATCGTTCCAAATGCTTTCAGACTTAAGTATGAATTAAACAGTATCATTTTCATCTTAGAGCTGTAGATACAAGCCTCATCACCTGCCATACCATTACATTTTATTCACCTCTGGGAACAGACTCATGCTTATAATTTTGAGCATTATAAGACCAGTGAAGAAAAGCACTTCATCACTAAGCAGTTTAGTGCAGCAGGGTCTAGGGTGGGCGAGCACTAACCCTCTTCACTGATGAGTATTTCCAAAGCAAGCAGACCAATTTTAAAACAATTAAGAAGACATCATAAGGTGAGACAGCATCAAAGACTAATTATACTGCACTGTTACTGGATAATATTAGGGACATGAGGATGTTTGCCAGCCTTTCCTAGCAAGTTTCCATACATAAGTTAAACGTAGTATCCCTTTAAAGTAATGCATTCTACACATGGGGAATGTGGCCTTACGTTGCCTGAAAATTTAGGATGGTATTTTTTTAAGTCAGTCAGAAAAAAGGATTCTCTACGCTGTTTTGCATTATGCAAGTCATGTATAACAATGCTTATGTCTTAAGCTGCCAGAGTCATCCAAAGGTGCATTTTAAACCAGACATCAGGCTGAAGGTGACTTGGAAACAGATCATCAAAATAATCCAATTTAGACATTAAGTACATGCCTTAAGTGTTGCCCAATTGAAATTCCCATGAAATCATGGCTGTGGCCTTTAATTCTCTTAGAAAGGGATGAAGAGTTCAGTGGAACAGTTGATAGCTATCTCAGAAAACTGTCTGTAGGTTCATGTGAAAACTATATTTTGTGTGAAGGCTTCTGAATTCACCATGCAGCTCTGCTGGGTCCGTGGTTTCCAAGCTTGTGCTTCCTTAAACAGACTAACCAGAGCCAAAGGGGGCAGGAGCCTAAATTCTACACCCTCTTCTGCCACAGGTTAGTCCTTGTAATGCTAAACACTGAAAAACAAGTAGTTCTCTTGACAGGAAGACTAATGAGCCTCATTTCCTTTAAATTTATGGCTCATGGCTAATTGGACTTGGCTGTTGCGAAGATCAAAGAGCCACACTAAGTTTTCCTTGCAGCTGCATCTTCTCTACCAGCCTTCTCCTTAGTGAGTGGGTTCTCAGTTGTCTAGTAAGGCTTCAACACTTTCTGCTTCCTCTTTCTTGTTTGTCAAAGGGACAATTTTCATGTGCTCACACACCTATTTTCATACGACTATTTTTAGGAATTCTGTTCCTATATTCTACCCACATCAAATTTGATTGGAATTGGACAGTAGGTCAGAATATCCTAGTTTGAGTACAGGTGATACAAGAACAGAAGTCTTGCTTCCATTAACAAAAAAATAAAAATCAGCTTTTGGAGGGCAGCCTAGGTCTACAGAGCAAACTCATTGTCCCACTTCAAAAACAGGGAGTCAGAGCTCAGCAAAAACAGTGAAGATCAGGCAAGTAGCACTAAAATAACAACAAGGGCTAAAAACTGGAACACAAATTTGCAACACTCAGCAGAACTGAAGAGGCAGGAGTAGAGATTTCTACCTGAAATTCTGAGAAATTTGACAATTTCTCAACATTCAAAACCAGCAGTCTTCATGAACTCCTGGTTACAGGTTCTGTCTTATCATGCTGTTTATTTCCTTAACGTTTCATTAAACAGAAATCACCATTACTTCCTGGAAACTAGAGGAGCAGTAAAAGGCCTTTCAGCTCACACCGCTCAGGAACCGTGAGACAGCTGCTGACATGGCTTCTCAGGAGGGTACCACAAAAGACAATGAGGGGAAAGATCTTCCTTTCTCCTCTTCTTCTTTAGCTATCCTAAAGTTACACTTCCGAAGTCAATTTCTGAGCCATGTCCTCCCTCTCTGCTCCCTCTCTCAGTGAGTTATTTACCTTCTCCATGTCTTAAGTTCCACTTCTGTTCAATAAAGTCAGTGTCAGCCTAACACAAAGAACACCTGCAGCTATCCTGATAAATGCTAGAAATCTGCAGGGTGTGTTATTAGCTGTATTTTATATGTGGGAAAATTAAGACTGAAAGAATTTAAGTGATTTGGTCTGACAGCAAGCATGGTCCAATGACTTCATACGAGCCTTACATGACAGCACACATCAAAATATAAGTTTGTGTAACCGAGTTATGGAAAGGCAACAGCGACTTCTGTTGGCAGGACTGTCACTCCACTGAGAGGTTAGTCTAACTCTGACCCAACCTCCCTATCAAAGTCCTTTAACAACCTCTATTTGCTCTGATCTGGAAAGTCCAACACAACTTAGTGCTAGCTGGCAGAATGCTTTGGGAGTGAGTCTTAAGCTTTGAGACTGCTGAAAAATCTTCTGAGGGCTTTCATGCCTGTTGATGGATGAAGAAAAGGCAGCACAGGGTCAGGAAGAACATGAGATCCTTCAAAAAAAATGTCTTTGGATTTTTCAGAGTGCTGAGAGAAGAAAAAGGTTTGGAAATTTCTGGAGTTTTTTTTCACCCCAGAAAATTAGAGGCAGATCAAACAAGTACTTTCAGTCGTTTTTATGGATGAACACTGCCACCCAAAAATATCCATGAAAAGGACCAAATGAATAAATGCAAGCAAAAAATTCCTAAGCCAGCACAAGTCCTGAAACTTCAGTTTAATATGCCCCACATGTGAAATATTTATATGCATTTAAAACCAGATGAAATTTCACAGTGGTTGTCTTATGTAACCACAAGGTTGCATTAACAAGTCTGAAGGTGACAAAAGTATGAATGAATGTGGTAAGCTCTTTATGCGTGATAGAAACAAGGCCAACAAAGGCCTAACAAAAAAACCAACTTCAATTTATTTTGCTTTTCAGACACCCAAGGTTGTGGACTACCTAATTGTATATTTTTTCCAGCGTTGGATTAGCATTAAATTCTAGAATATAAAGAGTGATTTGCCTCTTTGCATGTCATATCCATAATTCAAGAGGCAGAAAAAGAATTATTTAACAGAGAAAACGAAAATATAATTTTATTAGCATTATAGTCACAAAGGAATACCTGAAGCAAAGTAATCAAAATGGGAAATATGGATATTTTGGTAGAAAATAAAACACATCTATCATGACAAAACTCACAGCGACTTAATGTGGGCCCCCCTAGTTATTTAATGACTTAAATATGTCCTTGTATAAACATACACAAAGTGGAGAAATACAAGTGTATATGGATACACTGATTTAGAGAGGTCTGTGGAAGCTTCTTTGGTTTTGCTGTTACTGTTATCATTGGGCTTTTTGAGACAATCCTGTCCAATACGCTTTCCTGCTTCTGCTGTTCACAATTATATGAAACAGAATTGATCTTAGCCAAAGCTGAAGTGCATGTGATAGTATTTTTCAAGGCAACTACATTTGCTAAGTGCTTGGAAAGGAGGTCTAGAGGATCCATGTTGCTCATTCCTGAAGCTAGCCAGGTCACATAACCCATCTCATGACCCTTACTGAGATCTCCCATACCTGCATTCAGTTCTGCACTCCCAGGACTCTATTTCTTACACGGGATGGAAAACTGTTTCTAAGCCTAAGCCATGACTCACAGCCAAATTATGCCACTTTGTCTTGTATCTACATTGACTTTTTCCTTTTGTGGCTTGCACTTTCCTTTATTATTATAAAGAGTAACCAGATCTTCCTTAGACTTTATTCTGTTAGTCTTTTCATCCTTGTAAGACAACTCTTCAATCTTTCAGTGATCTAAGCACTTTTGTTTTTCTCTTTTATACACCTCAGCTTTAGTTCATCTTCTTGAATAAGACACTTACTCCATAAGAGGCATTGCTCTGTCAGTGACTTGTGCCTTGAACAAAGGCTCCAAGACATTCTTTGTCTCCACTGAAAACATCCTCCCAACACACCTCTGCAACTACCTATGTTCCTTGGAAAGCACTGTGGAAAGTACTCATCTTCACCTGTGAATTAATAACATGCAGATCTTTCCCTTATTTGCAAGTGCCAAACCAAGACAACAGTAGGCACATATATATAAAACTCATACATGTGTAATATCACTTACTAGAATATATTATATCAGACCATGATACTCTTACACAGTGGAAAATGGGGAAAAATAATCTGTACTATACAGACCTATGATATGAAATATTGAACCCATAATAGCCATGTGTTATTAAAAGGAGTACTGTTGGGTAGCTTTGGATACCAAATTGGTCTCCAATTAGCATTTTCTCTTCTATTTTTTTCATATCAGGGACCAGCAGGAAACCAATGAATGTCAGCTAAGCAATGAGGGAAATAAAAGCACTTGAAAGCAAAAATCATCAAGTCAATAATAATGCTGTTCCCGTTATTGAGGGAAAACAAAAGTGTTGTATAAATGAGCCTTATGGTTTTGTATGCCACTCCATAAATATGTAGTTCTAGAGACAGAAATCAATACTAAGTGATTCACTGCAACAGATATAATTAGATAACAATACTGGAAATACCTTCTCCCTCCCTTCTTGACAAAAATTTTTCTCGTCTCTCTCTCACATACGTGATTCTTGTCACACCAGAGAATTTTCAGTGGAGCAAACATGAATCCTTAGAATTACAACAATGAAATATGCAAGAGAGAGAAGAAAGGAAGATACCTTTGCAATGTCGATCATACTAATTCCCTGTGTAGCTAAAAGCTTGGTTGGGAATAATTCCAGGTGTAATTATCAAGTTAGAAATTGATGAGCATCCCATAGGAGCTTGGAAAAAGAGGAAGGTAGAAATCAAAGGATCCTCAAGATGTAATATAATACGTAAGAACATTGTACATTTTAATATGAAAATGAATCATCTTCCCTTTCAGGCAAAATGGGAAAATATCTCATGAGTATATCTTTAAAATAGAAATAAAACTAACCATCACCAGCAGAACACTAACATTCACTAATGAACACTGGTTTTTAAGGAGAAAAACAGTATCTAATGTATTCAAACACTCTAAGACATACATATACCTGGCTCGAAAGCCCTCTGAAGCTGCTATGGGAATGCTCTATAATGACTTGGGAAGACTTTGGATTAGTTCCATTTTGTACTGAAGCAAAGGCAGACTCAGAGAAAATATCAAGAGTTCAAGTGTCTGCATCTTTTCAATAATGTTAGCTAAGAAGGAGTTTCAAATGCTAAAGATGAAGGAAATTCCATCCTGCAGCCACCCTTTTTCAAAAGGCACTAAAGACCTTTATCCCTTTTTCTGGCAACACTTTGAAAATTTATTTTCTACCCACAACAAAATGATCCACATCCTCACTGGCCTAAGGCATGATTTAAGTTCTGGGGAAGTATTTGTTCTTCCTTCCCCTGCTGCAGTTCATCAAATGGGTAATTCTCACTACTACAAGTCAGAGCCACAGGATGTCCTTTAAACACAGGTAGGAAGGATGGAAGTTCCACAACATGTAGGAAGGTTAGTGTCCTCGTGTATTTCTGGCTATTCCATGGACTGCCACTGAGCTCCTGTTACCTAAAAAGAGCTCCTCAGCTTTCTGGTTTTATGTTGCTTCCCCTCCCCAGCCCTCCACCCCCTTTTTTCCCCATTCCTCTGTTTTAGGTAAATAGTCTCTGTAGCAACTGTTTTGCATCCTAGATCATCTGAAACATAAGGTCAGAGGAGATGCAGTTTATTTCAAGGGATGCTTTAACTTTCAAAACTCAGTTGTTAAAGAACCTGTGTTCAATGTATGTATATCTAGAATTCAGAGAGATTCCTGTGACCTCCCACAAAATGCCTTATCTGAGATTCCTGACAGGACCTGGCCCAGCAAGTGCTGTGCTCTCATCCTCTATAAAGCAGAACTCCAAAGTTTGGTCCTGAAATAATTCAAGTGAATAGTCACATTCATCCTTCAAACTGCCCTCTGCCCAGGAGCATGCTGAAAACATGCATGAGCTTATAGCCCAAGGTGTCTCAGAGATAAAGCATTGCTTCTTTTCCATGAGGTGGCATTGAACTTAAGTCTTTAACATTCATAATCCACAATGAGAAACAAAGATATTGAACAATGACTTTGAAATGAATGTGCAGTGACAACAAATCAGTTATTTAAAATACTTAATTCAAAAGTATTTTGTTTCTAGTTCACAATGAAAAAAAAATTCAGACAAAAGATTTCTCCTTTACAAAAACACTGTTTCCCAGAAGTAGCCATTTTGCCCTCACCTTGGCAATGTTTACTCTTCAGCTGCAGCTCTGAAAATTAGCAAGTACATGTTTTTGCCTTTTAGGCTAATTTAATTAAAAGTGATACTAGATTGTATTATACCTCCTTAAAATACTGTTGTAAGAGACAGCCTGGGGAATCACTCCCCAGCTGCTTTAGAACAATGCATAATTCTGTTTAACTTCCCAAGCAGTGAACAATGCTGGTTTATCATAACTACTTGGAAGGTTGCCATGCCACAACCTAACACTTCTTTTCTTTATTATTGTAATTTCTTACTTTTTAAACTCAGAGGATAGCTACCCAATGGACCGGGGAGAATATTTTGTGTGTTTTTGACACCTTTGAGAAAACCAAGCTACACTGTTTGCTTATCACTCATCGAACATGGAAAAGCTCAGGCAATACATACACACTCCAATAATTGTGCAGTGCCTTTGGATGTAAGGATCTGTGATATATAGCTGTATAATGGTTACCGAGAAGGTGCTTTGAACAGAGAAAGTGTGGTGCGTGCATCTAAACCACTGTGTGTTGTGGGGTCTGCAAGAGAATATACTCTTTCCAAAAACACACATATGTTTTCTTTAGTTTAACATACATAATCTCATCCTTCAGAAGTAGGTCCCCCTGCAAATTATGTGTAGACTTTATCTGCAGAGGTAACTAAAAAGGAGCATAAACTTCAGGATGAATAGGCATAGGTCAGGTTTTATAATAAGGCAGATTTCTGGTGCTGAAAGTGTTTATTTGAATATCAAAGATAGAAGAAAAGAAGAGCAGTTGCTTGAGCTGATACTAGTGATAAACTATGCTGTGATCTTAATTTCATGAAAATACAGTCCACGCATCATACTCATGGGCATTTGCTTCTGTTCTGTTGAGCAGCACTGCAAGCATTTATTCCTGATGGGATAAAAAATATCCTAGTTTCTTTGGAGACAGGGAATTGTAGGGAACATCTCGGCAATGTCAAGACTGGTTTTTGCTGCCAGGCAGAAAAGCAATACCACACAGGCTGAGCAGCATCACACTGGACCCACAAGTTAAGGAGGTTTTATTTCACCATAAGCAGAAGAACGTTTCATAGGCCCCCATGTGAGCGGGGAAATGTGCTTAGCACAACTCCTTGCGTGAGTAGGAAACCGCGGTCACTCAGATCCTCTCAGGACTAGGTCTGCTGTATTTTCCAGAACACTAGCAATGGAAATTCCTGGCTATGTTCAAATCAGCTTTTGGATAATTCATCCCCTAGATGACAGGGATTTTCAGGCTAAGGGAAGCAATACTGAAATGGATGAAAAGATTTATGCTTTTGGTGGAATGAAGTATCTGCATTCAAAGAATTATTTTCTTTTTTTACAGGGTCCTGTTTCATTCTAGTATTTGAATACCAGGAGGGTTTGGACTTCTGGAGTGGTCTGTCCATTGATTTTTTTTTTTTAATAATTTTTTTCAATAATATCAATGATAACACAGTATAATACTGTAGATTTAGAGAAAACCAAAGGAATTGGGTTCTTTGTCTTTTCTTTTTTCTCTTAGATATTCATTTATCTCAGTGAGTAACCAAATCTACAGGAGAAACAGGCTCAGGCATTTCTATCCATTTCAACTAAAAAAGGGAAAAAAAGATAGATGAAGAAAAAGAGAACTCAAAGGTGATGAGTACCATTGTTGTTGATGAAAAATCTCTTATTTTTAACAAACAAAGACCACAAAGTCCTGCGATTTCCATTAATCTTTACTCAGACAAAATTCCTATTAAAACCAATAAAAGAAAAAGCTCTTTCCTCAGAACTACAATATTTAAAAAAAAAATGTTTCAAAATCTGAAGTTGTAATAGGATCATCTAGAAACATTTTTGGAATAGTTATAGGAGTTTTCTATAACAGTATTGCAGCCAATATTTGCACAAAAGTAGACATAAATCAGGTTAAAATTACCCTCAAGTTGGCTTTTAAATTCTGGAATCAATATTTAGTTTAGGAATTAATTACACTAAATTACTTAAATTAATGAATTAAACTAAATTGATTTAGCTTAAACTTTAGAAGAACCATATGAAGGGAATCTTTGGCAGGCAGGGCTTCTCTTGCCTTTTTCTGTGTTTTTAAATTACTGCATAGCTTGTCATGTCTGAATTCTTCCAGCCTACTTATGTTGCAACTAGGATATAACTAATAGTCACAGAAAGGATTCAAGGACAATTTTATTTTTGTTTTTTTTCTCACCTCAGTGATTCCTTACATTACCCCCAGTAAATTCCTTCATTTCAGCCTATGTATTTGTTTCAAAAGGAAAAGTTACACCACCACCAATAATCTAACCTTGCAAAACATGCTGCAAAATTTAATTATCATTTAAACATGCTCAGTGATCTTTAGGTGACAGAGTCTAAGTACAGTGTGAAGGTTACACCTTGGACTGGTGCACAGCCATGAAAATAGAAGTCCCCACACATCACACCTGATAAATTAATCTGAGGAAAATGGAGATATGTAGCTCAGATGCCACTCAGTCCCTGTAGCTGGGCTATAAAGGCCTCTGTACATGTGTGCACGCGTTTGAACGCCAGGCTATGTACTGATGTTACTAACTATTCCCATGTATTTTTCTTTCACTGAGCAGGTTCCAGCAATCAGATGGATTAATGACACGTTGCTTGATAACAACAAGTCAAGTGTTCCCCTTTATGAAAATATAAAATAAAATAAACCACTCCACTAACAAGATTCATTAAGAAGGAAAGCAGGCTGATTCAAACCGAGACCCAGCCTAGTGCACCTGCTGCACAGGCTGCCTACCAGCTCCAGCTGTGGCTGGTGAGGAGGGGCAAAGTGCTGGATGCAATCCAGCAGTGCTTGCCCACACATAATGTGCTATCCTTTGAAGAACATGCTGGGATGCAGAACAAATCCCTGCAAAAGACTCTGTGCTAACTTTTGTTTCCTAAATCACAAAAGAAGGTGTTGCTCTCAAGAAAATGTGAAATTAACTAGCCCATTCTTTTGGGGCCTTCTGATGCTGCTGTTTCTTGCCTGCTCTCTCATTCCCCAGTACAAGCTGCTAGAAACAGTAAAAGCACAAACTGCATAAACACCAAGCCAAAGATCTGAACGTGATAAGAATCCCTAGGTCAAATTGGTGAACGCTGGAGATGTTCATCTCTTAGCTCAAAGCTTTGGCAGCTCCCAGCTGCAAGCCTCTTTTAGCCAATCTCCCATGACATGGGTATTTTAGCATCTGTAGAGCACTGCCATTGGATTTTTACACCTACCAAACCCCGTCATACCTTTAGCATGGTTATCACTAGCAATAAAAACATGGGAAATGGCTTCAGAAAACTGACAGACACATACAAGTGGCACAGGTATACAAGTTTTCCTAAAGCAACACATGCAAATTCACTACAGGCTTGCTATTTATGTTTCCCTTCTGTTTGTGTTGTAATGCAGCTATTTGCACTGTTTCTGTCATAAGTTTCAATACAAGAAACTAAATGTCATTCTCCTGCTGAAACTGCAAGAGCTTTGATTTCTCTGACTCCTTTTTGTATTCTCTTATCCTACTGATTTTAACTCTGAGTTGATGAATCTCCAGATGTCGTGGCATGCTTTGTAGTGCCAAAGTTGTGAATAAGGAAGTACTCAATGGCAGGTGAGGTAACTAATATGCATCCAACACCACAAGTACCAGTTGTTCTTTCATGTTCTGCATCTCACAACAGATTGCTCTGGTGGTTCTTAGCAAGCATCAGGTCTGGGATTGAAGGTAATGATGAGTCTTTAATTGTGGAAATGACAAATCAAGTAGTCCTAAAATAAAAAGATTGGAAAAGGATCTTTCCAAGCCTGTCTGGCTGCTAGAGCTAATTAACACTAACTAATCTGCCTCATAGAACTTTAGGAGGCAAGATATATTTTTTTCAGTGTGAGATGTTTGAAGTTTTCCTTAGGGCACAGTCATTGCTGTTTCATATATTAGGAACAGATTCTGGGCTTCCTGATCACAAACTCAATAATAAAAGTAGCGCTCTTAAATCATGTGCTGAGTAAGAGAAAACATTTTATGAATGTGCTGTGTATTAAGGTATAGAGATCTTTTTGTGGGGCAAGATAAGGAAATGACAGCTTCCCTACCAAACTTGCAAGGCCAGTGCAGCCTATCCTGACTGACACAGGCACGGTGCTAGTGGCACTTGGTCTGGATGCTGGACTAAGCAGCCACACATTCAGATATTTTTTGAGGAGGAAAGGAATTTGACATGCATGAAGGGAGAAGTTCTTCCAGCCACAAGGCGCAGCTTGAAAGGCTGGATGAGGAGACAAAGAAAGCAGTCATATAGGAATTGAAGGCAAACTAGTGTGCAATGGAAGGGTGTAGAAGAACTGGGAAAGAGAGGACAGAGTCAGCTTTAGCTGCAGCCTGCTCTGTGTGACCAGCCCATGGGAATGTGTGACCAAACAAACTTCTGAGGAATGACTGAGGAAAGTATCCACTGCACAAGCAATCTGCACACTGTTGGAACCTGGGACACAACTTCACTTAAATAGTTACTTCTCCTTCAGCCCACACATTTGAGTGCCATTGATGAAGATTTCTATTCTCTACTAAGTCATAGCAGGCCTCAGCCTAAATAATCCCCATCTGAACTTGTGCCCTTTTAAGCCATGCTGTCAGGGCAGGGGAGCTGCAGTAATGCGAAGCAGAGCTGACATGGAGCTGGCAGGGGACAATGGCCCCATTATCAAGTGCACTTGCACTTGTCCAACAGTGGGTAAAAATCCACTGAACGATGTCAAGACCTTTTAAATGTCAAGCCTTTCCAGCCCTGGGCACTTGTGCCTGAAAGCTCCTAAACTCCAGCGGAGTCTGGACAGCAAAGAGTGATTGCAGGCTATTTACAGAGGAAAGCAAGCAGAGGCAAATGAAAAGAAGAAAAACGTGCCTGAGAAAAGAGATTTTTGCAGCAATCTGTGAGATTTTGCCTGATAATTAATTTAGGAATCATGCAATTGTTGCAAACAGTTGACCTGAGGCTGCCCTCTGAGTTGAGAGCTGAATTTTATATTCACTAGCTACCTTGGGAGAGGGGGAGCAGATTGAGAGTAGTGATGTTGAGGAGTATTTATTAACAAGTCTATTTTAAAGTGAAGGGCAAATAGCCAACAAAATCTGGCTTGTGAATTAATATGGTTTTGTCAGCATATGGTACCACTCAGGGGACATGAAGAAGGCACTTTTGTTACATATGTACATGTGGCTGGCAAGAAAGCTGTAATGAGAAGACTGAAGCAAAAATAGATGCTTCTTATAAATACATTTGAGCAGAGGAAATGAAGCAACAAAGAATCTGCTCAAATGTCCATTAGTGATAATACTACTTCTTGTAAATTTCGATCTGTGTGCCTTGCAGTGTGAGTGTTCTGAACTCCCTATAGCAGAAATAGGAATATGTAAATAAACAAGCAAGAAAAGAAATGAAAAGAATATTTTTTTAAGTCACTTGTGAAAAAAACTATTAATTGCAAGTCAAGACTTTGGGAAAAAAAAATCATCAGTGCATCAATAAAGTGATTTAACATGGATGGACTCCTCCCATGTCCATGCTCCAAAACTCCCACAGACTTCACAGGGTGCCCAACCTCAAGCTGTTACATCTTATTGGTTCAATCAGAGTCCACTCTTTTAACAACTTAACTGGGAGTAACAGGAAACTCATGAACTGCAAATAGACAATAAAGAGGAAAAAGATGTCCCATATGAACTTGGAAACGTTCTTAACATTTCCATTCTACCCTTGGAAAGATTTCAATGGGCTTTGGCTCAATTCTGTGAGTATGGGGATAGTATTAGGAAAAGTGGGCATTTTCAGCTGAGTTCTTTTGCACTAATTCCCTAGGACAATACAGTTCTTCAAGAGTGCTAGAAGATACTTGTGCTAGGAACTTCACCTTTGGTAACTGAGTAACTTCCTTGAAGTTCCTTTATTTTCCCACCTCATGCTGTAAACACTTACACTCATTGGCAGAGCCTAGGACTGTTTTATTTGCGGCACACTGGCCTGGTGAGCTAGATTTTTTGCAGAAGTACTGCAATGATCAGACATTATTCTACTTCTTCTAATATGTCTTATATTGTGGTATTAACAGCCCAAAAATGTCACATCCAAACCAATGACACATACAGGTAAAATGATACACTATACTCTGCAGTCACAGATTTCTTTGCTCCTTATATGTGTTGTGAACTCACAGGGGACTAGACAGAATTCAGGCTTCCCCCTCTCTGTTATATAAGGAACAGAATTCATACCACATGTGAGAGAAAAAGCATAAAAATATGAAGTTGAACATGACACCGTTCCTTCATGGTCCAATACTTTTCAATCTTGAATCAAAGATGGAAAGGTAAAGGCAAAGAAAGATACAACAGTGATTCTTCCATGTGCGAAGCAAGCTCTGCTGATTTCATGGCTATTTGTCTCCCAAAAGCAGCCATGCTCTATGACCAGAAATTCAGGCCACAGAATATTACAGCACCAAAAGACAAGCCTCATCAATAACTGTTTAGAAAACTTGTCTGTTATAACCATGCTTTCAAGTACTCATATCGTTCTTTAAAAGAAAAAAGAAAAGAAAAGAAAAGAAAAGAAAAGAAAAGAAAAGAAAAGAAAAGAAAAGAAAAGAAAAGAAAAG
>JAWWEU010000001.1:18571796-18628346 GCA_035583155.1 Acropternis orthonyx | reverse complement strand
AAAAAAACAAAAAAACAAACAAACAAACAAACAAAGAAAGAAACAAAGAAACAAAGAAACAAAGAAAGAAAGAAAGAAAGAAAGAAAGAAAGAAAGAAGAAAAGATAAAAAAGAAAGAAAAAGACAAGCTAACCTTTGGCAGAATATATTTAAGCAGTCCTGCACCAAACAGAGACTTTTTATGAATTCTCTTTTACTCCTTTAAAGGTTCCAAGTAGTTCTTAAAAGTTCATTTTCATTGCCTTATTTGTATTTTATTATTTTGTTTTCCTTAACAAAACTTGGAAGTAAATTCCAAGTATGATGTGACTACCAGTGACCTTTGTCTATGGTCCCTTCTTCCTTTCTTACATTTGATCTCTTCATTTACCAAATGCTGCTACATTTGATGATCAAATATCAGAGTAAGATGATTATCCATTATTTTACAGCTTTGTGGCTGCTGTTCACTTAAAAAAACCGACAGGGTGAAAGACAGAAAGGTAATTTTTTTTTTTTTTCCCAGAGCTCCCAGCAAACAGACATTCATCCAGTTTGAAGATCTCATTATTTAAGTCAAGATCAAATTTTAGTTCTAGGCACATGCATGTAAAACATTCTCAGCAACATGTCTTATGATTCTTGTAGATGCCCACTGAGAGGCCACAAGTCTCCTAAAAATATCTTCATTATTCACCAGTATTCAGTGAGATTCATCACCTGCCTGCCACATTGCCTGCGTGTAGTTCCTTGTAAACAGCCGAGCTTTGAATTTCCAATTGCTTTTACTAAACACAAGTCACAGTGTTCATTTCAGTTTCCTGGCTGCCCAAGTATAGCCTGTGAAAGAATCAGTTTGAGCAAACCCTAATGACTGAGTGAAAATAAAACAAAACAGCACCTTACAGTGACTACTCTTCAATACAGACTTGATATTCAGTGTTGTGAAAACCATTCCTGCTTTGGGACATACCATGCCACACACAAAAAGAGGCACCAATACAGTAAAAAACCAATTTGCTTAAAAGTCACAGCAAACACAAACAGCCTGCTGGTTCTGGGTTTAATGACCCAGCTGTTATTCCTGCCGTGGCTGCAGATTCTGCCTGGTTTGATAGCCATGGTGAAAACCCTCCACAAATAATTGCAACACAGGCAATGGTTCTCCCATGGCCAGTCACACACTTACAGCTCTAAATAAAATGAAGTCTGTAGATTTTGTGTTCTTTTGAAGAATAAGCTTTTGCAACACTTGTAACACTTGACCACAGCTACCCTTAGTATCATCAGGAGGCAAGGACTCCACCGGTTTTGACCTTTCCTGGCAAAAAAAAAGTTCTTAGAAACTAACTCTAAAGTTGTGCATGTTGAATACCTGCTGACAGGAAATTTTAAATTCCCACTGGCACATTTGTGAGCCCTAAGTGTTTGCTTGTCCATCCAATTAGTGGGAGGAGAAAAAAAAAAAAGGGAAAGAAAGTGTGATACTTGAGTTATTCAATCGGAGCTTAACAACCCAGTTTAAATGCTACAATATTTGTAATCAGTCTATACAGTGAAAACAAGGCATAGTTTTTACTGAACACTTTTGAATAATGGATAAATTTAAGGAAATTGTAATCTGTTTTGCTAAGAAGAAAAGCAGGCTAAATTAATTGAATAAATTATTCATTGTAAATTTTGGGCTCAAGTCTACTACTGTGTCTTTGTATATATACATTAATTTTCTGGCATCTCTGCTGAGCTTGCTAACAAGGATACCAATTAGTAACAATGGCACTGGTAATTTTATTTTAGCTTTACTTGTCTCTGCATTTCCTGGTTTTGTCTGGTACCAAAAGCAGATGTTACTAAAAGGCCACAGATTCTTCCATTTCAAACAAAATCACAAAATACTTCAGTCTAAAAAAAATAATAGCAAATAGACAACTTGTCTGAGCTTTAAAGCTTGATCCTTCAGTCAGAATTTTGAATCCATTTTAACAAGCGCACAGGCTTTGGTGTAAGTATTTGGAATAAGCCTTCCAGTGTTCACAGTTGTTCCTTATCTTTAGTTATGAAACAGAAATAGATAACTGACCCCAGAAACAGAGAGACCTTAAACTTAATATATGTAAAATAAAGCTTATTTTATAGCAAATACTTATGCCTGCGTAGTGATTTGGAAAAATACATGCTACACATCTGATTTGGGTAAAACAAGATAAAGTCAGCCAAAGAAAAATCTCTCTGAGGCTTCACTAGAGACTCGCTGTTGTGGAGGCTTGAGCTGCTTCATGGACAGACAGTACAATACAAAGGATTCAGACAAACTCGTAGTTTTTTAAAATTAAATTCAAGTAGTTCAGGAGTTTGAGACAACACTACACTACAGAACTCTAGGGTGGAATAATCTGATCTGATTTAATATGCCTGTGAGACAGGTACCTGTCAGAGAGAGCTCTCTGTGGCTGTTTTTATAACAGTGCTTTTATTGCAATTCCTCCTGCTTCAGGTGTCTGTGTAGATTGAGGCAAACTACTGGGCCAGCCACTTTCTCTCCACAGATTGCAAAGTAAAGTAGGGGGCTCACTGGCTCCAGTGAAGTCAGCCACAGCATAGCTGTCTGGTTGACCACAGTCACTTCTGCCTCAGGATGAAATTAGAGATGGATGGGGAAATATATGTGTTAACACTCATGAACAGATGCTGATCAATAAAATTAATTGTCCATTCTTGGAAAATGTTGTTCCTGGTATTCTGAAAAAACAATGATGAAATTAACAAAGAATGAGTGAGACAGTTAAAGCCTCAGTACCTATTGCCTTCCTCCAAACCCCAAGTTTATTAAAAACAACCAAACTAGGATGTTACAGCACCAAAGCCCTGAAACAGATGATGTACCATTTTCCTGGTTACAGCCTTTGCACAGGTTTCACTTATATCAGTTCCCTTGTCCCTTGGAAACAATTAAGATAAGTGAAGCCAAAGAGACTATGCCTTTAATAAAAAGTAAAATTGCCCAAGATCTCTTATCTTGTCCAAAGTGAGCAACGTGGCTTATGTTTGTACAACTAAGCAGTCTCTAACTTGCCAGCCTAGGGTGGCCTCATCCATGTCAGTTGTCTAAAACAATTTCTGACCTTCAGTATTCTCTCAATTGTGTCCAGACACTGTGTGCAAAACTACTGATTGCCACGGGCCAAAGCTGCCAGGGAACACACTGGCAATTTAGCAGTGTGGGTCACCAAGGAGTGCCAGTTCAAGACTATCCCTTTATCTTCTTATTTTCCTAGCTTGATCTCACTTAGGGCTAGCTTGAATTGCCTGGCCTTATTATACATATTCAATGAGGTAAAAATTAAATGACTGGCACCAGACCATGAGTGAAACTGGAAATCTTCAGGCTTCATTCATCTATATCTTCACCTAAAATTCACAGACTTGCTTTGTTACATTCTCCCATCCTATGTCAGTCAAACTTGCTGGGCCCCAATTGTTTCATTGTATACACTGAATGAGAATAGTCTCCTTTGTACTCTTTCTGTTCCAAAACCAAACACTATCCTTTTCTCTGGAAAACACATAAAATTACAGCTTACATATTGTGATAAGAAAGAGCCAGTCAAAAAACTCTGGTTTGTCAGTATCTCATCCAAACCTCTCTTCTCAGCTCTCTCATTGAATTTATTTGAAAAACATTCATTGAAATGTCAACTTTTAGTTACCATTTCCATGGTATTTCTATTTCATTTTTAAATAAGTTGACTTTATCTGCTATGTTAATTTATGACTGTTCTCTCTGAGATCTTCTGATTTCTCTTCATATCTGCATATCTCACTCTCAATGTGTACCTGATCTCATACGAGCAGTCATGGACAGGCAGCCAGCTTCAGCAGAGAGACTGATACATTTTCTTACACTAAGACTATGGACAGATTTTTTGCCACGTGATGCAAGGTTTTGAGATAAACAAAGTCAACACAACTGGCAGGATGGAGAATTGCAGATATTACTTAGTCACATAATTAATCCATCTAAACATTACAGAGAATCCAGGTACCGCATGGATCATAAATATATCTGTCCTTGCTATCTTCCACAAACCCTCACTTTTTTTGCTATATATCACATTGTAGCCAGCTGGAACAACATCTCTGGAAAAGTCAGACTTTCTGAGGAACAGTGAAACTCTTTGTTAAGAGTTAATGTAGCAATGAAGCAGCTACTGTAAAATCAGAACAAAAATTCCTCATAAATGAAACTGTTGATTGTCAAAACAACAGCCTATGCCTGGAATTTGTTTGGCTCCTAGTCCTTTGACTTTCTTCAAGGTTGTCTATGGTTTGGAAATCCCTCCCTGACTGGCTTTTTAGAGAGAAAGAGGAACTCAAAGATGTAGTAGTGCATAGTCTGTTCACTCTCAGGTAGGAGTAAGCAAGAAGGCTCACCCGAGCTGGAAGGTTCATCAGATGACACTGGTTTCAAGAGAAAACCCTACTGTTACACTGTTGAATAGGGCTGAGGACTTGGCTGGGGGCAATGCTGGCACTGCCATCATCTGAAGGTCAGCGATGTGACTACTTGGGCTCACTATTCTCTAGGGATTGCCTATCAAACCGTGCTGTCTATCAAACCACTTCTGGGATTAACTGCTACACATTTCTGTTTAACCCTGGGAAATCACACTGGCAGAGAATTGTTTCAAGCGGAATGGCATGGAAAATGATCCTGAAGTTCTTTTCTGTCAACTGTTCTGCACGGATGGATGCACTCATTAGAGGTGTTGACTAGGGAGGGGCGTGTGTGTGTACGCAACAGGCCATCCCAAGGAGATTACTTTATTTTCTGTACTGCAGAACCTGTGATTTGCTGGGTCATTATTCAGCTTGGTTTCTGTTGCTATGTAAAAATTACAGAGACCCAGTACCACTTGGTAAAGGGTGAATGCCAGGTTGTCTTGGTTTCGTGCTTATAGTCTCTTGTTTCCTTGCTAGATGACCCAGTGACAGCAGAGTTGATATTGTCACGGTTTATATCACAGAGAGAAGCTGTTAGGAGCCAAAAGAAAGCTGATTCTTTCCTACATTAGAGCTGATTTTCAGTGTAATTAATCCCTGTGGTCTAAACAGCATGGGACTGGATACTGTTCCTTCTTTTTAAACTTAGCAGCTACCCTTGCTGAAAAATCTGTCTTATTTTAGTTGCCTTTTATTTGGCTGTCCAATAAATCATGAAGATGGTATTCTGCATACAGTGTGGCTCACCGTTCATCCCTATAAATCTTGTTCTAAAGAATAGTAAGCATCACAGCTTTTACTGTATGAACAGTGAGCAATAAATAGCACAAACCCAGAGGACTATTATTCTGCAGATTACCTGTTGCAAACAAAAGAAATTTCAAGCTCACTTTATCCACTTCTGATTATTTTTTTAGTTATCTAAAACTTACTCATCTCTTCACCCAGCTGCCTCACATGTGCTAAATTTACTGACAAGTAACTAACATGAGCTAATGAAGAAATATTTATATATTTCACTAATGATAACTACAACAGAAAGAGAGAGCAGCTAATTAAATGCCAGTGAGATCTGTGAAAGACTTTAAGGACAATGAAGAGGGACAAGGCTTACAAATCATTAAGTGGAACACTGCAATTACAAGATTTTTCCCATCTTTGTAATAGTTATTTTTCCCCACTGAAATAGGAAAGTGGCAGGCCTCTAATTCTAACAGACTTAGTGAGAAAATGCTTATTTAAAATATAAAATATTAATTTAATTATGGAATCATAGAAACATTAAGATTGGAAAAGACCTCCAAGGTCATTGAGTGCAACCTTTGACCAAACACCATCATACCAATTAAACCACAGCACTAAGGGATACATCTGCTTGTCCCTTGAACACTTTCAGTGACGGAGACTCCACTACTTCCTTGAGCAGCCCATTCCAATGCTTGACAACTCCTGTACAGAAAAATTATTTCTGAGGTTCAAAATGAACCCCCCCCTGCTCCTATGTCTTTGATGATCCTAGTGGGTCCCTTCCAGCTGAGGATCTTCTATGATTCTATGAATCCATGTTCTCTCGTCTTGTTGCTAGTTGCCTGGGAGAAGTGGCCAAGCTCCACCCTGCTCTGATCTCCTTTTAGCTAGCTGTAGAGAGCTAGAAGATCCCACTGAGCTTCCCTGTCTTCAGGCTAAACAACCTCAGCTCCCTCAGCTGCTCCTCATATGACTTACTCTCCAGACTCTTCACCAGCTTCATTGCCCTAAAATACAGGGCAGTGTGACCCACAAGTGTGAGTGCCAAACACTGCATTTTATTGAATTTCAGTTGAAAGATGATTTTTCAAAATATAGTTTTTTATCAGGGTGCCTTACTAAGTTCAGCTAAGTAGCTCAGACTTCAGCCTGAACCAGCCTTCAGAGAAACATGTTTAAGCCCAGGCAATAAAGGAGCAATCACTTACAGAAGGGAAGAATTGCTAGAGGGGACTACACAGTGCTGGATCAGCTCAATATCATGTTTGGCACAGGTGGCCTGGAGAAAATAAGTAATATGGTCTGATCGGAGTACTTAAAGGCAGTCTTCTAAATCCACCTTCCCGATAAGAACCTGAACTCTTAAACCAAAGAAGGACAAATTGAACTGATGTTCACAGGAGGCACTCAGCACCTTTGGGAAAACAAAGCATTTTAATTCTGGTGCCTAAGTACGTATTTGTTAGCCTAAAACAGGTTTTGATAGTGTGGCCAGGGTGTCTGAAAACACATACAAGGTTTCTAACTCTGCCCATCCATAGTCACCAGTTTCTCACCTGTGAGTGTCTCCGTAAGTCCCACCTTTCTGTTGCTGCTGGATTGCAACTGATCTGCCTTTTTTGTCATGTGCATGCAGAGGTATTGCCCTTTGGCAAACTGCTGTAGTTAAGGTCTCTATCCTGAAAATAATTTATGAGATTTTGTACCATCCCTCAAAGCACTGGGAAACAAGAATCAGAGTTTGTAAAGCATTACCTGATACTGCTGGAAACTGCATAAACCACTAAATCCTATCATCTCCTCCCCAGAGACCTGATTCACCAAGATAGCTGCCCAGGTAGCTGCTACGACTTCATTGCAATCATTTACACTCTTAATATTGCATGTATTGAAAACCTGAATGATGGTAGCTGCTGCTACCAGTGTCCACCTTCACTGTGGCTGCCTACTGAAGGAAGGCAACACAAGTTTTCCACAGCCCAATTCAACACAGAGGCAGAACTTTCACTACGGAGTCATCCAGAGGAGGGAACTCCTGCTCTGAGGAACAAGCATAACCCTCCACACTACCACCACAGTGCATGTGTGTCTGAAAATGATCCTAGCCAAGACAGACCTACACAAATGGTCTTTTGCTTTGTTTCAATCAGTGGGAGAAAGGAGAAGAGTATTTGTTTCATCAGATTTAAAAGAAAACAAAAAAATTATCCTGAAAATATAAACACGACATCTAATTTTGTTTAGTTTATTTAGCCCCTGCTCACCTATCTTAAAAATGCATTGATTTCTAAGCAAAATTGTCTACATTCTCTTTCTTTCCTTGACTCTTAATACTTTCTGATTTCTGTATGAATGTGTCTATTGTTTTGGTCAGGACAAAAAACTACCAGAAAACAATATCAATGTAACCACTGATTTAGTTGTGACTGTTTCCTTTTAACTTTCAGGCAGCAGGCATCTGTTTGGGGAAGTTCAGGAGGGGTACAGTGCCAAGGACACTCCTGACAGTATCATGCCCACTGCATTCTATATGAACAGTGACCTTAGTACTATTTTTCAGATCAGCAGGCAAGACAGCCTAGACCAAATACTAGGTATGGGTGAAAAGTAATACATAAAGCCAAAACTTCAACAGTCACAGTCATTGCTCTTATTCTTGTCTATCTCTGAATCATTATATGAATGTTTTTTTACAAAATAAAATAAATAAAAAAAAAAAGGGTAATACAACAGGCCAAGAAAGACGTTTTAGTTTTCAATGTTAAGGCACACCATTGGTTCTCTCGAGCAGATAGATCTGTTCCTAAACACTGTTGGAAAGCATGACCACTTTCATTAATGTATTCAGATTAATGAGAGACAAAGGAAAAGATGAAGATTTTCCAGTCCAGGAAGGGCATAGCACTGATTATTAGAATTTGTCAGTTTCTGGTTGCTACACTTCTAATTGACTGCCTGCACTAGGGCATGAACTAGGTTTCTGGATATTTCTAAGTGTATATGACAGCTTGCTATTCAGAAACTGTGGGTGTACATGGGATTTTTTCTCTTTAGAAAGACACATGATAGGCCACAGAACAGGATTTTTTTTTCCTACAACCATACTATGGACTCTAACTTCACTACCTGAATAAATGCTGGAGTTTCTGTTATTTATAAGCCTGGTTGTTCATAGCACAGCTTTAGCACAAGTTGCCTTGACAAATGCAGACTGGGAATTATTCTGAGAAGGTGTTAGCAGAATCATCCAAGTGTGGTAAATATATTAAATAAAAGCTTTATTGAAATAAATATACGAGATGAAAAGCTACAATAGTATTTACTTCACTGACAGGTTAATAGCTCACTGTTTAAAGGCAGAAAAACAAGAGTGGGTGAGAATAGTTGATGTGTTGTGAGATGCCACGCTTGAACCTTTCTGTACACTGGACTCTCATAGCTCCTGTTTCCAGGCTGTGCAAAGTGATGCAATGACTTTTGGAGAAAGTGATTACTTTTCACTTACAACACAAGCAGCCTAGAAACTCAAGCCTCTTATCTTGGGCACATAATGTTTTGAGTCCTATCTATAGCTTTCCAGGTTTACAGGCCTTAGCATTATTATCAAGTCATTCCCTAAATTTACTCTGCTTAATTTTGGTCTCTACCATTCCAGAAGCCTCCTACAGCATTGCTTATAAATGGGTCCATGGATTTGTCTTCACAGTACTGGAACTGGAAAAAAACACCTCTGACTTGTTTGGCGTGCAGCTTTTGTGCCAGCTTGTATGTTAACCCAAAATAAAGGCAAGGACATTGAGACCAGGAGACAGAAATACAGGGGAGGAAGTTGGTCTGAACACCAACAAGGAACTGTTCTGGAAATAACCCAAGAGTATTCCAGATATGTAAGGCTTGCTGATGCTCTTACTCAGTTCTGGCAAGAACTGACCGAAGTACAACCTATGCTATAAAAGGGGTATTTAACAACACTAAGATTTTGGTTCATTTTTCTTCATTTATTTTTCTCTTTTTAAGGCAGATAGTTAATATTGCCACTCATAGCACTCAAAGGGCTCTGTAAGAGACTCAGATTCAAACCCTTAATCTAGTGAGTTGTGGTGTACAGGCAGAACTCTAAAAAAAGTCCAGATACTTACCTCAAAGCAGTCAGTACACCTGAAAGCAGTAAGGATGGCAGAACGTGGAGAATAAGAATTTGAATCTGAGTTCTTCTACACTGCAGATCCCAACTTCAATTGGAATATTTTCTTTAAAAGTATCTAAAAGTTTTATGGGTAAGCAAAGCAATTTCTTGTTCAGTGTAACTAAAAGCTGACACAGATGCCAGAGTTAGAACATGTTCTTGCAGGGGAACATAAGAAACTGGAAGACTCTGACTACCAGTGCCCTTGCAATGACTTTTGCAGCTGTGCAGGTCAATATGGCTCTCTGTCAGTCTCTGATGGATTTTGTTCTTTTCCTCAAAGCAAGAGCTGCACAGTCGTTTGTTATTTCACAGAATCACAGAATATTATGAACTGGAAGGGACCCACAAGGCCCACTGAGTCCAATTCTCAAGTGACTGGTCCATATAGGGACCGAATCCATAACCTTGGCATTATTAGCACCATGCTCTAACCAACTGAGCTCTTTGACTGAGAGCCTCAGTATCTAGGGCTGCAAAAATGGAAGTGGTAAAGTTTACAGGTCTGAATGAAACATCTTGGAGATATCTCAATATTAAGCAAATTTGGTGAGAAAGACAGCATAACTTTGTGCAAATATTGGTATTAATAGGGGTAATTGTATGAAAAGAAAACCAACCCAACAGAAAACAACAAAGCAAACTAAGAGATTAGACATGGGAAAAAAATACTAGACCTTATATTGACAGAGATGGCACTGATTCTGTAAAATCAATTCATCATTTGAACAGAGGAAAACTGAATGCTAAGACAGGTAGACTGTAAGGGGAATAAAAAAGAGTGACTGAGGTGAATATTTTACCATTGAACTTATTTCCCGATAATAACAGCAGGAAAAAAAAAATTAAAAATGCATGTTTCCAGAGCACCAACCATATTGTTAATTAGCAGTGTAATTTATGCTGCCTTTAATGATGGCTTATTCTGTTCTGGCTGTCATTACAAGAAAACAGGAAGGGCATTTGGAAACCTTATGAAAAATAACCACAGTTGTAGGGCATTTGGATTTGAAAAATGTACAACTGTTGGTGGATTAACACACACACACACAACTCCTATAAACATTTGAAGAATAATAGATGGAAGGAAAATAGGTTATAAGAGAGTGAAAGATTTTGTTTATGGACTTGACTGGTTTACTAGGGTATAATTATGGGACCTGCTTCCAATCCATCCTATGTAAAATAATTGGTGTGTACAGGAGATGGATTTGCTCATAATAAATGGATCTCCTCACAATGGAGCATAACGATATCGGCGTGAATACACTAAAATGACAGCACAATTTAACAGGAGTGATGCTGGAGGATGGACGTTATTAGCTTCAGTATTTCTGAAGCCAAGTTATGCTCACAGGCACATCTTACTTTCACACAGAAGGTGCACAAGGTAAAAGGAGTGGCAGTCTTATAGATCAGAAGCTTTAAGGGTCTTAATTAGATTGCACTAATCTTTCAGTTGTCCTGCTGCCAAGCTATTCTAGGTGCTGCAGAAAGAAATGTGGCCAACAAAGTTGTTCATGTTTGTTTGGAAAATGTCCTTAGATCTGGAGAATGTCCTTACTGTGCCCCCTCCACAGCTGAGACAACCAAAGCAGCTGAGAATAACAGAGAGTGCAAACACACACCATGTTGTTCTTTCTCACCACTCTATGTTTGTGTGTCCCCTGCCAAACTCAGGGTTGTTCTATCTGGCACCACCAGCTACCATATTCGGGGAGCTGCTCTGCTCCTTTCTAGCACACTCAAGCTCCCGTGGCTGATGAGCAGTGAGGATAAAGGTCTGGCAACAGAAGCACCAAAGCTGATTACATGTCTTGAGTAAAAGGATCTTCATCCACCGCCTTAGGGAAGTTTTAAAATCCCCACAGTAATTTTGAAGGGTTGTGTCCAATGCATTTGCTGCTATCGTCATTGACTTGGCATTTATGAATAATTCTTGATGAATTTGGTATTCCAAACAGAATCAGAGCAGTTCAGATACACTCCAAGTTAACAGTAACCAAGCATTTACCATTATACATTAAAAATAGTCTCACAGACAGGCTTAATGAAAAGCTATTCCCACTAACCCTAACAAACCCCTGCCAATCTGTCTTGGGAACTGAGGATCTGAAGATGGTTTTTCCAGTTGAGGTGACAGATCAGCTTCAGGTACTGCTATACCTACTAGGTACTTTTTTCCTGCAAACAGTGAGTAAGGCTACTGGTAACCAAGTCAAACTGTTAGACCTGGACAGTCCACCTTGGTGAACTGAACCCTAGACTAGGAGTTGGGAGTCCTGGGTTGTACAATGTACTGGGTAGCCTTTTGCTTTGGGGTTTTTTTAGGCTTATTGCTGTGTGACAGTCATTATTGCCTCTCTTTCTTGGGTGTTGTAGACCAGAAGAAATACATACCATCATTATTATATCTGCTGACACGTTAGCAGACACAAGTACTAAAAGAAATCCAAAAGTTCATTGTTCTGCAGTGTGCAATAAATAGTACTACTATTAAAACTACTGACAATTAGTTGCTGAGCAGAGAGTTGCAAAGAGTTACTTCAGGATAATATACTATCATCCATACCTATACCCAGTGGAAACACATATCAGGATATCTCTGTGGAAAAGCCATTTAAAAATATATACTGTACAGAGTAAAATGTGGTGAATTATTTATGTGACATAGTAAAGACATAAAAATGCTTAGACATAACTTACTGATTTTTGTTAAATATCTGTTAATTTCATTTTGGAGGTCTTCATCACCTACTTCCATTGCTAGGCTGAAAAATCTTCCTAAGCCAGGCATAGATCAAAGCTTTAACTTGTATTTTAGTTAAGTATTTCAAGACACTTGCTCCAATTTGAATTTATTAAGAGTAATTAAAAGTGTACATCAAAGGGGAGTCAACATAAAACACACCACAGCTAATTCACAAACCTTGCCAACAGTTAGATAATAACATTCTCTTCCACTAGATTTGCAAGGAAGAGGAGCCAAATCTATCTCTGGAGCAACTCCACTGAAGTCAATAGGATGGCACAGGGAATACATTTGGCCAACACTACCTGGCATATGGCCTTCTAGGAAGCATCATCATTTATTAACAGGTCGGCCACATTAGTGTCTTCAGTCTCTCCAGTGTCTCATATCTGTTCTGTAGGATACATTTCTCCACTGTGCTACCCCACTCACACTAGCAGCAAACCAGCAAGGCATGATGGACCACAAGGCTGTACAGTAGGTAACACAAGTAAGATTTTAGTCAGGTGATTTGCTCTTTTCCCTCCATCCCACTGGTTTTATTTCCTTGTTTGAAAAAAGCCAAAATTTGTATTGACATGAGTGGTCATTTCAGGTAAGTTCTGGGATCTGGTCAATAAGCAGGGACAGGTACGTGGGTTGGGAATGTCACAGTGCAGCCCAATCTTTGCTGCACAGATGCCAGAATTGCCTGTGTTACAGCTCCTGGATCACTTACAGTGTGCCATGTTAAGACAACACAAAATCAGTAGCTGTTCACTGCTCTGACAAGTGACAGGGATAGCTGAAGCAGCATACAGTGTGAAAAAAAGTAGATCTCCAAGCACTTCCTTTTTCAGAACCATGTTTGCTGCATTGTTAACCTAAAATAGAATTTCCTTCCTAAAGGAGAACACCCAGACAGTTGCCTTTCTATTTATTTGGTTTTTAGCATGGATACCGCACTGTGATCAGCTGGAGGGGGTACATGCCACTGAGATGGTTTCCAGGAATGACCACAAACAGGGATGTTCCACCTAATACACACAGCAGCTATGGGTAGCCAAGCCATCAAAGATTTTGTAGCAATGAGCAGCAGGCAAACTTAGTCTTAAGGAGAGTCTCAGTCCTACTCATATTGGCTGTCCACCAAAAGTCACTCAGAAGGTTATTGTTTTTAGACACTGTGCAGGAACCAAAAAAAAAATCAAGAACAGACAATGAGCACAGGACAGCAGCACTGAGAGTTGCATGGATTTCTTCTCCCTACCTTAAACTACAGGACCAGCACCACAGAATTGCCTTCTCCCAGAAACTGTGGTGCCCCATGATCAAAGCCATAAAGTGAACTTGCAGCTCAGAAAATCCACTTCTTCATGATAACAGCCGTAAACAATGGCCTCACTAACGTAGTTCCAATGAAATCATGTTGAAAGAATCTGATGTTGAAATTAAATCTAAACAGTAATTAAAGAAAAAAAAAAAACAACAAAAAATACACATCAAGGCTAAGGAGATGAATAGCAAAACAGAGGAGAAAAGAACTTAGAGCTCTTAGGAAAAAACAAAAGCAGTATTTTTTTTTTCTACTGCCGTTGACATATAAACACTGTAAGAAACAGGTGAATTAGAAAAGTATTCTACAAACTCGGGTCAACAAAATGGTTCAGAAATAGATTTGCAGGTAGCCTAAGGTGGATCTTACCCTGCAGATATTTATACCTGTTATGGTCTACTGCTTCCCTTTCCACCAGAAACAAAACAGTTAAGTGCTCTTCTTTCCACTAGATTTCCAAAGCAGATAAAAGCCCATAACAGACAAGCAAACTTTTAGTTATGTGAAAATTGTGCTTAGCTGTCTTTGAGTCACATAAATGTGGGTGTGAAATAAAAGGACATATGTTCTGGTAAACCTCACCAAGAATTGTACATGAAATGAAAAGCCTACATGTTTGCCTTTCATAAGAAAGAGAATATCAAGGTCAATCTAAAGAAAATTAGGTAGACACCTGAAAATTGAGGCCGTAGTAAGTTAAAACTGTAAAAATCACGTATTGAACTACTTTTGTATAGGTTATTCTCTTCCTCTCCTCAATATCTTCTGTAGCTGATCTTGGAGCAGTCTGCAACATTGCCAAACAACTTTGCAAACGGTGTTTACACTGAAAATGGCCACAGATTCCTCCTGAAAAACTGTGTATAGGGATGCTGTCATTGACATCCATTCTCATTTCTTTCTTCCCCCATCACCTATAATACCAGAAATAAACTGGAAAGAATTATGGAAAAAATGAGAAACCTAGAGTAACACATAAATACAACAGGAAATGCAAAAAGAGAGAGCAGCTGACTCTCCACTGCTTCATAATCTATATAGTCATTTAGATCTATGCAACAAGATCTCAAAATCCAGCTGTGCTCTTTCAATTACACTGTCATCAATAATAAAAAATCTGCATTCGGAACTTATCTCGTATTTTTGTTGCCAATACATGAAACAGCAGTATACAGCTTGTTTTGCCTTTCTGTCAAGCATACATAATATGCAAAATCTGAAGCACAGGCTCAAAGAAGAAATATTTGTCAAATAAAAAGAGCCTTTTTAAACAACTTTTTAAACTGAAACTAGTTTGTTTTTTGTCCTTTCTCTGTTTTAATTCCTTAAGAAAACCCTAAAAAGACCAAGGGCTATAACAATCATAGTAAGTACTACTGATAAAGTAAATCCATGGATATGCTGTACATACAAAAACAGCCATGGCAGTGGGAGGCACAGTTACTGTTCATGAAAGCTTTTGATTAACTGTGAGGCAGACTTCCCAAACACATATTATCAGAGTTCTGCAGAATAAATGCACAAACAGCATAGCTCAAACAAAGGGCTAACGAGACTGTACCAGCAGGTGGGAATATGGGGAGACAACTGCCTGTAAATATGCCAAGGTACAGAGAGTGACTTGGGAAAGAGACGAACCCGTAGCACAATCAGATGAAATCAGCTGAATATAACAGAAGCAGCCCAGGAACGAAACATCTACTAGAAGATACAGAGAGCCAAGTTATTTGCACAGCCAGCTAAAAAGGTTGAGCAAATACCAGTTGTGACAAGTGCCATCGAGCTAAGACCCAAGAAAGGATGGCAGAGCCAACTTGTGCTAATAAAGGGCAGAAAGATGGGCTCTGGTGCAGGTAACCCCAGTGGACATGAATCTACTACATGGCTCTACCTTTGGTGTACCTCCATGAGGTAGAATCATAGGATTCAACTGCAGTAGGAGCATTTTTAGGAAGGTAAAAACCTAGTGATAACCAGAGAGAGTTGATCATATTCATCCCAATATCCTTTCTGAGGGCACTCCAGGGCACATCCTACTCCAGCAAATTACATGTTGAGGAGGAAAGGAGGCCTCATTATGGTAAGAAAATGGGTGGTCCACAAATCTCCTGTGTGGCCTTGCAGTTTGTCTCCAGATTTCGTTTGAGAAAGCAATATCCTCCAGATATAAATACCTTCCTCTGTCCATGGCTGAAGGAACTGCATTATTAATGTACTAACTTCACTTGGTTATGAAAGTTCTTATACTACTACTTGATCACAGTTAGTCATTAACTAGCATGTCAGACAGATCCCAATTCAAGGAAGTACTTTTTGCCCCATAAATTCCCTCTGTGGTTGCATGCACACGCTACAACTCTCTAGTTTCACCTGCATGTCCCTTGCATGCAGTTGGTATGGTCTGTCTTAATATTCTTTCACTGGTGAGTAAAATTACATGTAAGAGTCAGTTATTATTAATCAAGACTGCTGTTAGGCATCCCTCATCAAAGGCAGGGACAGTAAATCACCTAACGATCATAAAGGCGTAAGTGGGATTTTCAGGGGAGAGATGCAGTAGACTTGCAAAGAGTTGAAGTGAAAGGGAAAAGCTGAAATAAACATGATATTTGTTTTGAAGTGAGACACCATTTCAATCACAGTGATTGAACAGTGGATTTCAAGAGAATTAATCTCGTGCATGTTAGTCAGCCTGATTGAATCATCTTGTAATATTCCACTTAGCTTATAACATTCAATGTTATAACAGCATCCGGAAATTTTCAATCAAGAAAGTTGTTTGGAAGCCTACATACTATCTGAAATGCTAAATATAAATATATTATAAGTGAATGAACAGAAATAAACTTTAAAATCCATTTAATAGCTCTTTTTTTGAGCACTGTAAATATCCTGTGGTTCTCAGCTGGGGGCTTGGAAAACAGCTGATCCATGATTTACAGCATTTTACCTTCAGTTTCTCACAAACAAACTTCATTTCTTGTAAGAAACACAAATTCATTTGATGTTTCCTTTCAAAATGAACCTGTCTGACAGTAGAAGTTAGCAGGTGCGAACCTTTTAAACAGATAAAAGAGTTTACTGAAATTCCAGATTCCGTGGGTTTCAAGATTAAGTACAAAACTATCTCTGTTTAAGATAACACTGGATTTTAAACCAGAATACACAGAAAATTAAGATGATGCCTTTAAAAACATCAGGGTTTTATTCATCTTTGCCTTCTATGAAAATTCAGGAAGTTGCCAGGGCCTATATGAAAGGGATATGCTAACCCCCGCTTTTCTCTTGCGCTATTTCTGAGATACTTCAGAAAGGAAGTTTCCTTGGTATAGCTTAATAACCAGAGAACAACAAAGCAGTACAGAAAGTTCTGGATGATTTTGGCATTACTGATCCTGCACGCCAGGCAGAATGCTCCCTGGGTAGCTTATTCTCTTAGATTTAGAAATGTAACTTTCAGGCAAGTTTTAAAAATATAAGTAGTAAGTAAAACATACATCTTAAAAGAACACAAGCCCTGGTACTGTTCTATGAAACTACTAATTGAAGGGAAAAAAAGACCCAGGATATTCCACTGTGAGTGCATCCATTTATCCTATGCTGTTTTCAGAACTGTCTCCTCAGAATCTTATGCCTATAGCCTCCCATCCCCTGTTGGTCCTCTTATAAATGCTTCAGGTTACTTGTATGACAGAGCTTCCTCCTCTTGTTCCTCCCCAAATCCAGGGGATCCTTGAAAGCATGGAGCAGCCCATATTGCAGTAGGATACATTTCTGGCGACAGAAAAATGCTTTTCTCCCCATCACTGCTTTTCATTACTTAAGTCTTTAAATCCCCACCGTCTCACAGTGGGGGCTGCACTGGGGTTCTTGCAAGGCATGGCCCAAGCCTCAGGCTGAATCACGAAGTCCGATATAGTGTCGGTCAGCCTGGAAACGGAACCTTTGGTTGGCTGTGTTCCCATCTTACCCACACCACTGGGTTATTGCATCACCCAGGGCAAGTCTGAGCAGCTCTCTGCATGTACAAAACGATGCAGACAGCAACACATATCCATCTCACAGGGGTGCTGCAGAGGCTGACTAATTAATGAGCACTTGTAAAGCATTTTGGGAAGCTTGGATTGAACCTGCTCTATAAAACGAAATTGGGGATGTGCTATTTTACTTTCCAGACTACTTCAGTTTCTGTTTCATTTCCCTTCTCTATTACATGGAGCCACACCCAAAACATGAGCAGTGAGATAGGATAGAGTAACTTCAGCAGCCTCTTCTATAGAATTCATTATGACATACAACTTCTCTTTTCTCAACAGGTAGGGGTATATTTTATAACTTCATCACACACTCATGCTTTCATTGCTGGTTTTTTTCTTTGGTGAGTTTTTTTACTCTATCAACTTTTTATGAAGGTACAAAAATAAATGACTTATCAGCCACTTATAAATCTTAGAGCCAAGAGAACACTTCTAGAAACCTAGGCAAAATATACCTGAATTTTCTTATCTCTACCAGTTTATCTGCAAAGACAGCATTAAAAGAAAATAGAAAGAAAAGCCGCAAAAAACATGAATCTCCATCCTTGTCATATTATAGCCTACTGCACAATCATTACAAGTCCCTCCTGCACAGGTAAGAAAGGAGACCTTTGAGTAAGATACATTGACCATGAGCTCTTCACAGACAATCAGTAAAAGTTATTTAGCACAGATGCTGCTGTAATTGTGAGATACTGGGAAAATCAATGTTTAATGGCAGACTCCCAACTCCACCCTGGCAATGCTCTTAAGTTAACATCACCAGGCTAGAATTTAAAACATGTAGAACAAAACTGGCTACGTCCTCTAAAGTTGTTATCATCACTCACAATATCTGATGTTATTTTGATTCCTGAGTCACCCACAGATAAATAGATTGTGACGCATATTCATGTACTTCTAACCCTTGTTATCCACCACCAGTTTAGGGGCAATGCTTTTGTGCATACACACAACATTATTCCTTGGGTAGGATGCATTGTTCTGTTGTGTTGGCACATTCTGTATACAGTGCATGCTTTTTCAATATGAGAAATGATCCTAAATGTTAAGATTCTCAGACAGCCATTAATAACAACTCACATAATCATAATGCTTCAGAAAAAGGCGTGCACAGAAGCAAACACAGAGAAATAAGTGACACAAAATTTGCTAAAATATTGCCAGTGTAGCATTCTACTCATACCAATTCTACATAAGGGATGAAGATTGTTGAGAACACAGGCAACGTTGTTCATTCTTTGTTTCATTTATGGAGGACATCCTAAATGCAACCAAGAGAATTTGTTTCACCTCTCACTCTCATACAAGGTCTCACTCTTGTTCTATCCTAAACAATATATGTGTAGAAAACATATACAGGAGAAATAGAATTTTATAAACTTAGTGATGTTCCTAGATGGTATACAGGAGTCTTATCAAAAATTCACAGATGTGCACACCACACAAAGGGGTAAAATGTAATTTGTAGGGATGATTGACTGATCTGCATACATCTGTACATTCATCCCAGGATAAGCATTCCATCTGCTCCAGATGCTAGCTACAGGGGTTTTGCAATATTAGCTTTCAAGGTAGGAAGGCATCTAGAGGATACCTAAAGGGCTGGCTAAGAGACAGAGCTACAAGGGTAGTTGAGTTGCACAGGAGGGCTTTAAGTGGGTCAGCCATCCAGCTGCAGAACTGCGTGACATAATCCATCTGAATTAACAACACTTAAACTCTGCATAATCAGTGAGAACACCAAGGGCAAATGCCCTCTGCAAAGGTTTACTTTTCTTTGGTGTTCACATTCAGAAAAAATTCTGTTTATAACAGAGAGACAAGGATCCTGGTCTCTCTGTCACTTTATCCCCTTGCATTCCCTGTATAGGAGTGTTAATGTGTGTCACCTTTCTATCTGACCTTAATTCTACTGAATCCCTCTCCTTTTTGCTCCTTGTGCCCAGTGAATTAAAGAGCATGCTGCCAAAAATGCTGGTGCTATTGACCAGGATTTCTGTCTGTTACCTTGAAAGCTTGTGGCTTGCCTATTGCAACAAAGGTGGTCCTTGCTGTCACATACATGCAGAGGTACCCAGTGCAGAAAGAAGGAAAGACAGACAGACCCGAAACAGTGCCTTAACTATCAAAACAGCAGCTGCAGTACTGAACCACACAGGACCCCAGACTACAGAGTGCACCACAACATTTTTATAACCTGGAACTTGAGTACCTTCCAAGGCACTACGACACAAAGTGACTAACGTCTGCCGTGCGGTTTGCATTTTCTCTCTCACACCCCCACACACATGTACAGACTGCGTGACTTAGGAAAAAACCAAACCTGTCAATGCAGCACGTCTAAAATTTGAGTGAAAAACAAATTGGGCACATCTTGATTGATGGCCAGATTTTATGGATTAACAAAAAAGTCACTGTAACTGCATAGTCACATAACATGCTTTGTGCAGTTCTTTTTGGAGTGTAAGATATTTCTAAATGTAGGACAACACTCCAGACTGTTTCTTCCATGCGAGGGGTTCCCCTCTTCAGTAGATAACAGTTAATAAAACAGCGATAAAAAAATTAAGGAAAATATGCATGTAATACAGTTCCCACAATTAGTGTCTTAGTCCAAAAGGTACTTTATTGACCTTTGGGGAGTGTTCAGGATCTAAAATGCATTTCAGTGGGCACAGTTTTGATACAATCTATCTGTCACAGAAATATTTGGATAAAATAGAGCAACAGAGAGATTAAGAAATTGTTAGTTGCTGACCTCTTCCCTTATGGAGCTATTTGTACAGAGAGGTAGAACTTTCTTGTCCATTTTAGGAAAAACTGATTAGCCAGTTACATTTTACCTCTGATGCACTTCAAAAAAAAAATCCATCCAACTTTGGTAGAATTTTTCCTCTCACAAGTAAACTGCTCAGACTCATCAGAAGCTCTGAAATAAAACACATTTTTGCAGAGTAATTTTCCTTTGTCGCAACTAGACCTCAGTGGAATGGGCTCACACAAAGTTCTTCAAATGTTTTAGGTTTCCCACATTCAGTAGGATACAAAAGAAAGGGATAAAACTATTTCCAAAGCAGAGACAAGAAGAAACACTCTGGATCTTTTAGCTGCTCTCACACATTGAGCAGAACCTTACCAGCTGCCAGGATCAAAGCTTAGTGCAAGTTCCTAAAGGAGCAAGTGGCTACACTGTGAGTGCTGATTACACCTTCCCCAGAAAACCTCAAAATGGAAACCTTATTAAAACAGGATTGTGTTAAGACTGTGTTCCCCATGCCTCCATTGGGCTGAGCTCATGCAGTAAAAGGTGTATTTCATTTCATGGCAGGAGTAAACCACAGGCTGAGGCACATGAAGTGTAGCCTCCATCTCGTCCTTTGATCAGAAGAATTCCAGCCAGAACATATCAATGCATATTACAGGACACGCACTGGTATTTTGTACCATTTACTTTATCTCTGCAGTTGACTCGTCCAAATTAGGCTCATGATGCTCAGCAAGTGTACCCATGTATCCTGTTGCCAAAGCAACAGGACCATGAGGACTGGTGCCACTCTCACTAGCAGTCCTGCCGATGTTGGGCCAAGCAGGACCTGTGGTGTAGCATAAACAGCCACACCACAGCATAAGCAAGTGAAGAGACCCGAAACAGCTCTGTCCTGACTGGAATGCACGGAACATGTTTTGCCTGCCTAAAATTAGCCTTCCACTTCTACTGCCAAGGAATGCCTCAGTAGAACTCTCCTTGCTTTTAGGTTAAAACTGAATCCTCAACAATGGGGAAATTAAAAAAATTTCGAATTTCTCTAGAGAAACTCATTAAGTTAAAATACAAGCTTTGCAAGGAAAATAAGCAACCCCACACATTTGGAATTTCCCTACCTCTAGTTTACCTAGGTACATTGCAGGGAACAACAAGGTATTACAAAATGCTTTGCTTCCTTTCTGTCCCAAATGAAACAAAAATATTGAAGGGAAAAAAAAAAAGTAGAAGGGAAAGAGAAAAAAAAGTCCTTATCTTTTTCCTAAAATTCAGGAAGAGTTTTTTCTTTGGGAGGGAGGAGAAGTTAAAAAGAAAACCATGCCAAATCCCATTAAATAAGGGAATGTTATTATCTTACTCAAGATGGTGGCTAGGACTGTGATGGTGCTTCTGTCCCCTATTAAAGAGTATTTTGGTAAGCTGTTTCCACCGACTGCTTCTGAGGAAGGAGCCCTACCTTCCACAGGACTGCAAAATTTCATTAAAGGTCTCCTGTTTGAATCCAGGTTCTGGAAAGGTGCAGATACATTTATCTTTCAGAAGCCGACAGGAATATATCCAGAGATTCACAGAAAAACATACATTTTCTTTTCCTGCAGAAATGTTCTGTATGTTTAGTATTTCTCTTCAAGTGTCTTTTTGAATATTTCAAGGGATAAAGTTTCCACTACATCCCTTGGGACATTATTAGACTCATAAATCTCAATGTCAGGAAGTTTTTCCAAGGCATACCACCTAAACTTCCACTTGAGTTCACTCCATCCTTCCCTTTATTATTGCAAGCAGTTCTCTAATTCACAAGCATACTTTTCCAGTGTTTGTAGACTTCCCCATCCACAAGTCTGCCATTGCCTAAGCAAACTGCAACTATTTACCTTGATTTAACATTATAAAGCAATCCCTCCAGTTCCCTCAACTTTCTCACTGATTTCTTTTATAATAGTTTCTTTTGGTACTAGTGTGCAATGAGGTTATATGTTCTTCAGTTTGTAGTCCTTTGGAACAGAATACCAGTCCCTACAATTACAACATAGGATTTCAGAGTTTAACTCTTTACCGCGAATAAACAAAACAACATATTTTTTCCGTTCTGTGCATGTTTCAGAATTATAACTATATTTAATAACACTTGCTATTAGTGAGAAGCCAGATGACAGCATTACTATTACTATTATTAGTACTATTAATAATATTATTGTTCTTTCTGCACTGCCCATTTGCAGGCACAAATTATTTCAGTGACTTTTGTACTGCAAAATACAGAATTCCTCACTGCTGATGTGACTGAGCTCAGACTGAAAGGTTCAAAATGTCATTTCTAACCACTGCAGACTTCTCTGATGTTCCCTACACCAAGGGGAAAAGCAACCATGGCAATTTCATGCCTGCTCTGTGCACACTTCTGATAGGAGCAAACTGGGCTTCTTGACCCCTAACAGAAGTAATATCAAAACCACATCCCAAACACACACATGCATATGTTCACTTTGGATTTTGATCCTTAAAAAGAACAAGTCCAGTCTGAACTGATTGCTTTGCCTAAAACCCATGAAGTTTCTATTTTGCATTTCTGAAACAATGCTAGAAATGCCTACCCACTGTTAACTTACAGCACATACACTCTGTGAGAGTGCAAATAGTACAAAGCTTTGGCAAGTTCACATACAAAAGCCACAATGACATTAAATGCATGAAGAATTTCAGGTAAAAAAGGTGATTTTTTTCACCTGAGCTACAACACCTCTAATTGAGTAAACCACAACATATTTGAACATTTTAAAATATTATAAGAATTCTATGAGGAAAATGGAAGTACCTGATTTAGTACAACTACACAGTTAAATACAGAACTTCCCAGAAACTTGAAAATTCAGGGAAAGAATGGAAGTTCAGTTTACTGTTCATTTTATTCAAGGGTTGGCCTAGAAGCAAGTCACAGGTTTTCAAATGTACATTCCTATAAAAAATATCCCATTTCTTTGTCCTGCTTTTCTTATCACATAGTTCTCTCTTGGAAAGGCCCCACTATCAGATCACATTTTCCCAACCCAACACAACATCAAAAAAATCATTTCATACTAAGATGCACTTTCCTCTTTGCTAAAGGTAGACATGACATTTTGGAGATATTGCTGAGCAGGGTTAGTCTAGGAAGTAAAGGATATAATGAATAACCATGTGTGATGCTGTAAAGTGGGACAGGAAAAAATGATCCTTCCAGGAAAAACAGACATCAAAAGCAGCTTGCCTGAATTTTAGTGGCACATCACATCCCATTCATTGGCCAAGTCCAAATAAGCTACCCTGGAAATCCCATGTCATACATCACTATTAATTAGTTAATTTTTAATTCTTCCTTTTATTTGAAATTACCCTGAAAACACTCAGGTTCACACTCAGCTATTGATTCAGATAAGCTTTGAAACACAAACACAGCCTTAGCCAAAACCCCAAAGTCTGCCTGAACACCCTCCCCCTGTACATCTGCTGTGTCCAGCTTTCTGGTACTGACATAAGAGTTGCCTTGACACAGTAAGGATTTCAGAAGGTATAAGCCTAAATGAGTTCAAAGTCTAATAATACACATTTTAATCCTCCTCCAGGCACATACTTGGATACTTTTTCATATCAAATCTAAGTATCTCTCTGGAATGTTTATTTAATGACCTTAGCATTGGCATCAAGAGACTAATCAGTCAACTGAAAATAACTCCAGACTGTCCCTGAGAGTTTAAATTTTATCAGAGAAACTAACTATAATGAACAATAGTGAATTGTTTTCATTTTATTCTAAGGCGCCTTGGAAGAAAAAAAAAGGTTTAGAGGGGGGAAAAAAAAATCTAATCCTAAACTTAACCATGTTCGTTTTGTCACTTCAGCATCTTATTTAGCTTATACCTCTGATAGATTGGAATGTCACTCATTATTTCCTGTCTTCTCATCCAAATACCAAGATGGTTAATTTACTTTAGAGGAGCCTTTATTTATGACTGTCTCCCACCTCGCTTTAATTTCGGGGGTGGGACCGGTAATGTTTTTTTTAATAGGTTTGTTTTAATGGACTACAGGATATTGTTGTAAGGTCACTGACCACACTGACAGGAGAGAAAAGACTATGAATCTGTATTATTTTCAGGTCACTGATTGACCAGGAGAGAATGGGCTGTGACTGGGAAGTGCCAGCTTTCATTATTCTGCATTGGTCTGCGTGACCTTTCATTTCCACTGCCCTTCTTTAACTCTGCTGTAACAGCCCCCTCTATTTTCAGTTTTTCTCTGTAGTATCCCTTTTCAGCTGTAAACTCTTCATTCCTATAAGGAACACTGTCAGGAGTCTGAAGCAGTTTGTTCAGGGTTGGTTCTGTCCCAGGCCTCTCTCAAGTTTGGCTCCCAAGCCCATTTCTCTACTGTCATGTATAATTTATACAGCAGGGCTGTAACAGACTGCAGTTTCAGGCTGTGGCAAACATCCCTATGGCTCAAACTAACTCTGGGTGAACAACCACAGCTCACACAGTTGTCTCAAAAAGCTGTATCCACTAACCCGTAAAAGTACAACCTATTTTTCAAATAATATGACACTCAGCTATTGTGAAGTTTGTTTTAATACAACGGTTTTTCCCATAAGTGCTCTGCCTAAAACAGAGAATGACCTGGCAACAACAACACAAAATACAGTGGTCTGGGCTTAGGTGACAATGATATGTGAGAGATGATGTCCTGCCTCTGGGCTTACAGAAAATGCCCTACTCCTCCTACCTTTTATTCATCACTACAGTTTTGCTGCGCATCTGCCTTTCCTGTAGTACTGCCAGTCTCCAGTCTGCACAGTGCAGGTGTTGTAATGCATGTAACTTCAATATCATTTGATAAATAACCAAGAAAAATTATGAAAGTTTAGACAATAAGAGAATAGAAGAAAGGAGAATAGGATGGCATTTGAAGCAGGACGAGTATCATAGAAAAAGAGATTGAGGAACTGAAAGGAAGGAAAGAAGAATGAATATTCCTTCAAAATGTTCTTGCAAAAATATTTCCATCTTTATTCTTCATTTATTCAAAGTACTCTTTCTTCATCTCCACTACCAATGATTCTTCCTGCCTGAACCAGAGTTACACCAGAAAACAATGCAATAATATTCCTAATTTATATAATTCTGAAACATTATAAAGGAAGAATATATTTAGAAACACCATGTTAACCTGACATTTGGGGCAGAGAGAAGGATGTGAAAGCAAATAGAAGCATATCAATAAATAGTTGAACACAGATCTTTTGCCTCCTGGGAAACACTTGCTAGTGTCAGAGAAAAGATAATGGATAAGGTGCATCACACCTCCTAGTCTCTTTGTTTTCTTTCAAAACAAAACAAAACAAAACAAAACAAAACAAAACAACCTACAAAAAACCAACTCCAAAGACATAGATTAAGAGCTGTTGGCTGGAAAAATCAGCATCAAGGCTTCCAAACTGTTCTCATGCAAGAGACTGTTCTCAGCTCTCAGCACTTCTTGCAGTTTACCATCCACCTTATCATCAGTCCTTTCAAAGATAAATGTGATGTTGTTCTCTGCACCATTTAGCAAGTTCCTGAAGAATCTGGAAAGCTGTTCTTTCTGAAACAAAAAAACCTGTTCTTACTAACTTGTGCCTTAAGAGAGTAAGAGGGGCATTTGGTCTATATAGGAGAGACAGAGCACACCAGAAAATTTGGCTTTTCCTGAGCATAAGATGATTAGGACAGCTGAGAATGAACAAGTGCCAAGTATAAATAGTCTGGAAAGCATAGGGTTTACAGCAGCAGAAGAAAAATCAACAGGTCCAAGCCTTTGGGCAAGAGGTAAAACAGGGTAATCACCCAGGGGTTTAGTCAATACACAATATCAGGCCGCACATCACAAAGTTTTATTGTTGCAAATCATTGATGGCTTACACACGATGCTATTTATTTTAATTCCACATGTCCAGCACCACATCTGTCATTGGTGAATTGGTTTGTGTTTTTAAGATGCTCACATATTACATTACAGCCACTCCATTTCACACTAACAGCAATACTACATAATTCATCGCTGTCACTTCAGGCACTGTTCTGTAGCTGACTTGACCTGCAAAAAGAAAGGCAATAAAGATGTAGAGCAGTGTGGCTCTTTGAAATCTACTGTGTCAAGCCCTGTGGCAACATGCTTTTAGTTCTGAATTTCTTGAGCAAACTCCAGCTCAAGACGATTCTTCAGTGAAAGGCTGAAGAAAAGGAGAAGTTTCTGTCCCTGTTGCCAGTGATTAAAGTCATCAGGCTGCTAGCAACTGTTACACAGATGGACAGGTAATTCCTAGACAGAGGGCTCCACAGTTCTGAAGAATTTTACAAATTCTGAACAGCTCAGAGACATGACCTTCTGCATCCATTAGACAGAGTCTGTTTTAATGGAGGCACATATTTGCCTGTGCAAACTGAAATTGGACAAGGCTGAACATCAGACATCCATCTGTACTCAGGGTCTGACAGCCTGCATTGCAATCACATTTTCGAGAGCAACTATTGGGATCTAAAACATCACCATTTCAACCCAGTCACTGCAGCAGATCAGAGTGTTATACAACAACTCTTTATTTCTATGATTCTGTATAAAGTCAGTCAGACTTTGCACGGATCAGTGTAAACCCACGAAAACAAAACAACGAAAGGAATCTGTAGTCAAGAAAATACTATTGTGTTTTAAACAGCAATACCCAGAATAAATAATTTCTCAAGCATGTGAAAGAGATGGCTAGAGTACTTGTGCCTATTTCCTTATTACTTTGCTGTTTTATGGGACTGCTCATTTCTTCCAGAAGTAAGAGTGCAACTATTTCAAAGCAAAATGCAGCCACAAAGAGAGCTCACCAGAATACCTTACAGATGCTTTTTAGTCTCTTGCATGACAGTTGTTATTAATATTGAAGCAACGAGAAACCAGTGATGTGGAAAAAGTGCATAGAGAGCCTAACATAAATTCACCCATATTTTAGGCAAACCACAGTAACCAACACAATGCCAACTGAGTCTTTCAGGTATAAATTCAATACAGGAGGAAATTATTTTTGTCTTTAATTTCATCTATTAAGAAAAAAATAAAAATAAAACCTAAACTTCTGATGAATCTAGCTAAAACTATTCCAAGAGTTAAAACTAAGCCACGACAATGACTCACAGAGAAAATGGAAATAATTCACTGCTAGAAGACACAAAGCAAAGCACCAGCTGAAGTCAAGTGTCCTGTTAAGATACAAACCCTCTGTCCTGAATGTTAGAATGAAAAACTTAAAAGTTCATCTCAGGAAATGAAAAATTGGTCAGGACAGGCTCAGGATAGAGGACCCACCCATACAGGATTTCATTTCATAGCCTCCAAATAGGAGAATCAGTGTCTCCTAGAATAAGACATCTGCCCTGGAACAGCAGTTTGGGAATGTTTCCCTGATATAGATAAATAATGCCTACTGCTTGGAGTTCAGTATTGCAGCTGGGTAGATTTTAGTAATTTTCAAAAAAGTCTGGATGACTTAATGACGAGTAACAATAACATTTTTAATTACTTTTGACTTAACTTCAAAATTTTTAAGTATTTGGTCAGCTAGAGAATTGAAACTGAAGAAAGAAAAATAAGGTTTCCATGGGAAGAGAAATATGATCCCTCACTCCTGTCAATTACATAATGCAAAAATCACATTAACTGCCTGGTTTTAAACCTGAAAAACCATCCCATTCCCTTGGGTGTTATTCAACTTGTCAATTACTCATGCTGGAAGGGATAAGCAGCTAATTTAGTACCCATCACAACTATTCCAGTGCTGTGCCTGACAAATACATTATCCAGAATAAGTCAATGGGCAAATAATTGTCCGGTCTTGACTTTCTATCAGTAGTTTCATTTAATATCCAAGACCTAATATTTTTATGCCTTCTAACAAAACCTTTGCCCATGTATTTATTTCTGCATAGAACGCATAAGAATAATTATTATCAGTGACAAACAAAAGGAAGAAAGGTATGGGTAGTCACATTCCAATATTAAGGGGGAAAAAACCCTACCAGCACCCAGATAGTGACCTAAATTATTAGTTTTAATCATAAAAAGAATTGAAAACCAAACTATTCTTCTTGAATTAAAATTTACAATTTCTGATATATTTAGAAACATGACTTGAGAATACAAAGGTTAACAGGAGCTTACATTACCTACCACCATTAAACAGCTTAACCTTTTATAGTAATTCAGCACATTTTAAAAAAGTTAAAAAGGCGGATTACTTGGGAGAATAAAGAAGCTGCTCTGCAATGTTCTCTCCCTCCCAACCACCTGGCGGAGAGTTGTGTGCCTACCGATGAAGGCAGCGAACCTTCCAGCTGGAATTGAAACGCCTTCCCAAAGCCCTACAAACCTACCTGTGCCAAAGCCTTGACTCTTTTCTAGATATAGAAGCCTGATGTGGGGAGAGCTAATGGAGGTGGATGGACATGAGATTTGATTCCATACAGTCTGTGAGGACTGTGACAGTAAGTGCACCTCTAAAATGGAACAAAGGTCTTTCAGGGCAAAGGAGTCCAAGAACTGAGTTCTCTGTAGATGGCTCTGCATCTTTTTGGGGCTCCAAGACTTTTGCAGCCTGAATCAAAACCTTTCTGAGGTAGAGCAATAGGCCACTGAAGAGATTCTGCTCATCGTTTCTGATAGAAGATAAAGCAAAAAAACATTCCACGGCTGCTTTTCCCAACTCCAGATTGCACAGAACTGGAAACAAGGGGTGGGGGGTGGGGGTTGTTAAGAAGAAGATCTGTAGAAAATAATATGAGGCAGTGCAAAACTTTTCACAGTGCTTCTCTTCTGACTTCTCCTTCTCCAGACCCCCTCTTTTATGAGAGCAAACACTGCTGGTTATGTAGCTGTGGGCTTAGCTTGCAGAAGTATTCACAACCCAGGACCCTAATGCTGAATTTCCCAGGACTATATAGAAGTCTGTGAGTGCCCAAAGAAAACCCCTCCAAATATAAAACAAAAAGGGACACAGGAATCTGATCAAATACAAACTGACTATAAACATGGTCCCAAAGTGGTACCTTAAAAAAAATAAATTAAAAATTCTTCAGTAAAAAGGTGCAGTGAAGAAGACAAAAGTTTTCTTTTCCTCCTGTTTTTCTTCCCTCCCCACCCCCCCAAAGACTTTGTTTTCCTTTGCATAAAAATAACTTTGTTGGCAAAACTGAATTGTGGGCAAAGTTCTTTAATGGCAAAAGTAGTTTGATTCAATTTTATTTCTGATGCTCAAATTCCATTCCTTCTCTGGCCCTCATATCCAGTCACCATGGCAACAAAAGTGCTGAAAAATCCTTTACCCATTTGATAATCATTTAATCATTTAACAACAAAAGAGACTGGGAATGGGAAAATGGACTAGTGGGAAACACCAAAAGGAAAATAAAATGTGGTATTGATTCATTTTAGGTAACAGTATCTAAAAACCCCAAATCCGCACCCCACCCTCCCTCCGCCCCCCCCCAAAGAAAAACAACCAAAAAACTGAAACAAACTAAAATAGGAAAGGAGAAGGACCAGTAGTAAAGAGAAATGGTCTACAGGATCTCAGTTGCCACAGTGAGAGTAGGTTTAAGCCTCTCACTATGCTCCTTCAGGCACCATAGTGTCTTTTTTTTTTTCTCCCCAAGAGAGTCTGCACGCTGTCTGAAATGTCGTTCTAGTAACTGAAAAAATCCAGGGAAAAATCCAGAAGATCTGTGATAAGAGTCCAGAAGATGAGTAAACAATGTTCGTAACCAATAAAAGCCATGTTCTGGAGTTTGTCTTACTTCTTCCTTTTTGTGAAAGGGAAGGGATCAATTTACAAGGGTATTTCAATAGGAAATCTCTGAAATGCCCAACCTAATCCACTGGGAGGGTGCCCTGACAAAACTCTCTGTCACTTTTAAGCACCAGGGTTTATGCTCCCATGATGACAACAGCAGTGTTGTTGAGCAGCTGGTATAGCCAAAAGAATAAGACCATTCCAGGAAATTTCACTTCAGGGTGAAAACTCTCCTGCCCAGCAGATAGAAGTTTCCTGTAGCTTGTCCTTGTCCCTGACACATACATAAGATGAAGCCCAGTTCAGCTCTGAGGGGCAGTCACTGCTTTGTTCTCACTAAATCTGTCCATGGCATAGAGCTACAGGATGGATGACACATGCAAGAGTGTACATCGAAGGAGGTTTTAGGCAAAAAGACAGATACAGTGGACCGGCAGTGGTCTGGTGGCCAAACAACTGTAGGAGAAAGCCACAATGCTGGATCTCTTCCCCTGCACAAGCCCTTAATATCCACACACAGGACACGCTGCTCTTGCTCTTATCAATAACCCAGATATGAGTTAAATATTTAATTAATTTTTTTAATTTAAAATAATACCCTTCCCCCCCAAAAAAAAAAAAAAAAAAAAAAAACAACCAAAAAAACTAACTCAGCAATCTTTATGAAAGTCAGTCCATTTATCAGAACATCCAGGTCAGCTTTCTGCCCATCAATCTAGATATGGACTTGGAAGCTATCAAGGCAACGATTTAACATACACTTTCCCCTCATGTTGAGATGCAAAACTATATCTATCTTGACAACATTTTATTAACCAGTTCCTTATCTGTTTAAGCTAATTCCAGGGAAATGGAAACTATTTTTAAATCTTGATGCTGAAAGTCAACAGCTCCTGTCTTATTGGTAGCCCATTTGATGTGGGAAACTGCAAATGATCAAATGTTCTTGATGTACCCTTGGGAAAATGTTGCATCCCAAAGAAGGTGGTGAAGAGAGGGAAGAAATTTATGTGACAATCTTGGCTACTCATGCCTGCCAGAGAAGAGCAGCTTTGCTCTTCGGTGGATATTATTGCAAATACCTTATGAAAATATCTTCTGAGTATGCCTGTAACAGGGAAAGGTACAGAATTTTTACATGGCATTGAACTGGTAATTCCTAATGTTTTTAAAATAATTGCTATTTCTCAGTAATAATGTATCTTCAAGCTTTTTAAATTATTTGTGATGATTTCTCTGAGGTGACACATCACTGTGGCATCTTGGCAATTATTCAAACATGTCTCTTAGGTAGGAAAAGCTACATTATTCCCACTGCGAAGAAAGGGAAGAGCACACTACAAGTTTCTCCTTCAAAACTAAAATATATGAAGGTCACTAGTCAAGTCTTGCTTACATTTTGCAGTGCTTTCAACAGAAACTTCCCCCCTTTTTTTTAATAATGGAGGAATGGTGAACATTCATCCTTCTCAGATCTTATCCCAAAAAGGGTCATTTTTAATACATGCTTTCTCTTTCAATAAGGAAAGTTTGAATGTAGGTAAATGAATACAGGTAACACTGACAACCCATTGCCCAACAAACTGAAACACAAAATAGGAAAAGTCCAGAAAAAGGGATCTTTGGATTAACTCTCAGTCTCAAGGAAACAACCAGAAAATACTTGTTTTTGTAGCTGCCTCTAGATTCACATTGCTTCACATTCATTCTGCTTTTATTTCCTGCAATGCAAGGACATGTTAAATCTAAATTCTTGTCCCAGATACTGAGGTGAGCACAATGGCAGACACAGATCCATGGGAATTTTCAACCTGATCTGCTGTTCTTGCTCATATTTATGTAACATTGCTGTTCATAAGGGCTTCTAACAAGGTTTGCTTTAGTACCTATTCCTGAAGCACAGAGCTACAGCACAAGCTTAAACAACAAGCCGTGATGTACCCGAAATAAAAATAACCATTCAAGTAGCTTTCCCCTGCAAGCCCCCATGTGTTCCAAACCTCATCCAAGAATTCCAACTAAAAAAACGTCTCAGTTGTTCCCAAACCCCAGGATAATGCCACCAGAATGTTTATATTCAGTTTTATGCCCATCTGGGCCAAAACCTAATTGATAACTTCCCAAGGTAGGCAAGATACAGTGCAACCTGAGGTTTGAAAACTCTTACAGAAGCCTGCTCTGTGCTTCCCTGAGTGCCAGCCGGCCAAACAACCCTTCTGATAAAACAGACAGGGCGGGAGGGACCAGGCTGAGCACTGACATTTTCATACGCCATCGCAGAGTGGCAGTTCAGGCTGGGACAACCAACATCAGCAAGAGAACATGTGCATAAAATGAGGTGTAATTTGAGTAAATAAGGGCCTTATAACCAGATCAGAACATTATAGGCTGCAGGTGCCTGTGCTGCAGAGCAGTGCAGAAATACACTCCTCAGCCTTAGCTAACTCATTTAACTTATTGCCAGGGTAAATTACCCCAGGCTGCACTCTGTGCTGTGGGGTCTAAAGTGTTTCTATAACCTGAGCTACATTCTTTCAAGTGATTTCTCATCTTTCTGCATGGCATTACATTGTGATATACAGACATTCCTTGCCTTGCCTTGCACACGTACAGGTATCTGTTTAGTAATTAAAATCTCGCCTCTAATTTTTTTTTCTTTTACTTTTCATTTTTCACTTTGACTTTTCTAAAATTTATCCCAGCAAAAAGCTGTGCCGGTTTTCCCAGTCATTCTCTACTGACTCACATGTGTGAGAGGGGAGAGGGAGATTCCAAAACGGAAAATATACTCCTCTTGCAAATAATTAAAAAGAAAATAAAAATTCAAAATTCAGTCTGTTCTGAAAATTTATAAGGTTGGGAAAAAAACCTCAACAGATCTTTATTTGTCTTTTAGGCTTTGTACCTTAAATATTTTCTTTCCACAATCCCAAGCCAAATAAAATTACTAAAAGGTAGTTGGTAATTCCTTACGGATTCATTTGAGTTCAGAAGTCAGAGCCCTCCGTAAATCACCAGATCATGCAGCAGATAGGCTAAAGTCACAAAAAAAGGCAGGAGTACTAATACTCCACACCTGATTCTGTAGCTCTTAAGGAAGAGGACAACAAAAGGGTAAGGAGAGAAATATGAACCACATGGTTAAAACCAAACTCTTAATTCTGCCACGTGCTTCTCTCTTTCTTCCAGCTGTGTTATGGAGCAGACAGAACAAGAAAATCAAGGACAGGCAAGAGGGCAGCAACTCAAAGACAAAGACACCAACATACCTCCTTATGAAATCTGTCTCTTAGTACTACAGGTGTTTTCAGGCACCAGATACTGGGATGTTCAGGCCTTTCATCTAATGCAATCCATATTGGGTCACTGGGTCACTCATATTTTGTCATCGTGTTACAGTTTTATAAAGCCTGTGTGGACTCTACATTACTATTACTGTGATTTTACTATGCATGTGTCATGATGAAATTAACTGGGTACTACACAGAAATGGAAAACTGACTGCTGCTTCAAAGAGTTGGACTCGTTAGTTAGTGCCTGGCTCTATTTTTATGTTGTAACTTTGAGAAATGTTGGGGGAAAAAAACCCTTTTCTGTATTGTAGGCAAATACCATTTTCTATGTATTGAAAGGGAAGCTCTACAAATTAACTGCAGAGAGAAGCAGGCAGTAACCCTCCTCTATACAAATAAATCATAGTCTGTCTTTGTTCTCCAAAGGCAGGATTCACCATTAAGTCCCACTTGGAAAGGAGTGTGCTATCATTTCTTGTGCGAGTAGATGTTTTAAGATGCAGAAAAGGGTTAAAAAAGTTTGGCTTTCTGTCCACCAGCTAGCTTTTCCTTTGGTTTTGTGCAAAGTTCATCAGTTTTAATATTCAAATTTAGGTGACTGTCTTCTATGCTCTCAGACATCCTGATTTAAGTCCCCATGAATTTAGGAATTTAACAGTTAGCACACTGAAGCATCTTTATTCTTGAAAAGGAGCTGGCTGTATTGTAACATGGCAGTTTACCACTTCAGTGGGATAAAATAAAATAACTAAGAGCAAAGACGCCTGATATTTAACTAGTGACATAATTAAATAACTCACTACACTATTATTTTCTAGCAAGACAATTGTGTACTAAAATATAATCAATCATTTCAAGTAAATAGCATTATTCCTACCTATAATTAAAAATTACTCTTCTACATTTAAACACTACCTTTATTTAAAAAGGATCCCATGGTATGAAAAGTATTTTGATGCAGAGTACTACCCATGCAGAAATGTAGCCACTGTTATGAGTGATCCTCTCCAACAGTGGGTTAGACTATGAAACAGGCAGCCAGGGAGAAAGTATGAAGCAAATGAAAAACTTATTAGTCATGTTATTAATCATTTGCCTTTTATATAACATCACAATAATTACATATCGAGTTGGTTCACACAGGTGGAGAACAGAACTCTAGTATTTATATTCACATAAGTTTTTGGAGGCTTTTTTTTTAAAAAGCACTTGCAACAGAATTGGCAGGATTTGATCTCTTACTATATAAAGAAATCCAACACCTGTATATGGTAATATGTCAGAGACACTTAGAAATAAAAGATAAAGGTGAAAAATGCACTTTGTTCTCATTCCTTTTCAGTTAGACAGATTTTCAGCACAGTGAAGTTTTCCGGTTTTATGGATCATGGCTGTGACAGATGAAAGGTCTGTGCAGCACAGAATTTATTTTTCTTGCAGAAATAACATTCTACCAGTTGTGCCAGGAGATGGCAAGTTTTATGTACTTATTTCAATTGAAAACATCTGCACTAGATAATATATGCCACTGGGTCACATGTTAAATAACACTATTATATGTGACTGCATATAACGGCTGTTTTGCATCTTGTTTATAATGGTTTGTAACTAAGCATAATTGTCTTGGATCATTAATTGAAGTTCTGTAAAATTAACCCCTAATGCTTTTATACTTAACTTTTCAGTTAAATAAGGTCTGAATCAGTTACATGCTTGATAGGAGCCATTTCTAGAAATATAACTCAGGAGGTCCCTACATTATAACTCAACTTCAAGATGCATTCTCACAGCATCTGCTTGCCTCCTAAAATCTCAGATGCCAACAGATTTTTCACATGAGAATTTGCAAACCATCCAGTTTTCTGTTTCTGAATACATCAGTACTGAAGGGCTCCTTGCCAAAACCATGTGCATCTTCTTTGAACTGGTGTCTGGAGGGTTGTCTAACCTGGTTTTGAAAACCTGAGTTGCCAAAGCAGCCTAAATCCTGTATGAAGTCTGCAAGAGTGGCGAAATATTGATAGAATGCAAACCTACTCCCACCACCACCAGCATTACCGCTTGAATTTTTCCCATTAGGCACATGCTTGAGCACCTCATTGGAACCTGGGTAGCTGTGGTTATCCACCCAGGCTTTTTTAACCACTGACTTAAAACCTGACATGTCTGAAAATTGTAGCATTTGATCTTAATTAGAAGCTAATCAACTCTGGAATTCTAATGAAAAATTAGCATGAGCTTCATATAATCCCCTCGTTTTAAGTAAATGCTAGAGAAAGCAAATACGAAATGGGAGAAGATGTTTCATGTCTTATTTGTCCTCAGACTTCTAAAAGTTTACAATTACATTCTAGTTATAACAATTAATGGTTTGTTGAAAATCAAGTCTTTTTGGCTTCCCAAATCTCCCTCACTTATGAACTAAATCTGGAGGTGCTTTTCTAGATAAGGGTTACATCAACGTAAGACTGGTGCTTTTGGCGCTCTCCCCAAATATTTGTAGTATTGGAATCCAACACATTCCACTGCATGATAACAGATTATTGGGCTGAGAAAAAAATGAAAACTTCTCAGAAAGCAATGTGTCTCCTATAAACACTTAGCCACAACTCATGAGAACAGGTTTAAAAAACATGGATGCAATCTTCTTCAACACACACTATTAACCAGGAATCTTCTCATCATGATGTATGCACAGCTGGTTTTCTTCTCCTAGTTGAAGGTATTGATGACTCAGTTCACAGTGATTTACTTTCTGGGAAGTCTATACTGAAGCTGATAAAGGCTAATGATTAGAAGTTATTTCAGATAGGCCTACTCAGTGTCTCTGCCAGGGGTAGAGAAAATAGACTGTCCTATGTCTCATCAGTCTAGATCAGTTCTATTCTAACAATTATAGAAATGAAAGGTATAGAACAATGAAATGAGGCACATTATTATAGCAGATGGTCCATTTTAGAACAATACACATACAAGTCTAGAATAAACTGTGGCCTTGATATTCACTAAATGCATTTTCAGACTATTCCAATAGTTTCAGTCGAGTTTCCTTGCTTTGACCAGGACTGCAGACTTGACACAATTTTATGTGTTGGTTGCTTTCTGGATTTAATCTCACTTGTTTAACAGCATTATAACTTTCACTGTCAAGAGTTTATTCATTTATTTTGACATTCACATGGGATACCATTGTAATTGTTTCACTATCCCAATATCCATCACAATGGAACTCAGCAAGATTTTCCCTTAGTAATCTCATTTTATAATTAGGGGTATCATATCCAGTCTGCTAATCAAACTGGCAGAAGTATTGTGGTTACATGTAAATCATTTTGTGTGCATTTCCAAGCCAGCAACCTGTGAAGCCCAGATCCAGCAAGTTTTCAAACACTCAGTGAGTTACTTTTAGAAACTTCATGGTATATATTACACATGGCACCAAAAAGAAGTCTCCCCTAATTTTGAGTAACAAAAAAGATTTTGTTTAGGACCCACAACATGGTTCTCCATTCCCTTCCTCCTCCCAAATCACTTCACATTAAATAATACTGCCTTCATGTTCAATGTATTATATAACACAATGAACCACAATATAACATGTCATAAAATGGGATGGGCAATACTGGAAAACATTTTCATAAATTTATTTAACATTTTCATAAATTTATTTTCTTTCATGCTGGGTACTTGCTGCTATTGAGTTGGATCCTAATTCTAAGTTAAGTTTGGGCAGAACATATAAATAATTCCGGCTTCTTCAGGATAACCCCTCTCAAAACAGACAGCCCACTGTCACATCCCCATACTATTTCTGAGCCATCTGTTGCTGGAATGTTTTGCTTAATGCATTCTTTATGGTGAAAGAATATGCATGCATTATGTTTTCTTTCTTCTGTTCCCTTCCTTCTTATCAGTTGATTCAATAAGAAATATGAGAGTCCTCTAAAAAGGGCAGTAAAACAGTGGGGTTTTTTAATGCTAGTTAGGAATGAGATTTCCTGTAAGATTTGCACGCTCCCTGAAATGAACCAAATATACAAAGAATTGCAGGCTAAGTTAAATGATCCTGATTTAAAAAGTATGATTGCATAGAGGGAGAGGTCTCTGATAATGGTAAGAAGAGGTTCTGCATATATTTAAAACAGCTTCTATCTAAATGCTAAAATGCCATGGAATAACAGGAATGAGGTAAAGGTTGATATCTGTCTCTGAGAGGGACAAACAAGCTGTCATATCTAAACATGAAGGCAGCAAAGATGCTGTCTGAACTATCATGGGCTGTGCCATGACAAGGAAAGGACAACACAATTTATTGGGAATGAAATGCAATTTTACTAACAGCATTTTGGCACCGAGTATGGACCTTTTACCACATCACACTGAATTAAGGGGAATAAATTACACCACCTAATTAAAAAGAATACAGATAATACAAAAGGACAGAGGTAGGGTTAAAGCTGACATTGGAGAGCTGTAATTTGCAACAAAAATCTGGAAATCAACATCCTGCTGGCAAGACATCCTCTAAGTGAATGAGGTGACAAATACATTCGTAGTCAAAAGGGCGCCTCTACATCAGCCAGGACTGGAGCCTAGTATTTTACTCAAACAAGTTTCTAGGATTAGGTACAAAGTCAGAGAGTTCAACAAATTTTTTGTTGGCTCATCAAAACTGAAACTTTGCAAGCAAAGGATTCAGTTTCTACAAGGATCCTCACTTACAAAAGCTGTGGGGTTTTATTATTATTTTTTCTGTTGAGTTATTCTAATTCAAAAGGACTGCTTTGAAAACACTGAAACGCTTGGAAACTTGATTTGAAAAGGATACTGTGCTCTGGGTTCCTAGGAAATTAGGACAAAATTCTGCTGACCCTGCTTAGGTTAGTAATTCAGAAACATTTTTGAGATCTTCAGCACTACATCCCTGTTCAGAATAGGAGCTAGTCCAAAACCTTTTGAAACAGGAAGACCAACTTTTGTTTTGTTTTCCTAAGGATCTTCCACTGTTGCCAGAAAGTCTGTTTTCACACACGGTTGTTTTCCTTCACAGTCTTCAAGTGAGTAAACACTGAACCTCAACAGGAGGCAGCTCTGTCAGAACTGGTTTTGAAACAGGACTGTCTGAACAGAGCTGCTTGTTATCACTTCAGAACAGTGTAAAAACTAGGATTTTTTTGTCCAAATTTAGGGGTTCTCTCTCATTTTTTATTTTATTTTATTTTTCACTAGAGAGCCAAGCATAAACAGATCAAGGATACAGCCAGAACCTTTAAAAACTTCTCATGAAAAAAATGAAGCAACGAGAGAAAATGTTTTTGTTCAAGTCAGCAAGAGTGGATGAGAAGTCAGGTTCAGATTTTGTTCCTCCTACCTCTGTTGAATCTCTTTCCAAATATTTATGTTCAAGCCAACAAGGTCAGTGGAAGGCTTTTTTATAGTAACCATTCAATGAGTGAACACAGGGTTGGGAAGGACCTAAAATGGTGATCTGGTAAACTCCTTTTCTCCAGGCAGGGTCGGCTCTATGTGCACAGTCCTGCTGGTGTCTGTCCAATCTGCAGCAAGGAAACAAACCATTTCTTTCACCATCTCCCAATTAATGTTTTTCCTCACTTTTCTCTAGACTGTCTTCTCCCGATCCAACTCTCTGGTGAACTACAACACCCAAAATTAGGCTGAATATTTTAGCCATGGCCTCAGCATTTCTGAAGAGAATGGCAGAATTACACTAAGTGAGTTGCAAATATGACTTTTGCTTACATCTTCAGTATGGTTTCTTTTTTTGGCTTCCCCTGCCCCCCCCGCCACAAAATCATGAAGCTTTCATATTTATTGTGCCATTAACTACAGCTCTTTATATCTTTTCCCTTGTAACAGGAAAGTGATAGTGAGTGCAACTACGAGACAGAATTTGAGCCCCCAACACTTTCATTGACAGTGAGAAAAAAAGGTAAAGGAAGGGATTAATTTTCAGGTCTCTGATAAAAGAGCAATGTGATCTTCCCATGAAAAGATCACAAGTGAACTATAAAATCACTGAGTTGCAGTAAAATGGAAATCCCCAAGATGAGTTTTTTTTCTAAATCACTTACTTTTCAGGAAATAACAGTGAAACAAAAGAATTCATAGGTCTAGTAATTTTGGCCTTGATAATGTAATTGCCATTACTATTCTGATTCCTAGAGGGTTTGATTTTATGGAGGTGCTGAGTAGCTGCAGTTTCCATTGATTTCTGGTGGAACAGTAAATGATCAGGACTTTTGAAAAATCCATAACCCACTGTGATTCAATCCTTTCTAAAAAATACTACCCTTTTTCATATAACTTGAGAGTTATTTATTTCCCACAATAGGCGTTTTCAATGCAATTGTCCAATAAATAATAAATCACAGAAAGAACATCCTTCAAAACATCTGATATCTAGCAAATACTTTGCATGTCTAGAAAAAGCCTTTTTTTTTTTTTTTTTTTTAAATCTTTTGGAGAGTTGTTTTTTAGTGTCAACAGTCAAAGATTTGTTCTTGGATACAAGCTCTCTGTGTGTGTATGTGTCTTGGCAGAGTTTGGTAGATAATAACATGCAGTCTGAACCTGCTAGAGCACTCAGAGTTTTTAAAAATCACTGGGTCACAGCTCAGCAGGCTGTGCAATACACTGAAGCAGACACCATATGCAGCAGGTTTAGACACTAGAACTATTTATGAAATTGTAAGTGGGCTTTGTTTTTTCTTTTTAATAATTTCAGCATGTGAAATTAGCTAAGAGGAAATAATCCCAACCTTTTCTCTGCTGGGCAGATTAATTTCAAAGTCACATTATTTGCTCTATTTTAGAAATTAAAGTTTGGATCTAAACAGCTGCTGGTGTTGTTTTGCCTTTGGAAGGGTGGGATGAGGACAGGGGAGTTCTGATGCAAGAGAATTAAACATGCTTAACTTCTTTGGCAAAACTGTCATGGTGCTATTAACTACACAGGAAGAAAATAAAGCAGAAATGAAATCAATAGGCCATCATTTGAATAATGCACATTCAAATAAATAATTAGGCACAAAACAACAGGAGTGAGCAAACCTAAACACCAAAAGGGGCCTCAGTGGAGTCTTAAATCAACACTCTCAAACTAAAGAAGGTGCATTAATAAAATTTTAGACATATATTTACATATTTTACATGGTCCCATTAAATAAAATTTACCATGATAGCTGATTTATACCAATTCATCTGATCAATAAGATGAAATTTTGTTTGTGAGAGTTACCAAATCCCCACAGAAAATGGTCTGAGGCCAGATGCATGCTCTGTTCACCATTCTGCAACAAGTGTATTGAACAGAAACATTTTGCCAAGTTCAATTTTTGGTGGCTTTTTTTTTTTATTCTTTTTCTTTTTTTTTTAGCAGGGAGGAGGTTGTGTTCGTTTTTTCCATAAATAAAATATGCTGGTCTTCCATACAGGTTGCTTAAACTATGTCACACTTCTCATAGTTCAACATAAATAATGAATAACCCCAAGAGAAACAGTCCTCAAGAAACCCTTAAACTGTAAGCTATTCATTGGAAACATTCAGAGATTACTGACAAAATAAAAATGGCATTCACAGAAATCAGGAATAATTCATGAATGATTCACAAATAGAAGAAACAGCTGAATTCATAATTAATATTCTTTACTTTCATAGTTCAACTACAAAAAAAACCCGCAAAAAACAACAAACCCTCTATGAATGAAAAGTAGTGACCTGAATTTCTTAGCAATAACCACAGGACACTGTATAATAATCCACAGTATCTTGGGAAAAATAAGGCTAAGTATATGACCAGACATACTGTGAATGTCCAGTTGATTGATATGCTGTTTCTCTTTACTGAATTGTTCTCCGTTTGCATTCTGTGCATTGTTTTCTGGTGAAACCTCAAAAACATGCTTTTTTAGATAAGGTGTAGGGCAGAATTAAAGTAACACTGACTAGATTTTTGTGAATAAAAAAGAACTCTTTCTGAACAAGAATTTGACTCGTTCAAAATGTTCCAAAATACACCATATTACTGATCTTTCCTAAAAAATGAAAAAAATCAGGGTTTTTAAATTAGTTTTACATTTAAATTATTCACAATAAGGTAGATAATCTAAAGTCAAAAAAATATCTTTAGAATGTTTTCCTTCACAAAATATTCCAAAATGCGTCACATAGATCAGGTTAAAAGAAAGAACCTGAAATCTTAGAATTTTTTCAGATTTGAACTTTTCTTACCAAATCTACTTCTAAGAACAAAAGTCAATAAAAATGTCATAGAATTTGTCCTGAAGCTGAGAACAGAAATTCTAAATTCTTCTGCATTTTAAATTTAGTTGAAATGGTCAACTGTAAAGAAATAGCCAAACATCATTTGTTTCACAACAGGAAAATACAAACCAAAAAAACCCCCACAAAACAAACAAACAAAAATCGCAGCGTTCCCACTCTAATGAATATCTGAGTAAATTAAAAAGTTTAGCTTTTAAATTATTTTCTTATGTTTTCCTAATAGGAAAAAACTTGATTCTTTCTTTACTAAATGTATTTACCTATTTCTAATGAGAAAGGGAGGGATATGCACAAGAAGAAAAGGAATGTTTTCCTACAGGAAACAGACATTAAAGATGTCCACTTATTTCAAAACTCACAGTTTCTTAACTAATTCAAAAAAGACCATTCCTTATGTCATCTCTTCCACCATCATCACCAATCTCTGGTGTGAAATTATACCGTAGTGGGGTGATTTTGTCTGGGGTCGAGTTAATTGTCTTCACAGTGGCGAATGTGGGGCTGTGTTTTGGATTTGTGCTGGAAACACGATTGATAATACAGAGTGGGAGGGGACATGGCCAGGACAGGTGACCCAAACTGCCCAAAGGGACATTCCAGACCGTATGACATCATGCTTGGTATAAAAGGTGTGGGGACGGAGAAAGGGGGAAACGTTTGGAGTGATGGCATTTGTCTTCCCAAGTCACCGCTAGGTGTGATGGGGCCCTGCTCTCCTGGGAAGTGGTGAATGAATTCCTTGTTTTGTTTTGCCTGCGTGTGCAGCTTTTGCTCTACCTTTTATCTCAACCCACGAGTTTTTTCACCATTACTCCTCCGACTCTCTCCCCGGTCCCCCTGGTGGGGGAGGCAGTGAGTGGCTGTGTGGGGCTTGGTTGCCACTAGACAGTTATGCTACAACTTTTTTTCATCTTTCTGCATTTTTCCAGTATCCACCAGCTGAGTCTCTACACTGCAAATTTTTAGCACCAGTCTCTACTTCCAGAAGTGCCTTGTGAAAACCCAAATAACACTTAATGTTTTGTGTTCCCTAAAATGCAATAAACTCTACCTTAATTCCTGGGGAGACTGCCAAGCCTGCAGGTGCCTACAATATCTTCAAGGGAAATGAAATGAAGGCATTTTAAAGGAAGGTTGGAAATAGTTTGAATTTTCAGTGTGGAAGAAGAATGGTTAATACGGCCAGCTGACTGTTCTCTTCCAGGGGAAATACTTTAGGGCAGATGAGACCAGATACTTCAGAATTTTGATTTTTATGTGAATTGCTTATGGCAGCTCAGCCTTCAAAGTTTACCTATCTCTTCAGCTTTTACATGTCTTAACATAGAATCTGCATCCTTTCCATCCAGCAAAGCTGTTTTTTAACAAAATAAAAGCATAATCATGGTAGACCTGGTATTGCCATGAGCTTGAGTCTTCTATGACGAATTTTGAAAAAATAAATCTGAAAACAGAAGCTGGGAAAAATTCAGAGTCAAACCTCCTGCAAAGATTAGATTCATCTTGAAGCAGAATAAAAACATTGAACAAGTTCCAAGGAACAAAATGCACTCAGAAATGTCAAAAGGTCCCATTTTGACATAAGCAGTTAAGATATATGGATTTCTTAGAAATAAGTTACTCGGTTACTCAGTTGATTACTCAGTTGTATTTCAGCATTAAACTTCATCTTATTCTCTCAATGCAGTTTTGCCTTCTGTCTCCATAACAGGCTGACAGGACCAAAATAAAGCCAACAACAGCATACATTAGCTAAGGTGAGTCATGCGACTCCAAAAATGAATTAGAGAATACATGTTTGACCAAAACCCCGGTTTATAAAATAATGCAAGTTCTATAAAGGTAAAATTTATCTATGGCAAAATGCTATTTTATATTATATTTATTTCATATTGATCTGAAGGAAAACAGTTTAGATCACTGTCAAAACAAAATCAATACTTGTATGCAGGTAAACTAACATGAAATATAATAGCAATTTTAATTTTAATTCTCCATCAGAAAATTATGACACCTAAAAAGTGCTATCATGTTTTTTCCCCACCTTGGAAATTACACTTCACAGTGGAACACCATTTTGGTGAAAAATTCCAAACTACCCATAGCCAAAATCCATGTTGAGGTACTTGAATATGTTTCCTGAATTCTACAGAGTGGGAATGCTCTGTGCTTCTGCTGGAATGGATTTGTACATAATTTAGCCAGAAGAGACATTCCTATTCATTAGTCTGATGTCCCATATAGCACAGTCAATAGAGATTCCCTGAATTATGTTAGGAGTCTGTTAAAAAACAAATTGCAGGGATGAAAAATTCACCATATTTAAGTTCTTCCAAAGGTTAAATAACCTCACCACTTAGTATTTGTACCTGATTTCTAGTCTAAATATAACCCGTTTTCATTTCCAGACATCAACTCTCCTTATACATTCATCTGCAAAACTGATGAGCACTTTATTATGACATTGCTGTTCCCTATGTAGTTACTTTAAAACTGTGATTTAGTCCCCTTTAGCCTTCTCTTTGTTAGGATAAACAGGTTGAGCCCACTGGAGTCAGACCACAACACATGTTTTTTGAGTGCTTTAGTCACTCTTGTGGCTATTCTTTGACAAGGACATACTGCTGTTAACAAGCAGAATGCACTGGGTCCCTAATCTGGTCACAATTTTGCTACAGAGAAAGCTCCCATTTGGATGTGAGGAGTTTTGGTCTGTAGTGCTCAGTACATGCTCTTCTGGGGAGCAGGGAATTAGGCAGGGCACTCTCTGCTTACCTGCCTGCCTTCCACTTGGTTTCTCTCCAGCTCCTGCCTAAGACGTTCTCTGCATCCATTTAGACCAGGTGTATCCCACAGAGCTTTGGCCTTAACAGCATTCCCATTAAGTCAAAATAAAAGCAATACAAAATGTATAAACTGAGCCATCTCCAATGTGCAGCTTGTGAATGCTCCTTTTATTGCTGTGATTTAAGTGGAAGGATTTGAAATTCAGAACTGAGAATCTCTCTTCCCCCATATTCCTTTATGGGGGAAATCAATGGGTGTTCATTATCTAAATGCTTTTGACAATCAAAGGCTCAACATTACTTTGCTGGTAGAACAGAAGTACTCAATGGTTATTTAAAAATCTTTAACATGGGTATGCAGTTTCTGAGACAGATAACAAAAGATTCACTTACAAAAAAAAAAAAAGTCTTATGCTTTTGGCACAAATATTTCATCTCAAAGCTGGTTTTGCAGTTTCAGTGACTGGTTCCTTGAAATACAGTCAAAGTCCATTCATGTAATTTTCATTCAAGACACTGACAGCTGAATTGCTGTTTTCTTTCTGGATTTCGTAGTGCCTTCTCTGAAACAGACTTCGAAGAAATGGAATTATTAGCCTCCTTGTCACTGACAAGGGCTGATTTGTTACCAGTCAGGAGATACCCTCACTGGCCAAATGGTAACAGCCTGAGACAGTCTCTGTCAAACATCCTCATGTCAGGGAACATGGGGCAGAGGGGAACCTTTCAGACACCTTTTAGTTGGTGGGACAGCTACCTTCCTGATCAATACAATTACGTAGTTTCTTGTCAAAATATGCCATTTTGAACCAAAATCTGGATAAACGTCATCTCATCACACAGAGAGGAAAAATTAATTGCTTTTCCAAGTTTTGAGATTTTGCCTCTGGAAAAAAAAAAAAAGCTGTAGTTTTCGTGTCATGGATCATAAGACACACATGTTGATCTGCCTAGAATTAACAAACCAACTGAGCAACCTGATTCCCTTGGGCCCTGCTCCCTCTGGAAGCTTTGCCCAATTCCGTGCCTTTTCCACATGCTACAGATTTTCCATCAGCATTTTTTTCCTGCTAGTTGCTGAGACATGCTTTTTGAAGTAAAATGAGTTTTTCTTTGAATCCCTTCCTATTTTCCGATAGCTCTGTAGCAGCTTAGCTGCTCATAATGAAGCAATATGAGGTAATTTCACCCATATTTGTAGTCCAGTATGCTAACATGATCTGTTCATCTCTTAAGTGGTAAGTGTAACTGCCAGTCAAACAGTTAATTGAACATAATGATCTCACAAGCTTTAAGAGATTTCATTATGTTAACCCTGAGGGCTTCCATTTTACATTCATTTCTCAGTGTATCAAAATAAAAATTGCTTTACCATAAAGCAATACATTCTCACCACTTCATTGTTAGACACTCTTATTGATCACACTTTTATTTCAAATAAACAGCACCATCCAATCTCTTTGAAGTACTCTTTGTGGCCAGGTTACCTTGGCAATAAAGCTGTGCAGGAAAAGGAGATATTCTCCCTCAGAAAATTTTTATATTCTGAAACCTGTTTGCCTTCTGAAGCAAGCCCCATCTGCAAAAAGAAACAGGACCCTGATTTGCTATCAGTAAGTGAAATAACCTATTGGTTATTTGACAGCCCTGAAATTGCCAATGAAACAGTAAATTGTTTGTTTGGGCTTTTTGTTTGGTTTATTTTTTTTTTAGCAGACTATTGAGGAGGAGGAAAGAGAAAGTGGCAAGAACTGACTCTTTGCTGCAACAAAATCTTATCTGTGATAAATTTTATCTTCAGAGAGTGAGAAAATTCTGACACAAGATGTTTAGTTATAGTTGTTCCAGCTAACTCCACTTGGCAACACATCAAGTTGAAAGGGCACTTAATGAATACTTTGATGGCTTTAATTTCCTCTGTAGCACTTTGGATTTTAGTTGGCCTCTTTAATTCTCATGCTCTACAACAAATAGTACAAATATAAAACAATATCTGGAAGAACTACATTAATATTAAGAACTACTATGCAAAATGTATAGCAGGAAGGAAAAAGTCAGACCAGGAAATTCCTTTCTAAGTTTAAAAAATTCCCCAAACTGTAAAAACTAACGTTATTTCGTGAAATTGCAGAAACGACATTTCTTTCATAAAAATTTAAAACATAATCTTTCAGCTAGAGACTGCAATTCAAAATTCTACCTACATTCAACATTCTAAGTATGTTGGCTTAGCTTGTGAAAACTCTAACATGTCCTCTGCAGTTCTGTTCTACCCATGTTGTATGGGTTAGACACAGCATGCTGACAGAAGTTGTTTTAGCTGGGTTATTCAGAGGAATGGCCCAGCTACCCAGTCAGATGCAGCTACTCAGTCAATATATTGTCTTGCACAACAAAATTCATCCTGTCAATAGGAGAAGAGGCTTTCCTAACAAAGCAAGAAAGCCCCAAGCTGTAGTTTTGCATATCTACATGTAACTATAAGGATCAATAAATTGTATTAATTTCTCTGGAAAAAAAATAAAATAAAATCAAGCTCCGTACAAAATCTTCATGTTTGGGACAGAGCTGGACATGCGTTCAGCTGCGGGGCCCCCAAAATAAGGACATGGACCTGTTGGTTTGAGTCCAGAGGAGGCCACAGAAATGATCAAGGGGCTGGAGCACCTCTCCTATGAACACAGCCTGAGAGAGTCAGGGCTGTTCAGCCTGGAGAAGAGGAGCCTCTGGGGAAACCTTAAGCATCCTTCCAGTACCTAAAGGGGGCTACAAGAGAGCTGGATAGGGAACTTTGACAAGGGCAGGGAGTGATAGGACAAGGGGGAATGGCTGCAAACTGAAAGTAGGGTTTAGATTCCATATTAGGAAGAAATTCTTCACTCTGAGGGTGGTGAGGCACTGGAAGAGGGTGCCCAGAGAACTTGTGGATGCCCCATCCCTGGCAATGTTCAAGGCCAGGTTGGGGTTTTGAGCAACCTGATCTAGTGGAAGGTGCCCCTACCTATGGTGGAGGATTGGAACTAGATGATCTTTAAGGTCCCTTCCAGCTCAATCTGTTCTAGGATCCATGATCTGTAGGTAATTCAGATGAAAATGCCTTTAAATATGCTTACACATGACGATCCAACTGTCAGATAAGTATCCTACATGAAAGCTCCCATTTACCCCCTAGTCTGGGTGGCCAAACATTTTTCAGTCAAATACTGGCATTCAGCAGGAGGTGCAGACATTGATTTACACCCGTATGCTTGATGTAAATTGTATAAACCTGACTAATACAAAACCACATTGCACTCACTTCATGGTTTTTCTTCAGTCAACTGATTTTTTTTCAGTATAAGGTGTTCTGCTGTCTCATTCCAGAGAATTTGAAGGATCTGCAATAAGTCTCTAATAAGTCCAAACAGCTTAGTCACAACCACAGCTTTGAACTAGCTTCATAATGCTCAGCTTGTTTTGTCAAATATCCACAATGATGCTCCAGAGATGCAAGACAAGAGAGAACAATGTGGAATTAACAACATTTTTTAGTGTATGCAGCTACAGAATGCAGCAGATCATAGTTGCTTCAGCAATCACCAGCACAAGTGAATCTTACCTTATGATGTGGACTGATGGAAAGAATAAAGACAATAAATTTATTTACAAAGTTAGTAAAGACAATAAATGCAAACTTATCTCTGAGTTATCATTCAAAGGAAGAAAAATTAATCTACTGAAGGAGACAGAAACAAAAGTGAATTAGGTATGTCATAGTCTATGGTAGAAAAAAAAATAAATTGTTAGGTACCTAATCCAGGAAGGAAATTTTATATCTCAGCTGAATCAGGGTGTACACAGAATGATCAAGCATTGAAGACTATGTAAAAAAAAAATATTAGAAAACACCTCCTTATTAATGTTGCAGAACAGATGCATGTGCCCTATTCCAAACAACAAGGAGTGAAACAAGAAAGTAAATCAATCAACATATGTTTTAAATTTAATTTTCTTGGTAGTCAAGACATATAAATCCAGATAACATGAAGATGAATGCCAACTAGGAATGAGAGCTGCAGACCAGAAGAGCTCAGAAGAGCATCATTGCTCACAGAAACTCTCGTGGAAAAAAGGATATCTAAAGTAGATATTCTCCTTCTCCTTTAGAACTTCACTGGGTTTAGATTGACAGGGTTCTTGTGGTTGGGTAAATATAGTTTGTTATAGTCCAGTGAATTGAGCCAGTTTGGCATGATGGTAAAAATCAGCATTTTGCTGATTTCTGTTTCTGGTTTTGAAGGGGTTTCCTGTAATCAAGAACTGTACATATGACATCCCCACATTAGGGCATAAGTAAAGGTTTAAGTAACATAGCAAGACAACACAAAATCTTCAGCTCACCTGTCCAAAGTCATGCAGAAATTCTGAGATGGAACTGAGAAACAATGCCAATATCTTAATCCTAGTTTACTCACTCATAGATCTTTCCCTTCAAAAATTCTATAACCAGTATTAGTTATCCAGTTAAACACTTTTTTCTCACACAGAAGTGACTCAGTATGCATTTTGGTGTCAAACATATTGTTGCCAACATCAGTGTTGTTATTAAGACAATGAATTGCCTTTGCTAGTTTGTGAAAATGAGGTGAAACTGGTACACTCCCATTATATTATACATATTAAGGGGTCATGTTCACTAAGGCTTGCTAAATCAAGTACTTTGAATATTTATCTACCAAAAAAAGTAAACATATTCATGAAATAAATAATTGTGTAATTAAACCAGTCATACATAATATAATAATTTCTGATTAAGGTCTCAGATATTTTATCATTATTATGTGAATAAAGGGCTTGATGTTGTTACTATCTACTCAGTCAGCACATCTTCCTAATTTATTCAGTGCATTTTACAACTATCCAAATAGCTTACAAAGGAGATTATTCTAGAAAACTCATAGAAGCTGTTTATACAGTGCCCAAGCATAACACGTATGCAAGGCAGAAATCTACTCTAGTTGAACTGTATGAACAACTCACATCCTGTAATGTATTCATCAATGAATCATTATCCCTATTTTATAGCATAGAAACTAAAGCCACAGAGAACATGAAGAAAGCCCTTACAGCAACTAATTCCAAGGTGTCCATTTCAGCTGGCTAACATTGACCCCCTCTTTATAGTTGATGCAGAAAACTGAAGACCTCTCATGAGCAGTAGCATTGCAAATGTACACTGTAAGGCTGCAGCAGAGGAATTCAAGTCCTTAAGAACTAAACTGTTCTTATGCCAGATAAAAGCTCTCATCCAGAATGAACATTTACCTACGGACACAGATAGCATCTGCTTTTATGTATTGGTTTATGTTGTGGTTTTATGTGGTATGTGTTGGAAGACTAGAGACAGAAATTAAAATAGATAGACAAGTTGCATTTGTGGCATAACCTAAAGCACATGTAACGCTCAAGAGGTTTCCTTCCCTGCTTTTCCCTTCTCTGTTTCCTCACAAATCCTCTTTCACTGTCATATAAACTAGAAATGGGACTAGATCCAGGATATTCTAATTCCCAGGGAAAGTTCACCATCACTAGGCTGGGGATTTGATGCTAACTCTCACATTAGCCCAGTAAAATCGCAGTTATATCAAGCAATATGAAACAGCTCTAAGAAGAAAGTTTGAGGGCCTTTCATTTCTCAAGCCATTTGTAAGCAAAGTTAGGGTGGTCACCTACTAGGAAAGAAATATGTTCTTGAACACTGGGTCAGGAAATGAAGGAACAATACAGGCATGGAGCCACAGAGCTATTGGGTGACTGAAGCAACTGCAGAAGACAAGGACAACACTCTCCTATCTTTGGAAGAAAGTCCAAATCTTCTTTGAATTTATCCTGGCACGTTATGCCCATGGAAATGATCTTATGCAGTCATGGTGTTACTGCTTGTCCATTTATCTCTTCATAACTATTTGAATGTGGCCAATTTCTGCCATATTTGACCAGGTGACAGTGGTCTCAAAGGAGTTGGCTTCCTACAGGCTCCATGCAGATAAGAAGCAGAGAAGCAGGACATTTGCCCTTCTCACTGAGTGAGGTGCATTTGAACTCTCCCTTGTGGGGAAGTGGAGCACCCATACAAAGAGAGAAAGGGTACCCAAACCCCTCAAGTCGCAAAGGCGTTTGCTCATGACTCAGTATCAGTAGATCTTGAGCTGGGGGGGATTGAGCTGCCAGCACTGTGCCTTCTGAAACTACCTGTTCAGCTTTCCCCTCAGCCTCAGAGCTGGGATCTCCAGGTGGAGGCAGGCACCTGCCCACAGGCAGAATAAGGCCCTGCACTTTCAAAGAGCAGGGTTCGACACCTGGCTTTTCAGGAGCAGTGTTTTGTTATCTTTGCTTTAGAGGCAGGTGGTACAACAGTAAAGGCAGAAGGCAAAAGGGAAGCAGAGAAGCAAATTAGCTCCAGAAAAACAGTGATGCAATCCCCACTGGACAGACAATCATAATATGTCATTAAAAACAACTGGGATGTTTAAGGGAATTAATTAGTTTACAGTTTCTATAAATATATTCTTGAGTGGCAGGTGTTCTGGCATGCATATGCAAAGCTGACTGCCCAAATACAATTGCAAAACCACCTGCCAGGAAAGAAATCATGTTTATCTTCTGAGAAAATAGATATGTTGCACCAATCTGTTCTTCTCAGGGTAGCATGCATGGCAAACCTCTTAACTCTGTCATGGTCATGCAATTATGGAGTGAAAGGTGGAAATACGAAGAGCTGCACAGAGGTTGAGAATGCACTTTTTCTCCCCCTGACATCCTTGTTATTGATTTTTTTTCTATCTTAAAAAAGGTGATAAATAATTTACTTGCTTATCATAAGACATTGAAGAGCAGATTCCACCCTCTACAGTTACTTCAGTTTTTCACTGATGAGGCTGTGAAGTGATTCGGTTCCCTTTTCAAATATTTGCAAGTCCTTCTGCTGAGTGAAGTCTACATTTCTTTATACCTGTAAATTCTTTTGACTCAGATTCAGTATGCCAAATTGAAACTAAGGTACAGTTCAAAATTCTAGCCTTTAGCATTTAAGCCTATGAATACCAACAATTAATATGCAATGCAAAAACCTCATTTCCTTGTACTAAGAGATGCTATGTTAATTTGATTACAGAATCACAGAATAGCTGGGTTTTGATGAGGTCTTTGGAGATCATCCTGTCCAGCTCTTCCTGCTCAAAAAGGGCCAGTCGGAGCTGGTTTCTCAGGGCTGGGTTTTGAACATCTCCTAGGATGGAGCCTCCACAACCTCTCTGCGGCTGGTTCCACTGTTCAGTGGAAATATTTTGATTTGTCCAAATATTTTTCTACTTGGACTAAAAAAGAAGCATTCTTTTGCTGTAAGACTATTAATTATTGGCAGCAAAAACTACAGACTAGTTGCTGTCAACTGTATCTAAAGTATGCTCAGCTGGATAGCTGAAATCATAGAGCGACTGCACTGTTTTCCACCTTGCAAACAATTTGTTAATAATCCACTAGAAAATTTCGGAAAGTGCAAGGATACCTGTGCATATACATTACACAAGCTGTAAGAACTTTCCAACCATCTGACCAAGAGGTGAACTGCAGGAAGCAGCAAATGTTTTCAGAGTGGTGATCTTTACCAGTCAGTAGTTTTCAGTTTTTATCACTTGTCTTAATCACTCTTGTAACACTCTCTGCCACCAACTTGACTTTTTGTATGTATGTGAATATGTACAGTGGGCAATGCAAGGGAGCTGTAGAACTGTAGCAATGCTTGTAATAATCAAAATCTATCATTTCTATTTAAAGGAAAAATAATCCATCATGCAAAAATAGACAGCATATGACTACAACTCGAATGTCATTCTCTCTGACTTGAGGAAGTGTGCCTTTCTTCTTACATGGTTTGGTTTTCTTACGCTTCCCTCAGGGTAGGGCTGCAAGGTAAGAAGAATCACCAGGTGACACAGAAAGCCAGCCCTGGGCCCACAAGTTCTGATAAATGGAAATCCAGCCAGCTATGCCAAAAAGATTTCTTCATCACACTCCTATGAGAATCTCATTTGCAAAGGAGCTCAGCTTTGACAACTATTACACATGCAATTGACTGTCTTAAGATGTTGTTCTCTCTGCATTATGCTACTTTCTTTTCCATCCCTACTGAGCTAGCCAGTTCTGAACATGGTGCTTGGAGTCCACCTCCCTGAGGAAACACTCTTCTAGGAGGCACTGTGCATTACAGGGCTTCCTTCACAACATAGGAAACCCATCTCTCTGGTGATGGTTGATGTGACCTTTTGTGGGGCTTGTAGGAAATCACAGATAATTAAGGCTAAGCTAGGCTGAGGTAGTATCAGTTTGTCACCCTAGAGAAATAAAAATGCATATTTAATGAAGGAGTATTTGCATTGATATTGAGCTCATAGAAAAACAGACCTTGGAAATCTGTCACCAACTTCCATCTGCCTGTACCTATCAGTTTGTACTTAGGAGGTAGCCTTATTCAGCTTCCTCTCTTCCCTTGTCACTAATACAGAGTACACCTACAGAATTTATTTACAATTAAAATAATAAAAAGACATATCTATGGCTTTAGGCTTCCACAGCACCTTTGAAGACTGTTCAGTTTTGGGTCCCTCACTACAAGAAAGTAATGGAAGTGCTGGAGCCTGTCCAGAGAAGGGCAATGAAAAGGGTCTGGAGGGCAGGTCTTAAGAGGAGCAGCTGAGGCATCTGGAATTGTTTAGCCTGGAGAAAAGGAGGCTCAAGGGAGACCTTATTGCTCTCTACAGTGACCTGAAAGGAGGTTGTAGACAGGTAGGGGGTGATCCCTTCTTCCAGATAAGAACTCACAGGACAAGAAGAAACTGCTTCAGGTTGTGCCAGGGTAGGTTTAGAATGTATATCAGTAAAAACTTGTTCACCAAAGGCGCTGTCAGGCACTGGAAGAGGCTTCCTAGGGAGGCAGGTGAGTGACCACTGCTGGAGCTCTTTAAAAGTTCTGTAGATATGACACTTATGGACATGTTGTAGTGGTGGGCTTGGCAGTGGTATGTTTACAGTTGGGCTTGAAAATCTTAAAGGCCTTTTACGACTTAAAGAATTCTATGATTATATGAATTAATACAATACCAAAAATCCAACACCCTTAATCTAATAATTTCAGTGGGAATGCAACAATGTACAGATGCTACTTCCTTTCCCATGATTGCTGGGAAAAGTTTGTTCTCAGCTTTCTCCAAATACTCTTCAAATAGCTGGCTTTTGTAGCAACCTGTCACCACAGAAAGGCAATTTTTGCCCCCAGGACATGCAGCAATTTCAGTTTGCTCTTTCATAATGAGAAAGCTCCAGTTTAAAGATTACAGCTTCTACAGCATGGCCCAGAGGAGAAATTTCCCCATATATCAAGTCCCATGTCAGAGCCAGCAACTCCAATTTCAGCTCAAAGTGCCCACAGTTTCCAGAGCACTGGGATCACATTTGCCCACACAAAGTGTTTCCCATAATAAACAGCTGCACTCCTCACCAGCTGTGATTTCCAAATGATCTAAAGTTTTGTAAAGGACAGTGCAAACATTTAATATTAAAATGACAGAGGCAGGGGTAACTGCACTAAGGACCAAATCCAAAAGGAAAGGTTGCAGTCTTCTAGGGAGATGATGGTGACAGGGTGGCAGGAACAATATGAGAGTAGAAATGGAGCATGCACTGCTTGCACTGTAGAAGCATTACTGTAAACCTTTCCCACTGAGTACAAGCAGTTGGTGGAAAACCACAACTCCTTTAAATAAACATTAGGTTAAAGGGTTTGAGGACAACCTTTTTCTCCCTTTTGTTCCAGGAAGATTAACCTTTACAAGGCCACTTTAACTAAGTATTATGCTAAGTCCTAAGCAAAATCAGCACTCTCATTTCCATCAGAATCTAGGCAATTTTTTATTTTCATGACTTCCACTACTGCCCTTGAGGAACAGCATTCAAAAGTCCCAAGTTAGCTTTTAAAATCCATTTCCCAGGAATTTAAACTTGCAAAATATATGTTTTTACAGCATTCAAAAAGCCCCGTCTCCTGAATATTTAAATGTAAAGATCCCACCCAAGTATGCTCAATGGGACAAAAATGGCATTTGAGGTTCCATTATCTTGCCAGAACACAAGCTAGACTGACAGTTGGTTTCTATAGTATTAATAATTTATATTTATTAGAACATAGTTCAAATACATTAATATTTTATAGCACAGAGGAAGAAATATCTCCTCTCATTATAGCCTGACCACGCTGTCACTGTTAGTACTCCAAATTTAAGAAAAACAACAGCAACAAAAAACTCTAGTACTGTAAGCATGCTGTTCTGAGGATGTAGATTACTCTCTCTGTTGCCAATAACATGATGGAACCTTAGAGAACAGACTAAGGGAACTGGCTTATAGGCAATTTCTAGACATCTTTACACTTCCCTCTTATATTCCCTTCTAGGTAGGCAGCCAAAAGGCAAGGATAAAATGATACAAGTTGATTACTTTCTGTCCTCAAGGTGTATCCTTTCTTTACCATTCCCCTCTTTCTTACTTTACATTTGTCTCTTTCTAGTTCTTACTGTGCATCGATAAGCATCTGTGGAAGGTAACTTCCCAAACAGAAGTCCTTCTGTCCACAGATAAAGCTTTTCCCAGAGTCACAGGCATGCCAAATACACTTAAGGTCAGCCATCACATTTGCAATAAAGCAATGAAGGCTTACTCCTTTCCTGTATAGTGATCTTACGTTGTCTTAGACAAATATATGTGGGGGAAAAGACATAATTTTTACATTTAGAGGAAGACTAAATTTAGTCTCTGCATGTAGTAATTAGTGGTGCAAATGGTCAGTTAGCAATTCTTCCATACCTTAATAAAATAAAATCTTTGGTTAATTAGGAGGTTAAAACACATAATGAAAACGTGAACTCTGCCAACTGTTCTAATACAGGCTGTTGGCTCATTTATATTGTTAATTGAACAATTAGTATTGCTGAATTGTAAACCGCAGGAGACGGGAGTGGAGAACATGTTCCTGAGACAATGCATTACTCTGCTGGCACCAAATATCTGTGACCACAGGAGACCCAGTTGCCCTCCAGAGTCTTTCAACAACACAGTTGGATTTCAACCATTAGGGAGAAAAATTTAGTTCATAACTGTTTGCATTTTGGTGAGACTGATCACAGTGCACTTCCCCAGCAATCTCCCAGCGCATGAAGCCTGACAGGTAAACAAAGAGAGGAAAGAAAGACAGAATGGTCAAGAGGAATAATGCAACATGTCCAAATCAGCCAGGCATCAAAGCCATCCCTGTCCATGCCTTCTTTTCAGTTGGCAGAAAATAACAGTGTCCCCAAAGCTACTCCAATTGTTGTACATTGATATATATGTCTATGACTATTTAGTGTACAGATTCTAGGCAACTTGCTGAAATGCAAGACTTCTGAACTTGCTGCTTACTACAGAAGGAAAAATAATAAAAATGCATAAAGAAAAAGGAGCAGATTTAGAACGGCTGCTGACTGATGGCACACAAGAGGGACTCTGCAGGGGAGAAGTTTCTACCGAGTTTCTCTCAGCCTAGAATAGTGCATGTGTTGGACTGAAGAGATTCATCTATAAATAGGACCAGTCCCTCTTCTGCATTGATCAGCAGATATAGACATAATCAAGCAATTTAAGGTGGATGATGCATCCAGCAACAACAGAAAGAGAATGTTTTTCTGTCTGAAATAACAGAGTGGGAAAATTGCTCAAGAACAAGTAACTCACAGGAAAGTGTGATTGCTAAAATCTGTGCCTGCATCGACCTTTTAATCTGTCACTCACAGTTCATGTTGGGCACATAAATTAAAGTCATCCAGGAGAAAATTGAACTAGTTTTTTACTCCATTCTTGCTGTTACACACTGGGAATGCCAGTATGACCTGAGAAAAAATGTATTATTTTGATGCTCTATCAATAAAACATCACCACACTGATGGGGAACCATGAATGGAGATGTGTTTC
>JAWWEU010000001.1:18491007-18571696 GCA_035583155.1 Acropternis orthonyx | reverse complement strand
TAGGACCAGTCCCTCTTCTGCATTGATCAGCAGATATAGACATAATCAAGCAATTTAAGGTGGATGATGCATCCAGCGACAACAGAAAGAGAATGTTTTTCTGTCTGAAATAACAGAGTGGGAAAATTGCTCAAGAACAAGTAACTCATAGGAAAGTGTGATTGCTAAAATCTGTGCCTGCATCGACCTTTTAATCTGTCACTCACAGTTCACGTTGGGCACATAAATTAAAGTCATCCAGGAGAAAATTGAACTACTTTTTTACTCCATTCTTGCTGTTACACACTGGGAATGCCAGTATGACCTGAGAAAAAAATGTATTATTTTGATGCTCTATCAATAAAACATCACCACACTGATGGGGAACCATGAATGGAGATGTGTTTCCTTCTCAATATAAAGGCCAAAAAAAAATGGAGAAGGAGAGAGGACACGGAGTTATGCAGTCTCTCTTATCTTGTGACATGGAGCTTGGGACTGGCTGTTAAATGCTTCAACTTACTAAAGCCACCACTGAGTGTCTCCACCTGAACCAAAAACTGAGTTATTTAAGATGACAGTGTCTGATAACATAAGACAAGTCTGCAATTTCTGTTTCACTGCACAACTTCATCTATGTTGAGAATCCAATGTTGCCTGAGCATTGTTTTCCTGAAGAGCATAATAATATTTTATTTTCAGTACTGTGTATCTCTCAAGTTACACAGTAATAACATCACCTATTGCCATGATGAAACATGGCAGCTGCTTAACAGAACACAGTTTACCTTACACAGGTAACTGAAGGCTAACTGGGACTTGCACAGAAATAATTGCTATGGTTTTACATAAAAAATACTGAATGATTTTTCAGGGACAGGGTATGTGAAATCCAGAGTTGCTAACCATATGACACACCATTATTAAGTTCAGGGAAGCAAACCTCAAACAACACATGAATGGAACAATTAAACCATGGAAAATACACATTCTATTGTGCATTCTAAAAAAAAGTTCTCATGATTTCAAAACAGCTGTTAGACAAATTCATGGGATGAAAATCCACAAGTGGTATTCAATACAGAAATAAATATCTCTGTAAAATGGTGTCTGACTGACTCAGAAAGAGCTGTGAATGTGTACCAGGGAGTTACTACAACATGTTTGTGCCAGTCTTGCGTTTCTTGCTAGGTATCCTGTTCATCAGTGACAGGATCCTGGGCTGGACTGAACTTTGATTTGAGTCATACAGCTTCTCTTCCCTTTCTTCAAGGAGAATTCTGCTCTTACTGTTACTAGACATAGAACATTTAATGTGTACAACTGAAACAAACTATGCAAAATCATGTAAAACCATTACTGAAAATACATTAATCACTAAATCAATATTCACCTCTACAGTAGTTAAATTTGTTGCTGTATTTTAAGAAAAAAAACTTTGCAAGTCTAGTGCAGCAAATGCTGATTACTGTATTTTTAATGATGCCCACCATAATACTATGGTTATTACTACCTTACTGCAGTCTGACTGAAATCAGAGTTCAGAAAAACTTCAAAATATTTATTTCCTTTCCTCTCTCTTACTGTGTATTGAAAAACTCCAAAACAATATAAGAATTAAAACCAATGTCTTAACACAGACAAAGATAATAATGTTTCATACTGCACTGTAGCTTCAGACTTTCTCCTTCCCAATGTCTACCAATACGAGGTCCAAAGCAACCACAGAGTTTTGCTTCATTGCTATCTTTACTGTCTGTAAACTCTGAAAACTGTACATGTCATCTATGTAATAATATTTATTTTCAATATGTCATACAGATTAACTGAATGTGACGCACAGACTCATTTAGGTTGGAAAAGACCTCTGAGATCATTGAGTCCAACCTTTGGCTGCTCACCAACTTGTCTATTAGACCACAGCACTAAGGGCCACTTCCTGTCCTTTCTTGAACACCTCCAGGGGTGGTGACTCCACCACCTCCCTGGGCAGTCCATTCCAATGCCTGACAATCCTTTCAGTGAAGAAACTCCTCCTGATGTCCAGACTGAACCTTCCCTGGCTCAGCTTGAGGCTGTGTCTTCTTTTCCTGTCACTAGTTGCCTGGGAGAAGAGACCGACCCCAACCTGGCTACAACCTCCTTTCAGGGTGATAAGGTGTCTCCTGTGCCCCATTTTCTCTATGCTAAACACTTCCAGCTCCCTCAGCCTCTCCCCACAGGACTTACCCTCTAGACCATTCACCAGCTCCATTCCCTTCTCTGGACCTGCTCCAGCACCTCAGTGTCTTTCTTTTAGTGACAGCCCAGAACTGGACACAGCACTCGATGTGTGGCCTTACCAATGCCAAGTACAGGAGGACAATCACTGCTCTGGTCCTACTGGACACTCTGTTCTTGATAGAAGCCAGGATGCCACTGGCCTTTTTGGCCACATGGGCCCACTGCTGGCTCATGTTCATCCAACTGTCAACCAGCACCTCCAGGTCCTTTTCTGCTATGCCACTTTCCAGCCACTCTTCCCCCAGCCTGTAGCACTGAGCGGAGCTGTTGTGGATGAAGTGCAGGACCTGGAACTCGGCCTTGTTCAACCTCGTACCGTTGGTCTTGTCCCATCAATCCAACCTGTCCAGATCCCTCTGAGGAACCTTCCTGCCTTCAGCAGATCAATACTCCCACCCAACTTGGTGTCATCCACCAATTTACTGAGGGTGCACTCAATCCCCTCATCCAGATCATTGATAAAGATACTGAACAATGCGTATGTAGATTTCTTTTAGTCTATTGATCATTACTGTTGCATCTAGCTGGCATACTGAAGAGCTCACAGACACAATGGACATTATTCTCATGTATTCACAGCTGTGATGTATTTGTGAAAATTATCTGCATTAGTGTTAGTCAATCTGGATTTAACTGTTTAGATGATCAGTGTTTAATTCTATAAATTGCACAGAGGCAGCACTCAGTGTGTGACACTTCCTCATACTGAGAAAATACTAGGGAAAATAAATTACACACACTAAAAAGTTTAAGAGTTCTTGGAACACAGGAAAAACTCAAAGTAAACCAGTCTTTTAGATAGTCCTTTAAAAAAATCAATCTTTATGACTTCTGAAAATTGATATATATTAGTTATGAGTCTTATGTGGTATCTTCAATTACTTTTTGTAAAATTTGCCAAGTTCTTTCTTTTTTTTTTTTTTTTTATAATAACTGAAACTGTGTATTTTATGTTAAAATTAGAAACTGTTCCTTTGTGGCCTTTTCAACTTAATTATACATCACAATTGTCTCTGATTTTATATCTATCACAGATTTAACCTCCAGTCTCTCTTTATTACTAGCTAACTATTTACTATCTAGCATAATAATGAAAATGCTAGACAAAGAAACAGCAGAGGCAACTCCAATATTCGCAGCTCAAAATGCTTTCAAGTAGCTCTTTTCTTCTTAAAATTCATTGCTAGATCTAGCAGTATGTATGGAGTTTATTTGAGGATTAGGATTTCAACATTGCAATGCCTTTTGAGTGAGAGTCAGACAATCAGACACCCTTAGTTGCACCTCATCCTGGTATTACCACCATTTATGTCAGCCTGGAATAAATCCAGTAAGTTTAAGGTGGTTATGTAGAATAAGCCAGTGTAAGATAAGAGCAGTTCCTTCCCGGCCCTTCCCAGCTGTGCTATACTTTTTAAAGCTGACTTCACCCTTTCCCCACTGTGAGGCAGCCCACCATGTGAATAAAAACTGTGCTGGTGCTTCTTGCTGCTGTTTACCTTATTCATTTCCCCCATGAGAACCAAACAGTAAAAGAGTCAAACAGCAAAAGAAAGGAAGTGGGTGTGCCATCTGAGGTCTAAATTTCAATAACATAAATGAAGGACAGGGGGGAAGTTTACCAGCCAAATAAATTGCATACTGTCCATCTACAACCAATTGCCTTGAGCACTGGAGACTCCAATTTTGACTGGGAATGATACAATACAAATATTGAAGTCCTTCTCTTACCTGACTGCAGTGTTCTCTGGAGCATTGACTTATCCCTTCTCAACCAGCCATTGCTGCAGTTTTGCATTGTAAAATCTCAACTCTTAAAGAAATACTTTGCTCTAGCAAGCCCATCAGGGACTTGACACCTGAAGTCTCCCTTCTTTTTCCAGGTAGAAAGGGATGGCCAACAGGAAGTTCTCTGAGAAAACCTCTTTAATATGCTCTTCAAAATAGCCTGTATTTGATAAATTTCTGAATGTGATCCAAATAGCTCAATAATTAGCAAAACCAAACAAACCTTCAGGTATTCAAGCCTTTCTCCAGGTCTGAAACAGAAATTATGGAAAAGAATTAAATTTGCCTGTCTTCTGTATAATTCCATTTTTCTTTTTTTTCTCTTTTCTTTTCCCTCCTAATAGTACCTGTTTGTGTACTAAAAGATAATACTTCTCCCTACAAATTTTGTCTCAGAACCAACAACAGTCTGACAGTCTGAGGGGTCTCTACTGAAGACAGAGTTGTGTTCACCTTAGCTAATGAAGGTAGGAAGAGACCAGCTGGACAGCTGGAATGGATTTTAATACACCTGACACACAACTTCATTTTATTTGTTGTATAATTAATCATATTGGCATGCCTAAAACAATAAAGAGACAGCCTTATTTTTCTAATAAATAAATAAATCACATTATTTCATGCAGTCTAAGCTAAGTGAGGTTTAAAATCAGGTCATCCAAGGTGATGCAACAAGAATCTGCTTTCCAAGCTATCTACCTGTTTTGCAAATGCGTATAGCTAAGGAATGGTTCGTGATTGATGACCATTGTCTACAAAGCCATTCTTTCTAGCAGAGCTATTCATCCATTCTTTACAGACAGCACTATTAAAATAGTAGAAATTCTGTTGGTTTAACATTTTGTAGCCTTTGGGGGGATTTACCCGTGATTCATTCAGTTCAGGAAGTCAGGGGGTGAACATCCTATTTTGAGCGAATAGTCTTGCTACTCTAATGTGCATCTGAGTACTCCTCAGGAAAACTGGAGAAAGAAATATTTTTCTTACTCACATATACTTCTGTGTACAATCAACAGGCTTTTTGTTCTGAGCCTTGGTGATGAATGTTCCCATGGCACTCTTCAAAACGTCAGGGGTTTCCTCTAAATGTCCTTGGGCAAATGGCTGATCAAATGTCTTTTCACCAAGGGTGGTGACATTCGGAGTTGTTTGGTTGCTAACTGCTGCCAGAAAACTTACTGCCTTTCACTTGTGGTGGTCTGTTACAGAGATTTTGGGAAACATTGCCCTTTGGGATACAAAAGCACTGAAGAAACATTGGATCAACTTTAAAAAAAAAAAAAAAAAAAAAACCAAACAAAAACCAGCTAGAGGAACACTTGGATCATATTGTAGAGAGAAGTACATGTCAGATTCATATTTGCCTGCTAGCCCAAAGTCAAACAGGTCAAGTCTGGCTTGAAACAGACACAGGAGGTCTGCTGAGATGCTCTGAAGAAATTCTCAGCAACAGGGATGTCTATCAGGGAGCTCATATGAATGAGCTCACCCTCCCCCAGCAACTTGCCATTAATCCTCCTCCTTTACTGTCACTGCAGGAATTACTGCAGCAAAGCTATGATCAAACCTCTTTTGGGAGCATGTCTGAGGCAGAGAGAAAAAAATCCAAAATAAAACCCAGAAATATTCCAGGCTACCAACACCAGGTGACTGAAATTCAAGGGCAGTGCCTCTAAGGACTTCCACAACTAGAATTCAGTCCTTTCCCTACTCCTCTGGTATATAAAACTCCGTATTTCTTATAATATCTCACGCATTTTTATTTTTTTTTCCCCAGGAAAGCAGGAATCTACTATTACCTGCCTTGAACAAAGGGGAATTGAGGATGCAAGCAACTTGCTCAACATCAGCCTTGAGATGGAGTAAACAATTGAGCTCCTAACACCAGAATCACAAATTTTCATCCTAAACCTTAGACCATCATTCCTTCATTTACCATTAGGAATTCACTGAAGATGTAACGGGTACTTACTTCTTGAGTAGGGTGAACTATGTAGGAACGCTCCCTCTTTCCCTGCAGCTTACTGGTAGTGACAGGGCTCAGTATCAAGACAGAAAGATTTGAAAATATGGGTCCCTGTCTGGATTTTGTGTTCTCCTCAGCATAACTCCATATATCCCAACTACACTGACATACACTGCACTTACAGGCAGCAGTGTTTTATCTTCCTTGCTTCTGTGCTGAAGAGGAGTGCATGATGGGAAAATCAGCTTTGTCCCAAGATGCTAGTTAATTCCACCTTTCTGAAACGTCCTTATTTTCTTTCTATGCTTATTTGGGTAATCATACTTCACTCAAGGGCATAGATTTGGAGTGTACAAGTCAAGCTGTGTTATTTTGTACTATGATGCAACGTAATGCAGGGTAAATGCTTACTTCCTCTGCAATACTGCATTTTGAAGCACAGTGCTGCAGCACATAGGTTTCTGAAACACAAGTAATGACAAAAATCATAAAATCAGAAGGTACTGATTCCAACTTAGAAAAGGTTAAAAAAAAAAAAAAAAGAAAGAAAAAAGGAGTGAAGGACAGGGCTGAAGTTATAAATACTGCTGACAGTTTTTTACGGGCATTTGTTGAACTTCCTTTAGATTCTAACATAGTTGATTCTAAAGATAAAATACAGACTCTTTTCCCTGCTTAGCCTGCTATTTCTGCATAGTATCCAATTTCAGTATCTCCAGCAAAGGCATAATCAAACCTGTGATTACCAATGGGGGACATCTAGTCCCACCACATTTTAAGTTGAAGTTTTAAGACCCACTTTACACAGCCTACTGCAACTATGGTTATTCTGCATAAAGATTTCTCTTTTGTTCAAAATCTCTAATTGTTTATAAATGTTTAACTGTAAGAAAACACAAAAAAGCTGGATATTAATACATAAAAAAATGAAAGGCACAGATAAAAACGAGCTGCAAAAATTCTAAAATGATAACAATAATAAATAAAAAAACCCCAAACCTACGCTCTCAGTTGGCTACTGGCAATTAAATAGGTCTCACTACACAGAGATTCCTGCTGGGCCTTTTAAAACCTTCTTCCCTAGGGATTTATCGGTGGACAGAATCACTGCTGAGATGGGTGGCATGTGTTCCCCAATACCCATCTACCCAAGCATACAGTGAATAATTGGCTTCTGTCACATTATTGCATTTTAGCTTCAAAACCCCATGTTGTCCTAATGGGAATAAATGAATGGCTGCTACTGAGAATAAACACTACTGCTCACTTAGAAAATTGCTCAAAATTGGACCAGCCTGAAACAACAAATTTGGAGAGACACTGAGCTTTAGTTTCACTAATTTCTTTGCATGGTTTAATATAAGGCCGTCACCTACAGTGCAGTGAAAACATGGTACCTGCAGCTCTCACACAGGAAATTATGGAATGGATTCTATATCAGCCAGAGACCTGTCAATCTCCCAGCTTCTCACTGAAGACTCAGAGACCAAATATACAGAGGGAAGGTAGGAATTGATAACAAAGGCAACCAGAGGTAAGAATAGCCCCACTATGCTCACCAAGCCCTCTAATCTGACCCTTGCCAAAATATACCTACTGATGTGCTGCTTTGCTGATACTACATTGATACATCACTTTGTGTAAATGAGCTCATCTCTTAAACTGCCACATATAATTTATTCGATAAAATAAAATGCAATGAAATAGCCAAAAATAGTTTTGGACCAGTCTGGCTCCTACGGTGTGCAGTTCTGAAAGAGTAATTTTCAGATTATTATTTTTGCAAGCCTGAGCTATATTGTCTGGATCATCTAGTTGACAAAACATGGTGCAGGAAAATGATATATCCAGAAATTGATCAAAGGCTGAGGGCACACAAATGTCTTCCAAGTTACTCTCCTGCTGTTGCTCAGGGACAGAGTAGAGACGTGTCCTGTTTTTCTCTATGGCATCTGGTTGCTCAGCAATCTGAATCAAATGCCTTGGATCTGAAAATCTACAGCTCCTGAAACAAGTAAACACTGGATTTTTATGAGACTGAAATACACAGATTGAGGAAGTGCTAAATTGCACTATTGGTCCTTGGAGGATCCCAGGGGAGTAGCCACAGAAGCACATGAGTGAGGTGAAAAATTACAGCAGCCTAACATCAAGCAATCCAACATGAAACAAACGGATTCCTATCAAACAAAACCTGTACAAAGTGCATCTCTCTGCTGGATGCAATGTCAAAATGTCTGCTTTCTCCATCCAAAGACTGGCTGACATGTGAAAGCAAATGCTGTGTTTTGCCAGCTGTCCGAGCTACTGAGAAACAGAAGCTGCAGATACTTGGCCAAAGGATTGCTTTTATTTATCATGTCAAAATTTCTAAACTTCATAACAGTTATCCCAAATCCAACTGGACCAAAATTGCTAAAATATCTTCTTATAACCATGTGAATGTAATTTATGTTGTAAAACATTTACTGCCAACAGTACAGCCTCTTTGTAAAATGAATAGATATACAAATAGATCTATTCATATGAAATAATTACATATAAATAGATAGACTGGATTACTTTCTTTTCTCTTTCCATGTGAACAGCCAGGACCAGACATTTAAGATAGATCAAATATTATGTTCTTTTTTTTTTTTTGGCAAATGACACAATCTCTCCAAAACACTCCAAGGTTTTGACTGATTCACTTTACCACTTTATCTTACTTTTTCCATCTGTTGAATGGGAATATTGAAGTACTTACTGTAATTCACTCCTGTAAGTACTTTAAAAACTAGCATTATATTTGGTTCCTGACAAACCTATGCAACATCCTTAAAATCAAAGGCTAGTTTCTTCTATCATTTTCACTACTTTTCCACTACATTTTTTAAATGAGGATGCTCTTCTTAATTTGCTTGTTGTTTGCCGTTCACATAGGTGAATGTTAAACACATAGATTTTTATACATATATATATATATATATATATGTTCCCTATATTTTTATCACCAATGATTCATTACCTCAGAAATTCAAAAAAAAATCACAAATTTAAGATTAGATAAAACTACTGACTCTAGTGGAGTACTTCAAAATCTTTTAGGTGTCTTGCATTATTTGTGTTTGCATATATATTCCTGCTGTCGGGAAGTTTACAGAACTAAATATATTAGGTAACAAACCAGACAAACTAATCCATCATTGGCAATCCTGGAGATACCACACTGAACTGAAGGGAGTTGATTTCAGAATCAGCAGAATTTGGTTCAGTATCTCTAGAATATTTGGAACTGAAGAATGCTACATGAACACTTAATATTACCCATGGCAATAAGAAGCCTTTACAGCCCTGGCTTGGCATATCACTTAAGCATGTGCTTAAAGCCAGGCATGTTCTTTGGGTGTGTTGGTGATTATGGGATCCAATCAGTTGTGCAATGCTGTATATGCGTGGAGGCAAAATATCCTTCCTGACCCCCTGTGGGCAATCATCTCAGCTCCTGAAGCATGAAATTAGAGTGGCCTTATCTTTGCTTGCATACTGTAACTACAAACGTTATTAGCGATCATAAATTTAACAAGCCCTATTTTAAAACCCATCCACAGCATTATTGCATGACTTTTGAAGACAGTCCTTTTGGAGAACTTAAAACTTTTTTCCTTACATCTTTTAATTTCATTTGGGTGAACTGAGGGAGGAAGGTCACTGTCAAATCTGCTGGAATGCAAATATTAACAGTAGTGCTTAGCTCCGTTTCAGCTACCTTAGAACAAACAGCCACTTCCTGATGTGTAGAAACAATAACATTAAAATAAATACCACTCTGTCCTTCCCTGGAGTCTGTGCAGTCTTCAAACCTTACACCCTGGGCAAAGGAATCCTCTAATCCCAAATTATGAAACGTTCTATCTAGCTGAAGTTGCCAACTGGCCAACTTTATATCACTTGAACCCATAATTAAGGTTTGCTTCTCTCTTTGTCTCTTCTTTTAATGGGGAAGTCCACTGCAGCTCTGCAGAAATGGTTAATCACCAGTACAGAGAAATCATCAATACAGGCAAAGATAACTGGCTGCATCCGGAAGACAACAAGACGAAACAAAGACCTATCAATGCCTAATACCTATTAGGTCAACCTTTCTGTTCAGGTATGGATTCTTTGCAAGTCCTACTATCTGAAAGGGGAGAAAAGCTGAATGGCAGTGCTGCCTCCCACACATGGAAAACCTATCTCTTTTGCACAATGAGCAACATGTGTTCTTCATCATCATCCAGATGAGTTTGTACTTTAGCTTGAGGAAAAACAAGAAAGACACAGTGAAAACAAATCCTCCACGACCTGTGGTGGGGCAGAGTGTATTTCTCACTTGACCTTTCTTGAAACCCTTCCCCCAACATACAAGTTCCTACTGTGACTTAAACCATGAGCAGCAGACAAACAGATGTTTAATAGCATCTTTGCTGAAACACTGTGCTAGTCCAGAACTCCTGCTGAAAATGCTACTGGGCTTTATCCTCCCTCCTGTAGGCAGCTGTGCTAAAGGAGATATTGTGAAAGGATTACAGTTTTGCTGCAGGCTCATGAAAGAGAAAAAGCAGAGTTATGTGGGAGAAAGTCCTTTACCGAACATCTCTTCAAATACGCTTCCTGAACAGTCAGATGAGAAAAGACTGGTCTCACTTCCAAGCCTTTTCCAGGATGAATACCCTGAGATTTCTATTGCATGTGAACCTTCAGCACTGTTCACCCTCCTGGCAAGCCCTTCCTTCCATTCTGTTATTGATCTCCATGTCTTTGATAACACTGATTTAGGGAAAACCAGTAAATCAGAAACCTAATGAAGCAGGTGACTTCACTTCGAGTATCTGCAACAGCAAAAATAAACTTTGGTGCAAAATACGTGCAATCAACTGAAATAAAACTAAAGGAAAAAAAAATAGAAGAAAGTATTGGTGGGAGAAAGCTTCAATGAAAATAAAGAAAAAGAGAAAACTGAATTTTTTTTAAATTTCTATGGGATTTCTAATTTTTGTGCATTGGTTAAGGTGGTGAGAGATCAAGAAAATGAGGGTGTGAAAAAGAATAAGATTAAAATTAACTGCTAGGCAGACAAAGCAGAGGAAGTAGAAAAGCAGACACAGAACTTCTCTGCAGTCCTGCTGGATCAACCTCCTGGTCAAGCAACATGGAACAGACATGAATGCATCTAGATTTTCTATGCCTCAGACCGGGAGCAAAACATCTTCTTTTAAAGACATAACACGTATACATTTTTCCCCTCTGAGGAAGAAGGACTTTCTAATGTGGAGGAAGTGCAGGTGCAACAATGGTTCCTAAATGGGCTAAAATGAGATCTCCAGTTGGCAAATGGGTAATGCTTCTTTTCTCTTATTTTTCCCCTTTGCAGGAGTTTCTGAACGTTATTCAAAACTAAATGCATTTTAAGTACATGGATGCACTTATGTGCAAAGTGCTATTGCGTCTCCTTTTTTTTTTCCTTTTGCCCTTCCTTGCTCCTAATGCCACCAAATGATTTTGAGCTGCAAGGCTTTTACATTAATGGAAGCTCCCATTCAGATGAACTTCAAATTATCTTTAGTATGAACACTGAAGGACAACACACACAACATTAAAACTACCTGGATGGTTTCATTTATTCAGGCATCAGTGACATTAGTATATGTAAGAAACTACTTCATATGTTTAAACACTTAAGAAAAGAAAGAAGGCTGGGGTTGGGCAAGAAGAGAGGTCTGCCAACTGGAAGGAAAAACCAGGAGGATGACCAGTGCATTGTGTGAAGCACAATATCAAGAGAAGAGACAGCAGGCTGGCAAATCTAAAACCTATACATCCTTTGTAGTGGTTTCTGAGCCTCACAGAGCACCTCTCTGCAACTTTTCACTCCACGCTAAGCGCTCTCTCGATGCTTTAGTGCGTTTGCATCACCCCCTGAGATGACCTATGTTGTCATGATGGTATTATCAGTACTGCTTTTAATACTAATAATGGGATTTGCCCCATTGTTACAGAGGTCACAAGGGGAGAAGTCTCCTCCTCAAAGCTAAACAACTGCACCTAGAGAAAGTATCAAAGACATGCTGTACCCTCTGCCATTTTGTCCCATTGGAGTTCATTTAATTGGATATTGGGACTGACAACGTTAGCGCACAGCCTGACAGGCAGTGATGGGGCCCATCTGTGGCTGGCAAATGGGACTGATCAGATCAGGAAGGCTGCTGGCCTGATCTCTGGCAGAAGTTCAAAGCCTGAATTAGATCTTGAGGCAACACTTCTACCCTTGTATGATAAAGAGGGAAGTGAATATGCCTTTAATTTGGAGATAGAGCATCCAGGCTATGAAGTTGACAAATATTTACTGCTTTACACAGAAGTGGGCAGAAAATCCCCTTCAAAACAGAATAAGTTATCTTTTTAATTTTTTCTATTTTCCCCCCCTTTTACGGCTTAAGTCAACTGTATATCACTTAAGAGTAAAAAAGTGAAAGTCTGACAAAACAAAAATGGCAAAAAAATACCAGAATGGAGCATGCATGATTTCAGCTTAACAAAAATACCAGCTTGTGAGCAAATACTTTCAAGTAGGAAATGAAAAAGATAAACTGGTATTTCTCAGGCAATTAATCCTGATGCTGTGTCTACATGCAGGGAAAATGAAGAGAGGCTGTTAGGATAGATTGCAACTCAAGCCACAAAAACAGAACAAATAACATCCCTCTACCTTGAGGAAAAAAAATCCACATCTATCTTAGGCTCAGGTGTATGAGATCAGAAGACAATGATGCACAGAGCTAGATTAAAATCAGCCTTTACACACCAGCACACTTTGGTGGTGCTGCTGCCTTACAGGAGACCTGACTTCCAAGGGTTGAGGAATAGGAATATTCCCTTTTTTCTCCCAGATCTTCAGAAAGGCCTCTGCAGGACAGAATGCACCAGATGTAGTTTGTGACTTGACCCCTAAACATCCAACAAAGATGAGCTTAAATATGAAAGGAGGTATCACTCACTCTATGAAGCGAAGGCAAAGTGGCCTTTCTCTCCCTTTGCTCTTTCAGTTTGCAGAAAGCACGATTTCCTGACGAAAACTGTCTACCTGCCCCGAGTGCTCCTACCAGTAACAGAAACTGGTCTGTTGCTGTTGCATAGAGCTCTTCCGAGGTTGCCTTGATGAGTCTTCAAGCCTGAGAATTAAATGGTTAAGCTTCTTTGGCTTTCTAGGTGCTTCTCCTTCTCTCTCCTGCTGCAGACTAGCTGACCACTTTTCAAAGGTGAGCCCAGGAAGACAGAGCATGTGGGAAGGAAGGAGGAGGGGATTGGGCTCCGAGTATTCCCATGACTACACCTCCAGTTTCTTCTTTTCAAAGGCTATGCTATTGAGCATGGAACACCATAAATTCCCCCACATATGCTTACAGGGCCACCTTGTTTCAGCTTGTATTTCATTTGTTTGTTTCTTCAAAAAGACTGACATTATTATGGGAAAGAACATCAAGAGAACAAGAGAAAGTTAAACAGCATCCTGCTCTGAAACATTCTGGTTATGGCAGAGAGCATCTGTGCCGCTGTATTTTAAACAGACATTTGGAAGAGAAGCAGCTTTGACAAGATGATAATTTAGTCCTTTTGACTCCCTCACTTCAAAGCAAATTTATCTGGAAGTTCTCAGAGGAAACAAAGTTTTGCTGAAAAATGACAAATTCTTGACCCTGACCTGTTTTGCTTGCAACAAGAGGGGTGTTACAAGCTTCTGCCAGAGCAAAGTAGTTTTTGTAGGATCTCAGATAGATTCATCCCTGCTTCTGAGTGACTGGGAACCTGCCTGGCAGTTTCTGTCATCAGCTGAAGAATAAGGTCATTCTCAGTTTGCCTTTTTTTTTTTTTTTTTTTTTAATTGGTCTTAAACTGGCACGAACTGTCTGGAAAAAAAAAAAAAAAAAAAAAAAACAAACACCAAACCCCACAAAAAACGCCAAACTGCTCACTCCCCAAAGCAACAAAACAAACCCCTCTCAAATATATGGGGAAAGCAAAACCTTCTTTTGTGAGGTGACCTTGATTTACTTCTTTCTCAGTAAAGAAAATATGACTATACCACCAACACTGGATGTTACTGATCTGAGATCACTTGGGCTTTATCTACACAGGGAACTTGCACACACTTTCCCACTGAGCAGGAAGCAACAATAGAGGTTGCAGTGAATAAGTTCTTTTTTGTCTTTTCAAATAACTTATCGGCTTCTCAGCAGTTGGAATATATTCCTTGGGAAAGAGAATGAAGGACAAACCACTGATATTGCCAACTCCTCTAAATCCAGGACAATGTCTCGCTTGGGATAAATTTGTTGGGAACACACTTGAAAGCAATGAATTAATGCTTATTCACAACCAAACTGAGGATATGCATTTTCATATGTGAACACAAACTAGTAAAGAGAGTAGAACCAGGCAACAATGGACACTAGACTGATTTTCTCATTTCCTGAGTTTGGCAGTATGTTACACATCCCAGGAGCAGATTTGCCACTGGCCTGATACTTCCCTATATATACAATATTTCAGAGAACTCTGCTGAAGTCTTTACGTTTACTGATTTAAATATTTCCCCATTTCACAAATCTCAACTCTGTTTCTCCTGCTTCAATGCCTCACCACTCTATAGCGCATAGTGGCTTACTGCAAATGAAAAATCCCAACCCTGTAAATTGACAGATGCAGAAAAGAGCTATGTCAAATTACTTTTCTTAAAACTGAGTTAATCCAGCCACTCATATTAATTGACTCGAAGTTTTACAGCCTTTGAAGTGGCATCTATCCTCCCTGGAAACCAGTAGCTGCCATTGTTTACCTCCAGAGTGCACCTACATGGGTGTGGGTAAGCTTCTTCTCTGATAGTACTTGTGCTATTCTGATAATTTCTGAGCAGTCCTGGCTCTTGGACACCACACGCTGTTACAACACACTGCAAAGGTAACAGTGAAATTAGCAGACACACGCTATGAAATCTGAAAGTTTCCTCACGTGAGTTGCTCAAAGAGAAACCTTTCCTTTTCTTCTTGTAACGACATGAATGAGAAAAGAAACAAAATTGGCCACAGCTACTCAGTGCCTGATTAACAAAGTACATGCTGCTCCAGCATGCTTGAAGGCTAGTAATTCAATTTAAAGGTGTACATTAGAAGCACATGTTACAGTTGATTCTGTGCACTTTTAATTGGCTTAACTACCAGGTTCACAGAGAGGAGGTGGAACTCTTGCTGAGATGTTCACTCAGCACAGAACGACACGCTACGATAGACTGTCAGTTACAGGGAATGATTCAGAGTTGTATAGTACCCTTTTTTTCCTCAGTGTTGTTTTCTAGTCAAAAACATACCCCTTGCTCTCATATCCATCCCTCCAAGAATCAATGGAAGCAACCTTACACCAGGGGATTTCACAGTGTGTCACAAAATCTTAGGGGAAAAAAAAAAAAAAAAAAGACAAAACATTGTTAATTTCTGACATTTTCCAAAACTTCTGTTCCAAAACTGCACTAATACACTAATACCACATTTTTAAGGAAAAATTTTATGAAGTTTAATGTCTATCATAATTCAGTCATCAATTACAATATCACAGTTTTGCTTGTTGTCTCATTAACCTTGTGTTCCTCACCCTCCACCTCATGAAGTGCACAAGAGTGTTATTATAACCTTGCTGTTCTTTTAATTGCTGTTAACACCTATGGTGATCAAAGCGGTCTCATAATTTTTGGCAGCAGTTTCCAAGCATTCTAACAGACTGCCTTCCACCTGGTTTCACTTCAGAATTCACAATTTCCCTCTATCTGGCAACCCCCACTGTTGCAGCTGCGTTTCTATCAGGGTCACAAGCGCAGCTGGGGTAGAGACATCTTATGCAAGGAACTCCGGTGACTTGGCCAGGTCTTTAAATCCAGCTTTTTCCCCTCACATTTCTTGTCTACCCAGGAAACTCAAAATATCAGACTAAGATGGGGGCTCTGCATTTTAAATGCCTTGCAAGATGCATTTATTTTTTCTTAGAGTAAGACACCTTCAGCTGTTGGAAGCAACGGAAGTTCCACCAGCCAAGACTTTCAGGATCAGCTGGAAGAAAAAGTGGAAAAATGCAGCATCTTGAATTATCTCCCCAGAACTTTAGGCTAGGTAATCGAATATTATCCATTTACCTAAATCTGGAAGCACCACCAAATTTTGGGTTCAGTTTTTCTGTGCATCAAGCTTAATGTACTTGACAGATAAGAAAATAATAACATGCAAAAAGCCTTAACCTACTTCTAAATTGAACTTATGCTAATAGCACAGCTCATTTAAGCTTTTAATTTTACATGTGGAAATAACATATATTGAGTGTTATAAATAAACAGAAGTTATTCAATTTCACCATCATCCTGGACTCTGGAAAGTCTAAATATTTCCTCTGAACTTCTGATGTATCCTTATGGTGTCACCTCTAAACTCCAGGTTGTGTAGAGATCTGAATTGCAATTAATAAGGCAGTATTGTTAGCGGTAGTGTTAATTACTTTGAAATGCTCCAGATCCTTTGCAAAAGTAAATCCAAGTTTGAGTTTTTTTCTGAATATCTCTATATAAGAACTTATATGGAATCGTGTACCTGGCTTTGGATTATAACTCAAAGAATTCTGAAATTTACCACTACCCTTCTGCAAACAAGTTTTGCTGGTGGATGCAGCAAAGAGATTTGCCTGAGACATGAATGCAAGCCAGTTCCCCAGTTCTAAATATCAAAGGTTAACTCTGTAATCTCAGTAAAAATACATATCTGAATATATGTAACAGACACTGCAGTGGAACTCATCCAAATAAAAGCATAAGCACTCTTTTGAATGATAAGGAATACAAAACCAAATACAAACTTTCTAAGATTTCCTGCAAGTGAGCAATTATTTCAAAGGAAGTTGAAGGTGTTCCATAGCCTTGAAAAATCACAACCCGAATTGTACAGAGCACATAACAATGTAGGTGCTGGTATTATTATTCTCTGCCTCAGGAATTTTGACAGAGACAATCCCCAGTGTAGGCTGTTTCAGATTCCAGCCAATATTTCAGGTTCCATCCCATATAATCATATTAGTTATTTAAGTCACTTTCCCAAAATGCATTACCAGTTAATAATTTTGCACTTACAGCTATGTGTCTTCTACTCTTTAAAAGCATGTTAGTGGGATTGAGGGGGCTTCAAGGAGGAAATGTAGCTTCCAGTATTTTACACATTAAAAATATTAAATAAAATGGATAAACACAAAAGTTTCGTGCTGAACTTTCTCAATTCATTGCCATCAGTTAAAAAGCAAACTGAATGCTTCTTCTAATCAACACGTGCCTACAGAGTTCTCTGATTTAACGAAGGTTCCCAGTGTTGTCATAACTTACATCTTCTGAACCACTACAATTGTTTGTAATGCCATCTCCTTACTTAACAGTCCTCTGTAAGGTGACAGTAACAAATCCAAAGCCTTTACTGTCATTAGAGGTGATGACTGCCAAGGACATAGAACTGTTCAAAGTCAGAAAAGGAAGGAAGCAGAGTGAACAGCCCCCAGTAAGACATTCCCCACCAAATGAGCATGAAAACAGAAAATTCAGCCTTTATGTATCTGAATGATTCTTTGGCTCTTCTGAATCTTTGGGTAAGCCAAGCTCTTGCTAATGATCAAATGGAAAATAAGGTGATTGCAGCCTCGTAAATCAGGTTTGCCAGAAAAGTGCTTATGTTCAAGAAAAATAAATACCCATCGCCTGTATATTTAATTTAGTGCTCTCTTTCTTGGTGTTCTACTACTGTAGTTTGCATGTGGGTTCCCACTCAGTGCCAATACTTTCCATGCATCACCGTTAGTGACATGTTGAATTTTGATCAACCTTTCCAGAAATGCAGGAGGCTGAGCTGCCATATGTGAACACAGAATTAGGGTTTAAATGGAAATCATTTTACAGCCTTGATTACATGGCACGTTTGGCACAACCATCAATAATGAATGCTTGCTTAGTTATCCATAGAATTATTATTCAAGCAAGTGGTTTCTGCTACCTCCAAATAAGCTTTTAAAAATCAAATCCATCCTACCTGTTATTTTTTAAATCAGGAATTAACAGACCAAGCCATCAAATGTTTATATGATGAGGATTTTATCCAGTGCAAAGAACAGTTCAATGTATCATCATTCCATGAAAGTCAAAACTAAAGCACTGTTAAACCAGGTTAAAAGTTGACTTGAAAGTCCCTTCCTTCTGCTATGTAATCCGAATGTCACAAACTAAAGCTATAGCTTTTTTTCTTGCTCATTTAGAATCAGAAAATATATATCTATAGATATTTCTAGCAAGCATGGGTAGGCTGAACAGAATACAAAATATGCTAAGTAGTAAAGCACGATAAAGCTGAACGCATGGCCTCTTAGGGCATGCATCTTGAACATCTCTTTGTTTTACATATGGACACATCCCATCTCTTCTGCATGATGTGATCCAAGTAGTCATTTTGAGGTGAAAAAGTAGAAATATACTAACATTGCTATATAACTTGAAAGACACATTTCATTTACTAATTATGTCTATTCCCTTCCAGGCTTTAAAGTTCCAGCAAGGTTATCAGAAATCTTTAAACATGTAAGTCCTTAATTCAGCTTTTTTTTAATTAATGGCTTATTTCCTCATGCAGAAATAGGCTACAGTAATTCAGGTACAAATGAAACTGCCAACAGGCAGCTGCACTCCTTATACTCAGCCAAATACATACTCTGACTCCAGCTTTTTACTGTTATGATTTTGTTTCATAACATCAATACGGCATTTCAGATGTAATGGTCTTTAGGGATTATTACTGAACTTCTTGGGTGGTTATAGCTACTCTGCCTCTGGCTCTGTGACTCCACGCAGACTAAGCAGTGTTCTGCGGCATTCTTTGTAGGTATTCATTTACATGGAACTCACCACATATCTGTGACTAAGGCAGGCAGCCCACAAAAGCAAGTTTCCTCCTTGTCTCTTATCCCAAGAAGAGAATAGATGCGTACATCTTGCCTCACAGCCCCATGAAATCTCTTGTTATCCAGGATTCTCCCATCCCACTAGGCCATCACAAGAGGGAAGAAATTCATAAATTGCTGAAATCAATCTCAGAGGAACATTTTATTTTGCTTGTGCTTAAAGATAGTCCTGGAGGGAAAGGAGGAAGGTGACTGACTACTTTTAGAGTTGTCTGAATGTAGGTGTTTGGGAAAAGGAAACCAGATGAATTTATTCCAGTGTTAGGGTTTAAGTGTCTAATACTTTAAACAGATGGAAAGTTTGTTAAAGAAATTTCCATGCAAAGGAAAATTTCCATGCATCACTTTGCTTTGGACTGTGAGAACTGGATCATTCCAAACTGTACAGTTCTAAATCAGAAATGCTGAATGGCCAACAAAGTCCTTCTCTGAATGAAAGGTATTCAGAAATCTTAGACTTGTTCCAATACAACTTTATTCTAAACTACTTGAGGGTGAAAGACATCTTAAATGCAGTCTGATCGATGCTCAAAACAAGATGAAGCTATTGCCCTTTTCCCAATCTTTTGCATGTTTTATAAGACTCGCTTACCTGACTTCTCTTGACTGAAATGTGTTTAAAAAATCTCTTGGATTTAATTATGAATTATTATTAATGGTTTACTAGAAGGGTTCGTCAATTGGTTCCTCAGTTTTAGGGCACTTCTGTGAAAATTAAATATATGTTGCCAAAAACTCAGCATAAACCATTTGAGCCAGGTCACCTGGAAGCAGCAGCACCAGAATAATCTTGAAGGGGCATATCTGTATTACTGAAAAGGGCCCATGGTTTTATAAAATGATTATAAGCTCTGATTCATAACAGCTGCAGACAAGCTGGGTTAATTTTCTCCCTTTCTCAGCTTGGTTCTGCCCAGAAGAGAAAATCTCTATCTTGCATTCTTTTATCTTCAGCTAAATAAGATGAGATATTCCTCAGGCAGAACAAATAAGAATTAGATTTCTCTGCAAGATGACATGTTGCTGCAGCCAGGTTGAGCCTGAGCCCTTTCAAAAATTCCTCATGAATATTCCCTGTTTACTTCAGAGACTCTGTCCTCCCTTTGTGCTTTATTTTGTCTTCAGTCTGCTGGGGTTTTTTTCTTGGTGTTGTTAAGGAAGTGTGATAATTTAAGTGAGCACATCTCCCTTTCTCTCACCCAAAACTGCTGCTGTAAATTTCCAAGACTCCAAATATAACCCAAATTAACCTGCTTGTTGCAAGACACAGTTTGTACTCTCCATCTTCTTTAACAGTTTCACAGTGGGTTTTCACATAGGCATGTTAACAGACCAATATATACAGGGAGATACCACAGATACTATAAATTAGGTAACCTCTAATCACTAGTATTGGCTTTGATATGCTAGCCACATATAAAATAAAATCCCGATGCTTATAGGAATTCTTTTGACTGACATCAGTTCAGCATCAGTACTGTCTGCCTTTAACACAGTTTGCAAGTAGCTCAGTCAGAAAAATTTGAAACTTATGAGTACTCTCTTTTCAGAAAAAAAAAGCTGAAAATCAAATGCAGTAAATCTTTGTGGGAAAATATTTGCAAGCTCATGACTGAAAGTACAGAAATTGACCAATAAGAATAACAACATTATAAAGCTAACTCACTTTTTTTGGAAAAAAATGGCTTGGAAAAATCCTGTTGCCATATTCTGCTGTATAAAACCAAATCAAAACAATCTGATGGAACTCACACACTTGTAACTGGCAGGAAAAAAAAAAAAAAAAAAAGGAAAACATTGAAACAAAATTTCTTCTGAGTTTCTCTCTAAATAGAAAGAATTTCAGATCTGAGAGTTCTTATTCTACTTTGTTTCTATATATATGGTTCCATCCCATTTAATTTAGCACAAATAGCCATCATTCTTCTAAGCAACAAGGAGGAATGCACATCATCAGAGATAACTTCGCAGAAAACCAGACAAATCACATTATACCTACTTCAGAATACTAATTCCTTAATGTTTATGCCTGTGTTTTGTTACAGACAACTGCCTGGAACCATACCACAATCTAAACTTTAGGGGCCTGCTGGCGCTGTGTTTTCCCTCTGAGAGTTGGGGCTGGACACTCAGCTCGAGAGGGTGACTTTGCTCGCTGAGCTAAGAATGGCACCAGGAGGGAATGATGCTTGAGGCAAATCAAGCGTCACTGTTCTCTGACCCTCAGTGTAGATGTATGACACATGGGACTTTCTGTGAGCAGGAGTGGGTGTGTACACATGCTATGGAACACCTTTCTGGAGATCTTGCCTAGGGAGACCAAGATATATCAGCCCACATGTACAAAGGTGTGAGAGGGAAAATTGATACACACACCATAGATCTTTCCAGTCTTGAGAGCAATGCTGAACTTCTGAAATACCTCTCAGACAAAAGACTGTTCAACTTTCTCCATGCAATTTACATGACATCCACATCAACAAACAACTCTGAGACAGGACAAGAATTGTCTGTGCTCAGTATCAAGGCACAGAGTTGTGGTTCTGCAATAAATGAGATCCAACAGGCCCAAGTTACATGACAAAGCCAGTGTGCTGAGAAAAGACTGCAAAGGAACCTAGACCCTGGCCCTGCACTAGGACTGTTATAAAATGTACTGCTGCCCCATTCCTTTTTCTCACACCAACCAGGTTTCTCCAGATATTAATACTCCAGATTCACACTTCATAACAATCAACAGTGGAAAAGCTGATGATCACATTTTAAACAAACTTGCCTTTTAGAAAAGTAGATTTTAAAAAAAAAAGAAAAAAGTTAATTGCTTTTGGTAGTCTTTTGGAACTATTGGTTCAGATTCTTTTGTTAAAGAATACAGATCCAGTAGAGCAAGAAAAAAAAAGCATGTATCTCAGTAAGAAAGTTGGAGGGGGTTGCAATTGGAAGGAATACAGAAACTCAATTTTGTTTACTTCTGTGATATAAAAATGCACTGGGCAATGGGAACAATTAGACTGTGGTATGGCAGGATTGTCTCAAAAAAAATGTTAAAGACAGAAGGAAACAAAAATCAATGAATTTTCTAGCGGCCCATCCTTGTGTTAGATAAGCACAAGGGACAACATAAGCCTTGTATTCTAATTTTACATGAGCATATCTGACTGGGCAGATTATACCAAGGGAATGAATGAATAACAGACATCAACCTCACCATCCTAAATCTGTACTTGTGCTATAGCTTGCCTTACAGAGTGAGCTTAAATCAAATCCACAAATGTTCAGGGCACATAAAAGAACAAATTAAACTGGAACCCAGAAAACAACAGCACTGCAGTAATCCTACCCAGCTATCTTCATTTTCTCTAGCTTTAGCTTCTATCAGAGCCTCCTTAGGTGCTCTGCAGTGCTCATTTTTGTTAAGAACTTGTTTCAGAGTTGGGATTCCAGAAAATGAGAAAGATTATTCTTGCCCAGGTCTCACAGCACTGCTGGGTGAAAGCTTTGACAGGAATGCTTCTGTCCCTGAAGGACCCAATTCCAATCAGGCAGAGCTCCAAAGCAGCAGGAGACTTAACAGAATGAGGGCAAACCACAGTTATGTGAGAGGGCTTTGTTCCTGGAAAGGTAAAGCTGCAATAATGCCCAGATTGCTCCAGGACAGCAGCCAGAGACTGCACCAGTAGGAACACCTGCAGGGTCATGTAAGAATATTGAAATGGGAGGGGAAATAATAAATACAGATGTGGCTGGGACTCTGCTCTCTCTCCTACCTGGCATATCCCTCAAGCTCAGGAGACCCTTTTCACATGTAGGTGCTTGAAGGCAATTAGCAGCCATTAGTAAGCAGGTGGCAAAGAGGAGGTGAGGGTCCTGGGAAAAGGTACTCAGATTCCAAAGCTGCAGCTGCTGGAGCTGCAGTGATGTTGTTAAGACTCTTGTCACTTTGTCCCTGATCATCAGCAATCATGATCACCTGTTTGCTGCAATCTCCTCATCAGGCCACCTCTTTTGCCCCGAACAGACAGCCTTCTTCTCCTCTTCCAACTACTTCCCTACCTTTTTCATACAAATGATCCTCTCTTGATGAGCAGCCACCTCAGCTGCTCCCCAGACCCTTCCTCTCTTCCATTCCCATCCCTCCCTATGAAGCCTTTGCCTGTCACTCTGCAAGTCAAATGCCATTCTGTAAGAGATTGAAATATTAATGGTTAATGACTCCAAACAATTGCTCTTTGTGGAAGCAGCAGGGTGCTCTGCACCCCCACGGGAGAGGAGGTGATTTTTTGGGTATGTGGTGGCAAGCCTTATATGCCGGGGCGGGGGGAGGTGAACACCCACCACCAGAGGCTACAACCCAGGTTTTGAGCCAGATAAGAAGCAGATCCTTCAAGGTGGGATAGTGCTTTTCATCGTGCCAACTGTCCTCCTTTACAAAACTAGCTCATTTGTAAAACTCCCCTTCCCCCACTCCGGGGAAGGTCACATTCACACAGGACATTCACATTCACATGTAGGCCTGGAGGTATTCATTCTTTCTGATGTCACTTAACTAGCTCAACTACGCTGATGTGAGAAGCAGTTGTCATGTCTCAGAAGGGGTCACAAACCATAAAAGACCCCCAAAAGTGCCCCCAGGCTCATTTCTGAGGCCTTTCACTAGAGGACTGAAAGCTCCAGCTGCCCAGGGGAGTGTTCCCAACTGAACCTGAGCAGATATTAACGCAATGGACTTTGTGTTTTGTGGGCTCCCTCCATCCCTGACGGATCAAGACTGTGACCATCACTTGGACAAGACTACAACCATCACTTTGCAGCAATCAAGTTTCATCATGTGATCCATACTCTTACCTTTTCTTTCTCTTTCTTTTTTATTTCCCCTCATACATTTTCTTAAGTGATATTTCTATGTTTTAATGTTGCTTTATTAATATAGGCAATAATAACTAAAATGGCTATGTATCTACTTTCCATTGCAACCAAATTGTTCTAAAATAAACCCTACACATATATATTTGCAAACACCAGTCATTCACCGTCATTCACTCTAATCTACCTCAAGGGATCTATTAACAAGAACCTGAGTTACCCTCGCCTTCAGGGGCAGGTCATAACACATTCTCTTTCCTAAGCTGCTTATCATTAAACCTTTAGCTGCTCTGAGACAGAACTTTCTCCAGATTTCTACAGTACCAGCCACTGGAGGTGGGCAATGGCCCCATGAAATCCCACTGACCTCCTGCGTTCACAGCACTTCTGTACTCAGTGGTGTTACAAGACTTCTTTTTTAATATTAGGAAATACTAAAATGCTGCTACTAACAACCACTGCCCAGCACATGAGGCGCACAATTAATGAATACACATAAATAACATTAACAAGGCTTTGTGAGTGAATGCAATAAAAAACCACTTAGTTTTGTAGAAAACACACTTCTGGCTATTTGATGGAACAAGAAAAAGTCTATTTTCTTCTTTCACATACATACACTTTACTGCCCGTGCACTACAGAATATATTTACAGCAACTTCACACACCATTTTTAAATGCTATAAATAGTTATCTTAAAATAGCAACTGATGCAATCAAGTGGGATAGCCTAATAATAAAATGGAGAAAGAATAAGAGTAAAAAGTCACATACAGAGTTATATAACCACATACTCTTGTATGATGTGAAATCATTCTAAATATAACTTTGTGATGATTTTAAGAGAGGTATTGACAAGAGACACAGAAAAGGGGTTGTGTAGACCACAGAAGAAAGTTCCCAGCTTCTTTGAAACAGCAAAGTAGGATATACACACATACAGCTACATATGATAAAAACTGCAACACCACCAGGATTTCCAGTGAACTCTGGTGAAGGTTTTGAAAGCATCAGCACCAATTCACTGTCAATCTGCCTCCATGCAGCCTGTCAGTTTGCAGAACCAGGGCCAGATACAAGATGATCAGCAGTCTTTAACCTTCAGAGCAAACATAACACATTCAGGTGCTTTTCCTTCCAGAAACCCTCTGGCATCCATTGGTACCTGTTGGCGAGTCTTTTTCTTATCTAGAAGTGGCCAGTTTTCTATTCACTAGCAAAAGCAATACCACAAAAGTACTCAGCCTGCTGTGCTGTTCCTCTAAGGCCGGCTTTTACTTTCAGTGATAGAAGTCTTAACACTTTCCTCACCTCCACTCCTGACATCTCACCCAGGTGATGTCTTTCCACTTTTCATTTCTCATGTTGGTAATAAGGAATTCTAATTTGTCCCTCCACACCTGGTACCTCTGTTGGTCCAGCTGCCACCAAAGTCCATTACAGTTGCACTGACTGCTCCATTTTGCTTCTTCCTGTATGACTTTTGCAACAGATTTCTCTGTTAACTCCTGGCTAGAAAGGGTGCTACCTTTGTTCCACTGCAGGCTGCCTTAGCATCGAGAGGCTACTGGGAGCCTCCAGCTCCCTCCAAGTGCCTTTTCATGATCAACACAAGGGTTTCCTTTTTATCTCCTCCTGGCACATTCTGCCATTATCAGTCTCAAGTCCACTCTTTGAAACATGGAGACTTCAAATCTGACCTAAACAAGTTTGAAACCAGACTAAAGTGCCAGAGCCCTCTGCCTCTTACACACTTATTTTCGGTTTATATCGTGAAACCCTATCCTTTCAGGCTAGCCAAACCACTCTGCAAGTGAACGTAAGTACTGCAAGATTTTCTTAGTGTTTTTAGCTAAGCCAGATCACGGCTCATTTTCTGTAGCTTGTAACACTTGTGAATCAGTACATTTCATTTTCTGAAGTCATACCAGAGGCTCGGACCTCAGAGAGTTTAATCTCTTTGGAGAATACTTGGCCTTTATGTAAACGTTTAGGTTATAAACAAAGCCTTACGAAGCAATTCATTTGTTTGTGTAAGTGATCTCATTGCTTCATAGCTCCTCTATGCAGTGACTTTGCAATGAATGTCTAATTCTCCAGAGCACTGACAAATGTTTTTGATTGCTTTTCTGTAGCTATTTCTGCTGGGGTTTGATAGTTTTCTTTATCTATCCTATTTACAAGTACTTCTGGTTTGCCCAGAGGCGTCTAGTGGAAACATTAAAAAGTTAGGACAAAGGATCCAGCCACATATTAGTCTGTAAATGAAATGTTTTCCTTGAGCTGAAAATGTTTTGAATTCAGTACAATTTCTAATCATCATCTGGCACAAGAAGCAACAGTCAACACAATCTAATTGTGCACTGAGAATTGTTTGCAGGAAAGTTAGAAATACTAATAAAGATTAAGCTTAACCATAAAAATTATATTACATAAAAATAAATAATGGTCTGCCTCTTTTAAGGGCTAAGGTAGTAATTTTGTTAAAAATAAAAATGCCATCAAGAACATTCTGAAAATATTAGTAACAAACACATAAACCAATCACGAAAAAAAACCATAATAAAATAAGAACTCTCATAGGAGAGGACCTAGATGCTCTGAGGGTGTTTTTTCAGTGGATTCCAAACTCATATAAATATTTGTTATTAATTTAGATCCTGTCCAAACCGTTAGTGACTGAACTGAGAGAATTATCTATAGCAATCAATTAATACCAGTAAATTTCTCTGCTTGTGGACTGTCCATAAATCATTATTCACAGTATATGAATAATCATTTAATCATTTAGAAATACATGTTTTATGCATTATATCAGCCTATGGAAAGCTTGAAAATTATTTGCTGCAAATTCCATCATAGTCCAATATTATAAAATACAACAATATTCTTCTCACAAGTTTTGTCATCCGTTCTGTATATTTAAAATAAAGTTGGACAACTTTTATGTACTAGTTGAAAAACAAAAAAATAAAAAAAAAAGGCAAAGAAAATGTCATGCTGAAAGTTGTTTGCAGTTGCTGTCATAACATCATTAAGTTCAAAGAGAAGCACATGCCTGGGTAGAGGTAATTCATGTATTAAGCATGTGTCTTTCAAGCTACAGGGAAAGAACATCCGTACCTACACTTGCACCAAGATAGAAGGGTAACTACTGTTCAATTTCACATAGTATATAACTGAAACACAGTGAAAATCTAGATATATTTACAGGGATTTTCTTGGACAAGTAGGTGCTTAAGATTGAAATTTGCACACTGTAGGCTTAAAAACAGAATAGTCATGAGGACCCCATTGTGACACATGAGACTCATCTTCCTGAGTTCAGAAAGTGTTGAAAAAGGATGATTACAGATCTGCAGATGAAAGAACTGCCCGGGGCTGTTGTCACTGAGTTCAGGGAAAGCTGTGTATTTGTAAATAATTGGACTACTCCCTGCACCCCTATTTTGTCAAAACACTACTTGAAACATCCACTGCACATCTACAGATAAGACAGTCCCTGGAGTTCTATTCATAATATCTGTCCTTCATTGAATCTAACATTTCTTAACCAGCTGGTCACCTAACTCATGGAAGGGAACCCATACTGGGAGAGAGGACAATCACAAATCCCAAAAGCCTTCTTAAAGTCTACCATGAATACTGAAATGCTTTAGGTAGTACATAAGTTTTATAGCTCTCTTCTTGGATTATTTTTTTTCCGTTTTGATTTTTTGGCAACTCTAAAGTGTAAAAATATACATATTGGGAAAAAAAAAAAAAAAGGAAAAAAAAAGGGGGAGAGAGAGAAGTAGCTGGAAGGGGACTTAACAAATATTCACGGACAAATACCTTCAGACAAATGTGTCCAAGGCATGCTCTATCTGTGTACGTGCTGGGCTGGTAAATCATTTATGTGAAGGCATGGTCACTGGATAGATTTTTCCATTAGGTGCCTGCTCACCACTCATGGTTTAACCCCTGCCAGCAACCAAGCACCACCCAGCTGATCCTTTGCTCCCCAAGGGGGATGTGGGAAAAAGTCAGAAGATTAAAAGAAAACTTGATGGTTGAGATCAAGACAGTTTAAAAGGTAAAGCAAAATCTGCACATGCAAGTAAATCAAAGAATTCATTCACCCCTTACAGGCAGGCAAGTGTTCCAGCCTTCACCAGGAAAGCTGGGATCCATCATGTGTAACAGTGACTTGGGAAGACAAACGCCATCACTCCGAACACCGCCCCCTTCCTCCTTCTTCCCCCCATCTTTATATGCTGAGCACGACGCCGTGTGGTGTGAGATATTCCCCTGGTTAGCTGGGGTTGGCTGTCCTGACTCTGCCCCTTCCCAAATTCTCGTGCACCTCCAGCCCACTCGCTGGTGGGGTGAGTGAGAAGGAGAAAAGGCCTTGATGCTGTGTAAGCGCTGATCAGCAGTGAAACAGCCCTGTTTTATCAACACAGTTTCCAGCACAGATCCAAAACACAGCCCCATAGTAGCTACCAGGAATAAAATTAACCCTACCCCAGCCAAAACCAGCACAATTGTAGAAGAAATTTTCTCACTGAAATTAATAAAATGCATTCATGGCAGTTAAACCAGAATTTCACTCCAGTGTCTTAAAAAGCATATGTGAATATGTTCCTGTCTTGATCCAGCTCCAAGTGCATGGGTGACAGAAGTATTGCAAGAAACCAGCTTGAAATTTAACATTTTTTTTGTTTTTTAAAAATTCACAAATCAGTCTATTTTCCCGGAGAAACAGAACAGGTGTCAAGCAAGACCAGACTCCTTAGCTGAGAAAACATGGCTTAATTATCAAAAATAAAATGATGTAACAGCAAAAAAAACCCCCAACCTTAATCTCAAAGTCCACAAACCAAAATACGTAAATTTTACAAAGCACTGTGTTATTGTCACAACTAAAATGTGATCCATCCCAGCAATTTCCAGGAATTATTGAAAGAATTACAGTTGACATAACTTTTACATTAGGTGTACATAACTGTGGGATAATAATTTTGACAAAGGCTGTGTCACAGTTAAGATGCATTATTGGGGCACTTTCTGAAAGCTGAACATTTATTATCTGGATAGCACTAATTCTATTAGCAAAAGTAGATGATTTTTTAAAAAGTCAAAATGGCACCCTGCTGAGCATATAGTTCTTCAAAAATACTCCCAAACCTCTAAAACTGTGTTAAAAAGGAAAAATACTATAAAAAACACATGGGTCCTTGAAATACACATTGATACACCGTTCTTTGTCATGCTATAACAAAATTCTTTCAATAGGTGATTAAAAGGGATAGGTAATCTTAGTGCTATGCTTAGGAGGGAAAAGGTGACTTGGCTGCCTGGAACATGAAAGAATGCTATAAATTGGATCTAGTCAAGTAGGACAAAAAATCATTCATTAACATATGCACAAAAAGAAAGTACCAAGTTAGCGCTATCATTATTCAAGGAGGTCAAAATTAGTCCTTCATGTACATTCAGTTCATCAGCAATTTATTTGCAAGAACTTCCATGAATCCTAAAAAACCCCCCAGAATTTTAGCAACAGTAATTATCTTGAAAAACTTTATGAAATGTGCATCTTTATGCAATACTCAGCCTTTCTTATTTTAATTCTTTGAAGGAGAAAGTATTCTGTGCTATTAAATGAACAATCCCCCAGTGCCAGTGATGGACAATGGCTAGTCAGGGATGTAAAATGAAGTCCTAATTCTTACCCACTATTACCTGGATTTGCTTCAGTAGTCACTAGACATCATCTGTAATACAAACAGGTAATTTGGATACAGTAAATGAAGGGAGGTTTGTTTGACTAAAATTCTAAGACAGTATTCGTGTGATTAGGAGATGAGAATTAGCACACTGGATTAAACTATTGATTCATCTAATTGATATCCCAGTTCCACAAGGCATCCAAGTGATTCTCAATAATTGAGAAAAGATTACTGCAGCTGGAGTTCTGCAGCTAACTGGACAGCTTGTGCATGGCTGTGCAAGTGTTTTTCCACCTTGAAAGTTTTTTATTCCTTCTAATACAAACACGGAAGCTGTAATGATCCTTAATAAGTCTTTGTATTTAAACACATCTACTAAATAAAAGCAAATGGATTTTGAAAATAACAAATCATATGGATAAAGCACAATCAATTTTTTAACAACAAACAATTCAAATGTAAATAAATGAGATAAAAGACTACAATGAGAATATGTCATTTACGTTAGACAGGTCTACTGAAATGACTATGGCCTCCTCATCAGCAAGGAGTAACTCTGGAACAAAGAAATTCAAGACAACAAAGATTGAGAAACATGGATTGACAGACAAAAAGACTACAAAATTAAATTGAATCTAAATTAAAAACAGAAAAAAAAGGAAAGTATTAGAGTAGGAGACAAAAGGGGTAGTTACACATTCATTGTATGTGGTGTGAGTCAATATTGTTAATTTGCTTACTGACTGGATAAAAGGAAAAGCAGAATTGTCAGACTATAATGTCTTTTTACAAAGCACGATAAATTTATTTCACAAGGAGGGAGGGGAGACATCTAAAGAGAAAATGCTTATTAAGCGTCATTCCTACCAATATCTGGCATGCAGCAAGCCTCCAGACCCAGAAATGGACCATTGTACTTCAGAACTTATGTTCCACCAAAGTCACCAAAGCCCTTCGCACATCCCTCTGAGTGGGGGTAGGAGTGGATTAGATGGATCAAATTGATATTCATGATCTACAGGCAAATAAGCAGAACAGAAGTGTTCTAGTTTTCCTGTGTTGTCTTCACCTTTGTGAAAATGCGACTCCTCCAAGACTTTGGATATCCTTTAGATAATAAGATTAGGATGCTCATGATAGTCAAGAGTCATGTCAGACAAGACTGATGCCAAAGATGACCCTGCAGTCAGCACAGAGAAGGGTAAGACATGCTAGCAAGTGTACCCATTAACACAGTTCCTCAAATTTATGTCTGGGCAGGTTATTTGCTGGCAAGGACAAAACCTCATGGGCACAGGACACAACTCACATCAGGGCAGCTTCAGCACAGTGACTCTACCCAGTAGCATGGCTATCCATAATGAGACACAGATACCACGGAGAAGAATCCAGGTCCTCTTTGTGAACCCCGAAGTTCACTGATGGACTGTGTAAGTGACATGCACTTGTGGGAGAGTAAGGACATTCCTCCATCTTTTGAAAATGAAAAATAGTTGAGAAACGTGGGCAAGAATCACTGAAGGAAGGAAGAGGGGGAAGGGGGGAGGAATCAAACAACCAAGCCACATCTAAAATTTTTCAGTAGGTTTTCCTGCAGGAGGAAATTATCAGATTGGCTATTAGCACAGGGCCCATTTCATCTAGAATTTATTTGCTAGGATGCATACTGAGGCTGCATTATTCCACCTCAGTATTTTTTGAGCTGTGGGTGTTCTGCATGATTAACAAAGACAAATATCATATTTTACCAAGGTTTATTCCATTCTAGGCAATTGGATTTAGTTCATAACAGAGAAAATCAAATACAGGATTAGGAAATGCCATTTTTTCTCAAATACAAGCTTGTCAACATATGGAAATTGTGTAGAAATACATTTAAATGGATATTTGTAGGGTGTTTGAACACAGAATGGTATTTTAATTTTTTTTTTTCAAATATATGACTTCTCAGAGCAAGTAGCTAATAGAGTTGGCAGAAAACATGGAGTACATAAGCAGTCATTGAACTGTGTAATAAAGACACCTTAGTCTCTCCCACACCTTTTCAATGTTACTTTATTTCAGGGTCTTTTAAGGACATTCAGAATTGCACCTCTCAATATCTGGACACTGACTTGTGATATTCTTGAGAGGCAGTGAAAGGGACAGAGCTCTCAGGTGATTTTCACACAACTGGCATTGCCTGTGGTTGAAGTCAGATATTCACCAAAACCAGAAATACATGCAGATTTAGAAAATAACATTATAAATGTGTGCAGGATCTTGGTCTCCATAGTCTGCATATGTATAGGTTATGAAATTTATCTTACCAAGATATCACTGAACCATAAAAGCACCAAAATTTTGTAAGTATCCCGGTTTTATGTTAAAGTGTATTGGTTGCCTAAGACTCAGCTTCTGGGTATACCCAAATCTGCTCTGGCCTTTAGGCCTGCCTCACACACAGATCCAATAAAGATACAAAAATTAAGATGTTCTTTCCTGCTAATACCTCCCACGCTTCCCAGAGCATTTATTGGCATCTGGCAAAAGGCAGATGCGATAGAGCCATTTTTACATCCTACTGTGTGCCATGACCTAGCATTACAGAAGGATGTGGGATACATCCATTCCTCCCCTTCTATATGAACCCACTACAACACATTAGCTAGTACAAAAATCTTGGCAGTACCTGCTGCTGGGTGGAAACACTATTTTGCTTCTTGTTAAAATAGTTTATCTATTAAAAAAATACAATTCATGAGGCTGAATATGATTACTTGTCTTTAAAGACAAAATCCTTTGCCAAGTCAAATAGTAAAAGACAGTGACTCTAACCAGAAGACAGCTCTGCACTTGCTTCTGCAGTCATTCAGCATTTTGTTCTGCATGGTGGTACAGTTTTCATACCAGTCAGGGATGGATTCTGCTATTTGTCCAGACTTGGAGAACACCCTGTGCATTGCAGACTCTCCAAAGAGGAGATGAGAACTGTGTTTAAATTTGATCAAGAGACAGGGAAGCAAGTTTAACCCTGCAGATCCTGTTCAAGTTTGTTCACAAAAAAGCTATGGAGTAAAAGGGGATTGGAAAGAGGTGTGGGCGGCACCATCTGTTCCTGTTTTTAAAAATAAAGAGAGATTCCCTGCTGTAGATGCCAAGAAAAGGATGTGAGGATCTACTTTACAGAGATGATTTCATTTTGTCACTCTTAGCGGAGAAAGGATCCCGTTGGGCTCTTGCACACTTGAAACTCCAGCCCTATCTTACAATTTCCCATCAGTCCAGTCAGAGTGACTCCCTTGGCTGAGTGTGTTAAAATCAGCTTGCCATGAGACACATACCCCTCCCGGCACAAGGAAGGACCCTGTGCCATGGGAAGAGCTGCAGGACCTCACAGAGTTCAGCCTTGTTCAGCACTAGGCACTGCAAGGCTTGGCATGGTCATGCCCTGTGCATACTTTCTGGGATGCCACTCCCTTTTGGGGAGCCACTGACTGAGGTTGTCCCCTCTGAGAAAGCTGCTGCACAGCACACAGTTAGCAAGCAGCTAACAGCACTGACTTCTAATTATAAGCAGCCCCTGCTGGAGCTCTGTGGGGAGTCTGTCTATCCCTCACCAAATAAGGGGAGGAGGACTCGCCTTTTCTCATTGATGTGACACTATTAGACATGTCCATCCATGCCACTGGTCGCAGTGCCAAGTCTCGATCGGGCAGTTAGAAAAGGCTGCGATTTGCTTTTCAGACATCCCCCTGTTGATGTAAACATCTGCTGCCTTCAGCTACGACAGCAGAAAAGTGGCTATTACAAATCCAACCATGTAAATTCTCAACAGTTAAGCTGCCTGTGCCTCTAACCAGTTGCAAAATAACAGCAAGAGCTGCAGCAGATTTCTTACTATCATATGCCAACTACTGCTCTGCTATAGTGTTCCCGTGTTTCCCTCTGCCCACTTCAAGAGGGTGAGGAGATAAAGAGAACATTCTTCCCCCAACAACAGCAGTGATAAGACTCATTATTACACCCACAACGTCGAAAAATGAAGGTTTTCATAGCGAGCTGCCGCACGCCACGCAAATTAGTTACTATTCACCAATCCTGTTAGTTAACAAATGCTCAGTGTTTCATTAGCTCCCTTGACAGCTACTCCAGGGAAAAAAATTCCTTTGAGGCTGACACAATGAAGCTGGTGTTTCTGCTCATTCTGTGTATGCTACCAAAGGGCTTAAAAAACCCCAAATTCCTGACAGAAAAAGCCTGAAATCCCTGGCTTTTGTCTGAAGAGAGTGAAATACTCCACAGAGAGGGTCAGGAATTGTTAACCTCTGTCGTTAGCACTCCTTAGGTATCAGCAGTAAGCATGTTCCCTAGAAGTCAGAGCACATTTTACTGTATATCATCCTATCATTGTAAATTTTATTTAAGTTTCAGCTAATAAAAGAAATAAGCACAGCTTCCAAGAGGGAGGAGAGGGAGCTTGAATTTCACACATGACACTATATTACATTTTTAAAAACAAGACAATCTGCTCTCTCTAAAGTGCAACACAAAAGCATAAAACAGGGGTTAGTTCAAACTACTTGCAAAATCTGATATTAACTCTAAGAGTTCCATGATTAATGTATAGTATTCTGTCTTACAAATGCATCAATTTTCAATACAATTTTAATTTTTTCACCTCCAGGGCTTGAAGAAATAAATCAATCATTTTATTTTCACTACATTTCCCTGTTCAATATCTTTCTTTTATTTTCTTTATTGTTTCTGTACAAGTAAAAGAAACTTTAACCTTATTAAGACCTTAAAAGTTTTGTATTTCTACAGTAATGCTTCCCATTATTTATCTGAAATAATATTCTATCTTCAGTCAAATGTCTTGCCTGGAAACACAGCTATGACACGCATCCTTCTGAGCTGAACTAACGATGAGAAACTTTCTTCATATACAGCCTCAGAAGGAAACTAAAATCATGAAGGTAGGCTTAGGAAACACATTTCTTTGTGTATTTCTTTGTGTATTCAAGAAAGCACCCTCACAGTATTCTAGGCTACCTCTTTCATGTTTCAATTACCTGTTTTAAAGGACCATCTTCCATATTTGGCCTCTATCAAGAATATAGCATGAGAGAGAGAGAAGTTATGTATTTACTGAGAGTCAAGGAATTATAAATATGCTGTATACTGTTACATACAGGTTTGATATAAGTGTTTCTGGAGTCAGCATGAGACTTTCAGTTGACTTGACGGCGACTGAACTAACGATAACCTAAAAATCTCAGCCTTTAATAACCACAAATGTCACCACCAGGGCTGAAGTTGTATGCATTCCTTTTACTATATGAGACAATAAATATTTCAACCAGTCAGTTTTCTCAATCAATCTATAACTAAATGACCTAGCTTAAAAATTTATCTTCTCTCAGCAGAATGAGGGTAGCTGCCTATACTCACTTACATGGCATCCTGAGATCAATTTGACTTAGTTAAATTTTTCTAAAGCCTGAATTACAACCAAAGCTGTTAGATAAGTTATTAGATAAAATCACAGTCAGCCTTTTGAATGAAAGTGATCAAAGAGAAAAGAGAAGGGTGGAGAAAGGACAAGTAGGCTGGTGACTGAAGATGATCTGGACATGTGTTAAAGACCAGATATTTGAAGGCGTGGAGAGAAAAAGTGAAATTCATGCAGTCTTTATGCAGAGCTAAATTTTAAAATTTTAGACTATAATTTCTGGAGGTTCAGGTGACATACCCCCTTTTTACAATTAATGTTTAATAAAAATATGGGGTAAATTGATAACACTGTATAAAGAAATTTCTCTCTTCTAGCGCTGCAGACTATGCCCATACAGCAAAATGGAGCTGTGATAGTAACAATGTGCAGCACTTCTATGTTAACTTTATTCTCACTATTAAAACACAATGCAAGCAAGCACTTAAGGACAGATTCCTTGAATTCTTGTACCAAAAGCTTGAATTTACACCTCCTGTGTTAAGGTTACATGCATTAGGTAAAGCAGAGCAATTCTCCATAGACATAAGCCCTGAGCCTCTGCAAAATGGAAACTGAATAGCACTAAGGTTGTGTAGTTTTTTGATGATGGCAGAAGAGAGAGTGAAAAGGTTCAAGGAAGATGCTCAGAGTTAGTTCTTAGAAGACTTTCTGCTTGTGTTCATATCCTAAGTTCCAGTTACTCAGCCTGGGCAGTAGCACTTGGAAATGCTACTGTCCAGCTGGTGGTGTGATGTGCTTCTGGCTTGTTTTTAGGGTATGATGAGACATATTTAGATGGCTAAAACTGATTTAAGAGACAGAGTCAAAGACGATAAGGTAATCATAAAAATAAGGAAATTTAGCACTAACAAACAGGTGTATAAAAATTTCACTAAGAACACAAAATCCCCTAGAAGTATCACTACTAGTAATTCAAAAAAGGTGAACTGTATAAAGATGAGAACTGATGGACAGAGGCATAAGGAAGGTCTAAAAAAGTCACAAAGCTGAGTGCTTAGGTGGGTGTCAATGAAATTCAGAAAACAAAGTTCAGCAAGCAGAATTCTTTGTCTCCCTTCATGGGGAATGCTTTGGAGTTCATATGTTGGCTGATAGTTACATCACAAACTATGTGATGAAGACATTACAAAGTGGAGGAACTTGCTGGGGACACTGACTAGAGGGAGGTCACCTGCATTTATTGGAAACAAGAGGAACTCCAAAAGAAAGCAATAGGAAATATTGGAGATCTGGACATCTACTGCCAAGGAACCATTGAAGGACTGGTAATATTTTGTAAGAAGGCTTGTAGGGTGGCCTTGTGTGAAAATACAAAAATGAGCAAAAAGACACAGAGGAAGGGTAACACACTATTTTTCATGTGTACTGGTTTAGGACAATCAATACTGTGCTTACATTTCTAACAAGTGAGTTTTAGATAAATGAGGACAGTGGGGATGTGGAGGTTGTTGTGTGTCCCTTAGGAGACTTTTAAAGAGGAGACACGACCAAAAAACCCTCATAGGAATACTTCTTCCTGGGAAGTATTGACACAGAAGCAAGGAGTGCCTGTAGAACAGGAACCTCAAGGTTTACACTTTATACCGGTCACGCAATTCACATGTTCAAACTGGATTAATCTAAAAATGAAGAGACTCCTGCAGTTAATATGTTCTTGAACAACTGCAAGGCTTCCATACAAACTTCCACAGATGTTACATACAGCAAAATCCTCTCTCAAACACATTGCTGAGGACTGGGGCAGAGGAAAGGTGTTTGGCTCTGCAACACAATTGCTGTATGCTCATGAAATCAGTTTGTCTGTCAGTATCTGTGTAGTGAGGAATGTGCCATTTAACTCATTCACACAAAAGATGGGAAAGGATTATCAGACTTACATTCCCAACTAGTCTGAGACCAATAGAGAGATGGCAAAACACACACACAGTGTGTCATTGTACTGCACATAAAAACACATGGCTATTGTTGGAAGACTAATCTCGGACTAATATGGCCACAGCTATGCGAATGGTTTGTACAGAAAAAATCCAAACTGTAGAACTTGCAATATTAATGCAACGCTACATGTTGGTTTCCTGTGCTTAGGACTTTCTTTTCATGAATATGCAAATTTCATTAACAACTATTCAGACCCTAGCGTTTTGGGGGTGGGGAGGGGAGAGAGGGGAGGGGAGAGAGGGGAGGGAGAGAGGAGCATCACATGTGAGGCTTCCAGCTGCCCTGCAGTGTTCACAGAGATGAGGTCACTGATTATTTACACAAGGAGAAAAAAATGGAGGAAGTACTGGATCAGCAGGTGACACGGAGAAAATCAGGATAACAGTACTAGAACCGTTGCCCATGTGTCAGTAGCAAATTACGCCTGCAGAGAAAAGCCAAAACATTTATCCTGCATTAAAGCCAACCTGAGAGAGGTTTGCATAAAACAATAAAATCTGTGCTTTTCAAAGGAGATTTTAAAACAATAACTTCACGTGCAAATGAAGAAAGGGTCTCATTGCTTGCCTGGTCAAGCTATTACTCTAAAGCTGCTCTCCTCAGTTCAGGATTAAAATTCCTTTTATCTTTGCCTAGATTTAATCTGCAGTATATTTAACAGAATCAGACATTGAAAGTGACTCACTAACAATTAGGCTTCTGCTTCTGAAGAGAGAACTCTTTGAATGTGCATGCAGCAAGGAATGTTTTGACGATGCTCTTTCTTGTAAGATGAAATTTTTAAAAAGATACGTTTCTCTAAAGGAAAATGCAAGAAACTCACTCAGGTGATAGAAAAAAGATGGTTAAACTTCAAATGTACGGAGGAAAGATAATGTTCTGTACAGAATGTCAAAAGCAGCATCATTGAAAAATTAGATTGGAACAATGAATTTTATGCAACCTAATTAAATTAACAATGTTACAAAAATCCAGAAGCTTAACAGCTGTTTCATATTTGAGCTGTGGCACACAAAGCCTCAGCAATCTCTGCCTGAGACAGACAAACACCAGACGAAATTCAAAGCTGCTTCAGATATTTGTATGGTAAATACATCAAAAAAGTAAAATTCCAGATCCATTTGGCTACTCTTCCCTGCATGGTTAACCAGCACTGCTACTAGGATTACCTACATAGTTACCCAGCCATACTGGGAGAAGCCGTGGCACAGCAGCACTCCTGAACATTTACTGAAAATAGTCAAAAGTTGACCATGCTGAGACTAAAGGTTTGCTCAAACAGAGTTTCCAAATCTTCCACAGAAAAAACATCTTCCTCCAGCCTTGTGTTTAAATTCAGTTAAGTAGAAAGTTACAAGGGAATTATGTGTTGAAGTATTTCAGTACCTCCACTTCCTAAGGGAACTACTTAATCAAGAGCTACCAGACGCTCCAATGCCTGCCAATATTGGGTGAATGCGAGCTAGAAATGTGGGAGCAGTGATGGAGACCAGAACTTTTTGTCTTGGGTTCACATGTGACCGAGCTCGCAAGGCAGCACGCTGCCAGACTCAGAACTTGGAGTGGAAGATTCTCCAGTTTTCCTGATTGACCTGCCTTTCCCACATTCAGGAATCTCGGTGGTTACAGAAACCCAGAGCTCCTATACTGAATTACTGCACCTGCTCATGGAGGAATTATTTTTTGTTACTGAGGTTATTTATTTGATCCTATGATTTTAATTTTTTTTTTTACCCCAGGGAAAAATATAGGGCCTATGACTAATAAAACAGGATTCAGACTTGCAACATTAATTTTCCTTTGTGAATTTTATCTATACCCATAGTCCAACTGAACATCTACACCCCTGTGTTGTCAACTGTTTTGAAAATGCGTCTTTTTATTTATTGATTTATATACATAGAATCTTGTGTTCTGCTTCTTTACTGTTCTGGTTTTCCCACTTCTTATCAATCTAATCTACACCTTGCTTCTTGAGCTGAAAGCTCTTTGGAAAGAAAAGAGTTTGTATTTCACAAATATATTTGGTTGCCTAATAAACAGTTTTATTCCTTTTGTGTAGATGTTGGTGAATACAGTGCCCAACTAAAAATTACACTGTATTTAGGTTTACAATTGATGGATTTTTACAACTTGCAAAAGCAAGTTAAATCTTGATTAAATGGAGTGTGTTCAAGTATAGATAAGATGCAATCAACTATGACTGGCTGACTGATTAGGTGAGAAAAAATAGGGAGGGAAGAGGCTGGATCACTTTGAATCTTTTTCTTTTTATTAAGAATACTTTCAAAAACTTTTCAGGGAAATTAGACATCAGAAAAGAGAAGACAACCCTGTACTCAACATAAAACCCAGCCCAGACTTCTAGTAAACATGACAATAGTTAAATGAAAGTTGTCTCAATTTTATGCACAGAACAAGTGTTCTTTAACAAAGTTTCCAAAGCCTTATCCACAAAAACTGGCAACTCCTCTATTCCTTTTTGATGACAGACTTGAGCTTATCTATAATTTATATAAATCAGGAACATTCATATGGCTTTTTCCCAGGCATCACTCATTCCTTATCATACGTTACTTGCCCTACCACGCCCTGGTACAGGGTGACAAAGACAACCATTTGGAGGTCTAATGAAATAAACGTTCCTGCCCCTCTTATCTCATCCTTCTCTTGTTGCTTTGGAAAAGCTACTTGCTCTTGAGCGTGGTCCATGTAAACTATCACCTGCCCAAACAGAAATCAGAGGCTGCCAGTGCCCACTGAAGTATCTGGTTAAGTCCTAAGTAAATTGCTAACCACAGCAAGACAGAATGCTCCTTACTGCCAGGCAGCACAGCACTGAACCTCAGTCTGAAGCTTCTTCAGACAGGAACCCCTACATGCTGCAGAATGATGCAATGTGATTTCACGCATCATGCAATGGCATACCTGAGATCAAAATACAGTTTTCGGCTTGCTCTTGCATATGAGAAGAAACAATGACCCTGGATTGATGAGTGGTTTTAGAGTAACCATTCCCATTTAAGCCTCTGAGGGATATTATGGGGCAGTTTCTGTATCACACTCATAAGACTGTTGCAACATTATGAGTAGAAAGAAGTGTGGCTTTCCCAAAGTTAGAAGAAATTCATTCTATGCAGAAAAGGCACAGAATTTACAATGCACTTCAGCAACAAGCACCGATACTCAAGCAGGTTAGAGGCTGTCCTGTACAAGGAAAAAATAAGGAAAAAAGTTTTCCTATCAATAAATATATATTTAAAAAAAACAAAAGTCTGCTCCAGCTTAGACAAATGTATCTGTGATGCTTCCATAAAGAATGGCTGTCTTCTGTATTCACATTGTTCCAGAGATATTTGAGTGTCATTTATTTGTAAACATTTCTGAACAAATTTGCAAAGTGGTGAATGGGAATAAATGATTAGTATATCACCAAAAGCATCTTCATGGCAAAAAGAAAATGCCAGTCTTTCCCCTGCTACTGTTTCAAGTGCTCTCAAGGTTTGACTAGACACTGCAGGAAAGTAATGTCTTCTGACTTCAGCATGCCCCTCAGGAAATCTGTTGTGCTATAGACAGGAGGTGTTTATAATGATGAGCATTTTCAGTGTCAAATCACAAATACAGCCAGACTGTTGATACTGCAACACATTTCCCCCATCACTTAAAATATGCATTAATTAGAGATTATTAGTATAGTTAATTAGATAATTAGAGTACATTACAGACTGTTATCATTTTAGATGAAGGTTTGTAGCAACATTACATTTTTTCTGTTTTATTCTTTTTAGTTACTGCTGTTACTATTTCACAACTGGATGGTGCCCTTAGACATTGCATTGAGTAAAGGGGAATGCATAAACTGTGTTACTCCATAAACCGCCCTCAGAGGAGCTACCACTCAGAAAACGCTCATGTTCCCCCTGTAAAAGACTGTTAGAAGCAGAGAAACTGCCTGGAGCACCAGAAATGAAAGCAGTTTCTTTGGCTCCAAACATCCAGCCAATCCCACTGTTTTGGGCTGGGGTAGACATGTACAAGGGGAAAGGATGCTGTTTATTCCTCCTTTAAGTCTCTCTGGATATTTGCTTGGAAGCATCTCTGTGATTCCCCCCCACTGAGAAGGATTTATTCATATGTTACATGGCTGTGCAGATTCAAGGAAGAAAATTGACTCCTCCATCTAGCCTGCATGGCTGAGCTAGGAACAAGACACATCAGCCCTAATTTAACTAGTTATTATTACTAAGAAGAACTTACAATGTTACCTTCTCCAGAGGGAATACTGGCAGCGCGAACTCTATCACGAGTCATATTTGTAGAGTGCCTGGTACAATAGTACAACAGTGAGTCACATCTTCTGGGAACTCTCCTGGTAAGTAACAGAACAGTGGCATCAGACACCGGAGTGCAGCTTGCAGGCACAGGCTGCATCATGTTCCATTGCCTTCGGCTTGGGCTACGTTACTCTGATACAAGTTTTCTTCACGCAGTTTGCAGATCACGTCTAAAACAAGATTCCCATTTCACAACTAAAACAAATTTCTACATGCTTTTCTGAATCTCTTAAAAACAATTACATACATAATTCTGATATATCCACAGATACAGAACAGAAAAGTAAAGGCATCCCAAAATTAGACTTGCTTCTATTCCACAGCATCAGTAAAAGTGAATAGCACAGAAAACAACTTGTAACTTTGCTGTTCTAGATTTCCATACATTCCTCTATGTGGTCAAAAATTATCACAAGTCTGACTCTTTTCCTTTTTAAAAAAACTCTTTGCTATATGTGCATTTAATAAGTAATGTACATTGGGCAGACAGATGACCTTGAGCCAAGCTCCTCTGAGAAAAGATGCAGCAGTGGTATATATGAAGAAAAATTGTTAATGATCTATGAGAAGGTTTTTACAAGAAAATGAGGCACTTGAAGCCACTGTGAATGGAACCAGCTGTGACTGATCCAGTGGGATCCAGCTAGTCCAGTAGCTTACTAGCAATGAGAAGAATTCACAGAAATATCAAAAAGTTATCATCACTAAAAGCAAATCACCTGTGGAAGCAGAAAGATTAATCAATACGACTGATTCCCAAGTAAAAGTCACTGGTTTTTATGTGGGTTCTCTCTCATCCTTCTGCCCACTTAAGTTCCTGAAAAATTTAAATTGTGAACACAAGAAAAATATGTCTCATACCTGGAGTGTCCAGAAGTGTCCCAGAGCTCTCCTGAATTTAGCTGCTCTTCCAAAGTCCTTGAAGCAAATTAAAAAAAAAAAAAAAAAAAAAGGAAAAAAAAATCTAAAATTGAGCTGAAGCATGATTCTGTGAAAAGTCTGAGCACTAGGGCTCAGGGCACCCCACATGGTCTCTGATGGGAGAAGGTTAAAGAGGTATCTTTTTATATGACTTCTTCAACAGTCCTTTCTTCAGCAGGCAAGGACAGTCAGCAACGTCATTAAGAAGTCATAAGACAGCAGAGCAACACCCCAAACCATTGCAAGTATTTTCTGCACCGTACCACAAAATAAGCTTGAGACCAACTTCAATACAAAATTCACTGTGTTGTAGCTATGTCACTGGCCATTTAGACAGCATTTTCAGAACAGTAGGCTTTCTTGCTTGATCTTCTCCACTAGTGCTATGGGGTCAGATAAGAGTCCAAGATGTAGACCAAATATAACTGGGCTAACAGCAGCCAAGGACAGTTTCAGGGTACTATGTGAGGTCTCCAGGCTTTTAACCTAAAGCATCTTAGTCAATTGAGTTAGAGAAACTCAGTATTTCCCATTTGGTTACCAGTTCTCCCTGACAGATCTTACTTGTGTTTGCAGTATTGATGATACATCACATACTTATACCATGACATCCCAACGGTGGTCACTTAAATCACTATTAGATTTCACAGAAAATTATTTCTCTCTGAGTGGGGCATTGACATTTCCTTGTTAAAGACTCTCACCCTTAGGGGACTTTCTATCACCAGAGCTATTAACAGTGATCTGGATCTAAATACTGGGCTGTATTATCTGCATCCAGATGGCATAAAAATGGAAATTTCTGTAAGATTCAGGCTTGACCTTTGGATGAAAACCATTCTTTCCCTAGTTACTGCCTGAGGTACTCTGAGGTGTTTCTCTTCAAGCATAAAAGCAAAACGGTGACTTATGATTAACATGAGAGAAAAATAGCTTGCACACAACTCTATGACAGGGTGAGTCTATTTCTATGCCATTATTCTAATAAATCACGATGTTACTACCTATTCATCCTTTCATGGGTAACACGAAACTGGGTGTTACTCCTGCACTCCTGTTTGTGTGTGTGTGTGTGTACGCTTAATGCATATTTCATGACACACTCAATACATTCCACAGTTCTAAAATGCACATGCTGTAGTAAAGATAATCCTTTTGTGGTTAAAATATTTTATCTTTGATTTAGAGGTAAAGCTTCAGTTGCATATTTAGAACAATTTGCTAGGAAGCTAAACCTCCTCTCTCTTGGAAATGACAGCACAAAGCACACGTGTCACTTCATTCCTACTTCAATACTCTTTTTGAGGGTTAACTAGAAGCACAGGTATTACAGCAGTTTTCTGCATAGAGTAAAATTGGCAAGGACCTCTTAGGAATGCAGGTATGCCTTTGTTGTAACCCCCAGTCTTGCTGTCTCAGGCTGTGCTTTAATTTCCCTGGTGGGCTGAGCTGCAAGTGAATTTGGCTTGAAGGAGTGACTAAGAGAATATAAATATGAATCAGGTCCTATTCTTTTGGTAAGTGGAGCCATCTGTTGCCACATTTAGAAAAATACTTTTTGTATGGAAGTCTGTTGATGATGTTACAAAACATGGTCTCATCCACTTCTTTGATGACATGTAACACTATAAATTTGATACACCCGTTGTCCAGATTAAATTTGGAGGGGATAGGATTTTTTTTTTTTTTTTAGGGAAGAGGAGCATCTTTACATATGGCTGCATATCAAAAGCTTGTTCCAGCTCCCACTGAAATTTCTACAAGTCTTTTCATAGATTCCAGCAGCAGTCCTTGAGTCCACATTAGGGTTCAAAATTTTATCACATTACAAGTGAAGCTTTTATCAAATGTTTTCAGTAGGAGTTTGCCTTGCAAGAAGAAAACAAGGCCAGTCTTATGCTCATATTGCCACTGCTGTAGCTATATCAAAGTTATGCATGTGTCATTAGTCGCATCTGCAGGCACCAAACCAGACTTGGTATGCACCACTGTATGACAGGAGTCAATAAGAGTATTAAGCTCTTGCTCAAGATAAATCTTCTAACATTTTCAATTTATTTTTTTTTTTTTTTTTGGGGGGGAGGGGGGGTGGAGGGAGGTTAAGATCATTCTTTTTTTGCAATTTATCTTTAACTAAATAATAAAGAATATGTCAAAAATCCCACAGCCTTTTCTTATAGTTAAATATTTAATGCTGCCTTGTTGGATAAAATGTGCATGCTTTAATATTTTGTTGGAAGTCATAGATGTGGAGACAGAGATCATCTAAATAAAGAAAAGCAACATATTTTTATTACTGCAGATACCTTGCACTAGCAACTGTATATGAAGTCTTCATAACAAGGACTGTGTGATTAAATAACTTTTCTTTTTTCTTTTGCAGCCATTGCAAGTCTCCATTTACTCAAGGAAATTTAAATGTAGAGAAATATGGTTTGTTATATTTGAACTAATTCCACAGTTCATGCTTGATGTTTTCGCTCCATCTTATTCATTTAGGTCCAAGCCAATTAGAACTCAGTTAATTTTTCCAGTAGTGAATTTCTCAAATATCATCCTCCATTTTATATCATCAGGACCATATAACTGTGATTATCTACTGGTAAAAACAAATTTTTGATTAATCATTGGAGACAAGAGAAACAAATTCAAATGTAAGTTGTTTTCTGACGTCCCTTCATTTTATTGAAGAGAAGCATGTGAAGTCAATTAAATGTATTTAGGTCATTTGTCTAGTTAATGTGATTTTCAAAGACCATTTGGTGTATGTGATAATATATAATCAATATAGCCTGCAAGAGCCAGTTGAAGCTCTGTGCAAAACAATCTAGGAGGTCACAGGGATATGCAAGTGTTCATTTGATTTGGTTTAGCTTTTAATGATGTACATCAGTACATCAGCACAGTTATCTTGAAGTCAACTTCACCAGAAAATGTTGTTTTCAGAGCACTGAAAATCACATCAATGCCTTCTCTAAGATTCAGCAGTTGCTGTGTTTAAGTAAAACTTGGTTTAATTAGAAAGTTGGATTAGAAATTGGAACAAGCCACATCTTTACTAGGAACAATGCATAATATTTAGTACAGAACTCTTCAAAAACCTAGATGCAAGGGAACTTGAGAAAATGGAACGAATTTCTTGTCTCCTCTTTTAGAAATAGGGGAAGATGGCATTAAGAGAGCTTATGCCAACTCTTCAAAATGAAAAGTTAACAAAAAAATCTGGAAATTTATTATCAAATTTAAGACTATATAATCTACTAAATGATTCTTGGAAGAGCTAGTCAATTCTTTCCAGTAGGGCTACAGTTTTACAATGGGTTACTTATCTCACCAATTTAAACACATCAGCCTTGTTCCTTTCCTCTTCTTTATTACCATGGCACCATTTTAGAGCCTCACCCTCTCTCACTGGTCAAAAAAAAGTGCTTCTTGTGAAGCCAAATTTTTGGTAGAAGAGAAATTCATCAGAAATTAAGCACCTGTCAAGTTACAAATCTGGATGACTCACTCTGCAGGACCATATTAAATAAAGACATTTGCCAAAAAGGTGGAGTAGACTAATGTAGTGTCAAGCTCATTAATGTTGGACTAGCACTGGAGATGGATATCGTCATGTTCAATCTTGTATTAGGAGCATCCATTATTCAATAAATTATTAAATTAATGGACAGATGGTAACAATGGGTGTATGTCCTCATTTAATGAATTGATGAGAAGGAACTCAACTTATGGTCATCTTATGTCTATAGATTTAATAATTTATAGAATAATAATTTATCGATTCCCCACTATTTCTACAGGAGATAGGATTCTATTTCAATAACTATTCATTCTTGTTGGAAGCTGTTATTACCAGGCACTCTGGTGGCTATACATGAACTAATTGAGAGATGGATTAATCCTTCAGCAACTCCATTCTAAATGATGGGACTGGAAAGCATTAAAAAGCAAACAAACATCAAAACCCCTAGAAACCCAAAAATCAACATGCCAAAAAGCCACTCAGTACTGACACAGCCTTACAGCAGCACAGTCACAAAACTGACCTCTGAAGAAATGAATGGATGAAGGGAGCAAATGGTGTTATGTTTCGTTAGTTGGAACAGAACTCATTTGGCTCTTGTTGATTAATTGAGCTTTTCTAATTGAATAAAGTGCAGATTTTTTTAAACTATATATTTTTGATAGGCATTATCAAAAGAGGAATAAAAGCTCTTTTCTAATTAAAAACATTCTTTTTATATTTGATCCTGTAGCTTACATTGCAATATATTTTGATATGGCATCAAATATGCAAATTGTGAAATATTCAGTGCAATTATTCATATGTAATAGCAACTTTCCTACTTCTTAATTTTATTATTCAAGTTATGATAGGCTTTCTGAAGACAAATGACATTCCTCCTGTCTTTAACTTTACAGAGCAGTCTGAAAAGCTAGGTAAAATTTAAAATGTGTTTGATAGAATTATACATTTTGCCTGGACTATTTTGGGGAGTATAAAGTGATAAGACTTTGCTGGTTGCCAGTTTCAGGCTAATGGTATCAAACTATAGGGACAAGATAGGCTGGAGATGTGAATGAAAAGTTGATTTTCTGTCCATAGACACAGTACCTCCAGAAATAATATTCACAGCAGGTCTCTGAAGTAAAGTTCCCTCAGGAAAAGGATCCCAACTAATTTTGAAACTTTCAAAACAGGAAAAACTGCTCCTGCAAAGAAAGGAGGAAAGATGGATTAGTGCCATGTAATATTTGGGGGACAGGTGTAGGACTAAAAAAAAAGGCAGAGAAGCCTGGCACAACCAAGGGATACTGCACAAGATACCATACTTTAGACTGCCTCTTGCTGTTATTCACCTTGAGGTGGTCAGTGAAAACTTTGGTGGATTTTATAATGAATTAAGGTCCTGGTCTAAGCAGTTTGGAGTGTGTTCTATTAACTTAGGTGTTAATAGGTTTATAGACTTAGGTGTTAAGCAATGTTAAGGCCAGTCAGAAAGCAGCCAAGGGTAACAGAAGAAGCCTTATTACATTTCTCTTGACTGCAACTCATTTCTGAACCACAAATGTTGCTCAGGTGAAGTAACTACAGAAAAATCCACAAATAAAGCAGTTAAAAGCTCAACAGTAGAACAGAAACTCTCCAGAACCATGGAAAGCAAGTGAAAAAGATTTAATCACTGCTTCTCTCTTTGTCTGCAAGGACTGTTGAAAACGGAAAAGAAAAAGGACTGGTGTTTTTTGCTGACAGTAGTTGACTTTGAAGCTCTTGATGATTTTAATAGTTTTCAGTTAACTTGGCAGAAGAAGCTGTACTGAAACTGTATTACAGAAATTTGAACTGCATTCCATGTAAGAGGAAAGGTGAGAGACACATGCTTTTAAATGGAAAATACAGGAAGTACAGAAGCCTATCTTGTAGTTTTTCAGGTTTTAACAGAGTTCTTTGTAAGAAGCTCAGGTGCTCTTGGGATGGATCTGGGATAAAAAACCTGTGCCGAAAGACCCAGAATCATGTTTTGGCACAGCCAAGTGAAATTAGCTTTGTAATAATAGTAATTTAAAGAAAACTGAAGTTTCTCTAAGTCTATGAGTGGTATCAGTGGCAAAAAACAGAAGCCAAGGCAATATTACACATTGAGGAAAGAAAAATAACAAACAAAAAATCCCACCATAAAACTGCAACAAATAGTAAAGCTTCAGAAAAGCAAAGAAAATGATTCAGCAAAAGATGAATAACCAATAAGACCTCTGTCAATTTCAAATCAAGAAAGATCTCCAATCCAATTCACGTAGCAAATGAAAAAGTGTTTCTAAAATCTACAGGTAGGAAGGAATAGCATATAGAAGGGGCACTGGACAGACTTTCCAAGGAAGTGGGCACAGCATCAAGCCTGACAGAGTTCAAGAAGTGTTTGGACAATACTCTCAGGCACGTGGTGTGACTCTTGGGGATGATCCTGTGCAGGGCCAGGAGTTGGACTTGATGATCGTTGTGGGTCCCTTCCAACTCAACATACTCTCTGGTTCTGTGATTCTACTCTATGAATCAGTAAGTGAACAAAGCAGAAGGACATCAAAGCACCTTTCCACTATCTTAGACAAAGCCAGAAGCAAATATACCCCATGTCTGGCCAAACAATGTCATGTCTTCCATCTCAGCAGGATAATTAAGTATTGCCAGGATGTTACCCAAAACACATGAGAATTTTAAAGGCCTGTTTTCCATAAGTGGGTAACCCTCTGAAGAACAGACAATAGAGATGGAAATGTCCAGCTTTCCAGGTCAATAGGAGAATTGATTTATATTGAAAGTCACAAATAAGGGGCAAAGAAAAGTAATTAAAATTTTGATCACCGTGACTTGACAGTTTTTCCCTTAGAGTTCATCAACAATGTTAGTGCCTTTTACTTACTAGGTTTGATTATCTTGAGAGGCAGTTAACTTTTATTGAAAGGTATACTGAAGAAAACATCCTGAGTTTAGAAGGATTTGAAATTAATATGCAAGGATGTTGTTATAAGCAAAAGATCACTAATACTGGTAGCACCAGGAAAAAATCCACAGAAGAAACTGAAGGAAAAAAATGAACAAAAGTAGGAGTAGGTGCAGATTTGCTGCTAGCATTGATTAATTACAAAACCCCAACACCCACCCACACCAATTGCTCCAGACTCCCCCATCCTCATAGGAAAAAATACCCATCTAAACTAAGCAATAGACAAAAAAGAAAAAATGCTCAGCCAGCTACCTAAATAAAAAGCTCAAGAGTTTCCCTGGAGTAATATTGTCCTTCTCTGCAAAGAGATGTTACAGATAAAGAAATAACTGTGCATCTGAAATCCACTTTCACTATTATTGCTACAGCTTATCTCCACAATGTCTGACCACAGCACGCAGTTTAATGTGCACAAATTTACACAGGAGAAAGGTTTAAACATGTCACCACACCCACTCACTGCTGCCCATTTGAAGTGTTGACAGAAAACAGTTTCAAGTTGTATGCATTTTGCAAAAAGACTGCAGAAGGCAAACTCTGCCATATATTTAGGTCACATCGTTGCAGAGCAATGATAAAGTGCAGTTTGGCCTGTGCTGACAGTCTCTTCCCCAAAACGGCTTCCGTTAGAGGTTCACATTACAGTCCCTAAAGACATGAAACTGAAAATACCTAGGAAAAAAAATCCCACTTGAATTTGGGGTCCCAGAAATGGCCACAGGATTCTTGGCAACTCTATAAAAAGCAATGGTCAGGAATACAAGGGGAAGTAAAAGGGAAGGCCCATGGGAGTCGTGAGAATTTCCTCCCAGTCCTACAGTCCTCAAAAAGATATTTTTTCCAAATTCCAATGACAGACAAAAAAATGACAGAGAGCTCACTTGTCCTAGGCAAACAAACAGCAATTACAGCAGGCTGGGCCAGCTGGGCCAGGACAAAATACACCCTAAAAGAATAGTCTTAATGCTTCTTGACAGTATAGTAAGGTAGTGTTTTTAGAGAGACTCACAAGCCTGCTAAACCACACAGAATTCCACAAAATAATCAAATGTCCATCATGAGTTTGATGAATATAGAAGTTACAGACTCTAGAAATTCTGTATAATGTTGCGTTTGGCTGGGAAAAAAACCCTCACATTTTTAGGCATATGCTGGTTAGAAAGACTAATGTGCAGTCCCAGGTGACACCACAATGTATGATGAGAATTCTGATCTGAATTAAGCTACATTCTGAGAAGGGCACCAACTGAGCTTTGGGCTTATTTCAGAAAAATAAAGTACTTGAATTTACCTCTGGTGAAGAAACACTTAAAGACATGCTTAATAATAAGTGATTAATCCTAATGGCTTCAAATCAACACAAAAATTAAATTTCTGGCTTAAGAATAGAAAAGAGCTGTATCAAAAATATTTAAACGTGCACAGAACCACAGATGTTCAAGTAGCAGAGTAATGGCACCTTGGTTTTTGTTTTCTCTTGGTGTCTCACTCAATAGCTGTAAAATTGCTAGAGGTGATTATTTTGACTTCTTTCTCTTTTTTCTGTTTTTGTCATTCTGAATGTCCATATCACTATTAAACACACACATTAAGAGTTCCAAGAATGAAGAGACACACTCAGAACTGTTTAAAGGACATTTAAATTAGGTTTAAGTCTGTAATACTCTAATCCTTAACAAATGAAAACCTTCTGACTTAAGGCTGTTAGCTGTAACAGGAAATAAACACACACAAATTATGAAGTATTCAGCAAGTTTTTTTAAAAGAAGAAAACTAATAAAAAACCCAAATAAATTAACTTTCTTTGTAAGTAGTAGTGTACACCCTGTATTATTAAGTATGCAATTACTGTGTAATGCGGCACAGCTGTAAAATATTTAAACAGTTTCTCACTAATTCTAGTTTGGCAAAACTGCAAGATTTCTGATAATTCTAGCATTGTTAACATGATGGGGTAATTCTCCAACAGACATTTGGAAATGACTATCATACAATTATAAGAAAGTTTTCTTCTCTTCATGAAGAGAAGGGGTAAAATTTCTGAAAGTGTCTATACTAGTTAGAAGTATACATCCTACTTTGAAGGACAGGTTAGCTGCTAATAAACTTAAGGTTATACTGATGCTCAGAGGCTTCGTTCATGACCAACAAATTCACTTAACGTTTTCTCTCAGCTGCATTTCCGTGTTTCAGTGGTCAATCCCTCCTGCATGTCTCAAGTGGCAGTTTCTACGGCAGATTCATCAGACAAGCTCATACACACAAGTTACTTCAGTGAGCTCATCTATTTGAGCGCCAACCCAACATTCAGTCTTGGTTTAAGCCAAGAACCCATTGAACAAAGCAGTGTACACTCTTTACTCTAAATACCAGCAGAGGAGGGTCAACAAGTAGCTGGAGGGCAGTAAACAGCCACAGCAAGATTTACCCTAACTTTCTGCACTGCTTTCACCATGTCATGACTGTTTTACCAGAAAAAGAATGACAACAGATGTTCTTAGTGTGGATGTCCAACTTTTGCTAAACAAGAAATGTTTTGAACTGAAATTTTTCAGGCAGAGGTGGCAAATAACTGAAAGGTCACTTGCATTTTCAATTTGTTTTGTTTAATATCTCAGCATTATGATCCAGCTCCTAGTTTGAAAAAACAAGCTGTGAAACAATGTGCCACTCTTCTGAGTATACAAGCACATGTAACACCTTAAGTTTAGCCAGTACTGATAATTTCCACAGTTAATGTTTTCATCTGTTATAATTAAAATACTTGCAGTATAGGTCTAAATTCTGCCTAAGACTTGACTTCTGTCCCTAACAAAAGATGTGTGGAAAAAGGAAAGAGGTCTGATTACCTGAACTCTGGCTGTATTCTGTTCCCAATCAGAATTTAGCTTGAGAGTTTAGACAAAAGAGATCATAAAGGAAACAAACGTGAGTATGAACCTCAGAGGTGTGTAGTGAAGCACACTCAGAACTAGAAGCACAAAAATTCAGGAATAAGTCATGCCATTGGCCTTCTCAGCCACCTGTGCACACTGATGTTTCATGTTCAGCTGCTACTGACCAGCATTCCCAAGTCCTTTTCCACCAAGGTGCTGAGGAGTGCTGTGACTCAAGGGCAGGACTCAGCACTCAGCGTTGTTGAACCTCGTCCCATTGGCATCAATCCATTGATCCAGCTTGTCCAGATCCCTCTGCAGAGCCTTCCTACCCTCCGGCAATCAATACTTCCACCCAACTTGGCATTGCCTGTAAACTGACTGAGGGTGCACTCAATCTCCTCATCCAGATCACTGATAACAATATTAAACAGGAATGAACCCAGTACTGAGCCCTGAGGGACACCACTTGTGTTCCTACATGAGCTGCATGGTGTAGAGTGGACATGCTTCAAAGAAGGGCTAAAAAAAGGAGGCAAGAAGGGGAGAAAAATAATAATCACATATTGCTCATTAGTGGCCCCTTAAAAAGCCTGGGGAACACTTGTTACTCTTTGAGGAGATTCATATATACTCACTTCAGAAAATACACAGCTGCTCTGGAATAACCTGAAGATAGAGGAGGAAGACATTTGACAGGGGGAACCAGAACGTGTCAGGAACATAACAAAGCTGATGAGAACTGTGAAAAGGATCTAATAGACTTCTTGTAAAGTACAGAGCATCTTAGAGATAAAAGTCTCTAAGTAGAATATGAAACTTTTTTGGGTTCTCTGCATTTGTGATTCAAAAAGAAAGAGCAGGTTTTGGACAAATACACATTCTTCCCCCTACAAACCAACTGTATCCTGCATTTGCTATCTACTGCACAAACAATATGTATCTAACATAAATCCTGACTGAGCAAGACACACAAGCAGATACAACATACCATGACTTGCTGTTGCCAAAACAGGGAAAAGGCAATTTTTTGTATAGAAAATCATGATTAAGGAAAATTAATCGCCTGAGGGAAACTACCCACAGAACCATTTAAGACAGACATTTGATGACTGCTGAAATCTTTCCACAATAACTGTGAAGGATTAACTATGGAATTGTCATTCTGTTTGCAGGTAGACATTATAGGTTTTGGAAACACTAGGACTTCCACAATGTATTATTATCCCAGAAATGTAACTATTACATTCAAATGATATATTGCTGCCCCTGGGAAATATGACTTGGATTCAAGATAGTTTATAGCTACAGGTTCAGTCTGGCAACAAGTAAGCAGTTGAGCCTTTTTTAGGGCACAAAAACTGACTAAAAGAGTGAGATTTCATTTGCTCAGGTATGGATATTCATTTCTTAATGGATATGTTCACAGACTATTTATAAAACCCCATTTTATTTATACATATGTATGCGTGTATACACACATAGACACAGGGTACCATCAAGAAAAATTGAATTATTGAGAAAAATCTATGAAGAAATAACTCTGAAATCCTTGAAGAAAGCCAGTCTTTACACAGTCTCCATACCTTTCCATTCTCCAGACATCTGAGACATAACTCCACTTACCTGTGGTCTCACAGAAGAAGGTGAGCAACAGATGGCCAAATTTTCAAATAATGATTTATCCATCCATTCCACTTCATTTTTTTCTCTCCAATATCCATCTTGCCCATTCTCCATGCCCTGTGACTTTGAAGAGACCTTGAAGATACAAAACGATCAAGGTTTAAGAATTATCCCTTCTCTACTCTACTTGTGGAGATGTGGTGCTTTAGGCTACCTTAAACCAGCTAGCACAAAACTCTGCATGAATATCAACAATGCCAGTGACTGCTTCTTGGATCATGTATGGCACTACATTCTCAAAATGGGTATATGTGATTTGTGATGATGGAAGCGCATTATCAGTGCAAGATACAGGGAAAAAAACTAAACAGAGGAATAGAAACTGAAGGTTGGATATTTCTAGGTCTGCAACTCCCCTGATCTACTATCTCCAAAAAAAGGGGGGGAGGTGTGAGGTTGAGACAGGATTTTGCTGTTCCTTTTGTTAATGGGACCACTGTTCAAATAATTTGAAAATTGCTGCTGGTAGCTTGCAGAGAGCATTCAAGTGTGACACTTCTTTTTTCCATCAGAAATATACTTAGACTGGAGAAAGACATCAAAACACAGAGTGCCAGACAGAGTTCACTGGGGAAGTAGTATCTATCCTGCTCATGGGTGGTTGGATGATGGAGACAGGATCTTGAGGTGGTCAGACTGCTGGACTTACAAAACACAGACTTTGGCGGCATTACAAGCCAAATGACAGCTGAAAGAACTTTGCTAATTTTATCTTTTTCTGCTTCTAACTCATACCAGAATACACAAAGAGCCAAACCCAAACAAATGACCAGTGAGAAAGTCAGAGAATACATTGGCTCTGAGCAGATGACCACAGTTTTTATGGTGTGGCAGAGACAATTGCCTAAGCTGTTGGATGCTCAGAGAAAGCTAGTTATAAAGAGAAACAAATCATTGCTAAGAAGAAATGTTTATTAAGCACATCCTAGCCCTTGTATAAAATATACACAACAAAATCAACCTTAAATGTTCCAGTGTCTGTTCAATAAACTTGTCTTATTCTTTCCAAACAAATCTTTCCATATCCACATATTGCTTCCCAGCTCAGTCTTATTCAGAATACACCACCTGCTTCTTCATACAGTCCCATACTTATAATTGGCATGATTTCAAGTTCCTAGCCTTTTCTTGAAGTAGAGGTTAATCTTCCCTAGAGCTTTGGCTTTTATTCTTGGAAGCTTGCTTTTTATTCTTCTTTAATTCTGCTCAAGGAAGTTCTTTTGCATTTCACATAAGCGTTACATGAAGTTGCTTTGGAAATCAACTAGTGATGCTCAGAGCATATTACATGTGAACTATAGAGAAATATCCAGGAATATTTTCTAGAACTTTATCTGTTTTAAAAAAATATCTCATTTATTTTTGAGTTTTAAGCCAGTAGTTTTCAAAATGTCAAAACTTGTGGCTGTCCTGATTTCATCTGGGATACTGTTAATTTTCCTCCTAGTAGCTGCTGTAGTTTTGTTTTGGATTTATGAGGAGAATAATGTTAATAACACACTGATGTTTTAGTTGATGCTAAGTAGTGCTTACACTAAGTCAAGGCCTTTTCTGCTTCTCACACCATCCCACCAGCCAGTGGGTTGAGGGGAACAAGCAGCTGAGAAAGGACATGGTGGGGACAGCTGGCCACACCTGGCCAAAGGGATATTCCACACCATATGATGTCACACTCAGTATATAAACTATGTGGAAAGCTGGCTGAGAGGGCCACTGCTTGGAAGCTAGCTGGGCATCAGTTGGCAGGTGGTAAGCAATTGTATTGTGCATCACTTCATTTTTATTTTCTAATTACTATTATTATCATCACCATCATTATCTTCTTTTTCTGTCCGATTAAATTGTCTTTATCTCAATCCAAGAATTTTACATTTTTCCCCTATTTTTCCCCCTTATCCCACTATGGCTGTGTGGTGACTGCTGGGTTAAACCATGACAATTGCTTACTACCACAGAAACAGAGGGGAGATGACACACACTGTGTCTAGGTAAAGCTTTATTGGCTTTTGCAAACATAAAGAGGTGCAGCAATACAAGCAGCTTTTGTAGCTCATTTCCCTACATATATAAAACCTCACCGTATGAACATAATGTTCATGAACATCAGTGGTTCATTTAGTGAGCAGGGGACTGTTGCTCTGGTCTGTGGATCCTGAGTAAATGCACATTAACCCTTCTGAAACTGAATAATGCAGGACAAGATATTGGTTTAAATACAAGCCAAAGCAAAATCCATAGAGCTTGTTCTGAAGTTATTGAGTGTTAGCTGGATAAAAGAAAAAAATCTCACATTTTTTTTCATGCTGGAGATCCTGGTTGTCAGATTTAGTCCAGTGATAGCAGTACAGGCTACAAAAAGAGCACATGAGTGCAAAGCAAGATGGCATGTTACTTAATTAAGTCCTCAAACACTGTATGGCAAGGACATCACCAAACAGCCAGACAAGACAACCAGACTGACTGAGAGGGAAATACCATTTACTGTAAGAAAATGAAGTGGCTTTCTCCTCTGCTGCAGACTAGGTCTGCTTCTGGAGTGGTATTAACAGAATAGTAGAGGAGCAGATCTGAGTAACTTGGGTGCTGCTTGTGGAGCTGAGTGGGAGAACATCAAGGCTCAGTTCCCCAGACTGCTTGCAGATAGGAGAACTTTCACTCCACCTGCCAATTCTACAAGGAGGAAGGTTGAACTATTCTTTTAGTGCATAATAAAAGCAGAGATACTGACATGCCAAACATGTCCAAAGGCCTTAGTTGAGGTGATTACTGTACCTAGCCTTTCACCCTTGCCTAGGCTTAAAGAGTCTCAATGTGTGTAAGTTTTGTTATTAAACTGGTAACTTGCAAAATGGTAGCTTATAAAAATTTACAATAGAACATGGAAGATATTCATATATGTTCATATTCAACAGGATCTATTACAAACATAGGTTTTAGAAATCTTAAATCTATCTAACATCACATGAAACTTGTCACCTTTACGCCTTTATTACATAGATAGGAGTGCAAAGAACATAACATCCAGCTAAACTGATGTAGAAACAGCTGACTGGTAAGTTCACACCTGGTTTATTGAATTCTTTGTGCTGAGGGGAAAGAAAAAAATAAATATAAAAAAAATCCTGACTATCTGATAGAGGATAGGGAGAGATGAGGTTGGGTTCATAAGACACAAGTTCACAGACTTTTATTCTCTTTCACTAAAGGAAAAATATTAACATGATATTGGGCATCTGAAAGATTTTTCTCTAAGAGTGTACAACTTGCACATACAATCAGTATAAGCCTCAGGCTCACTACATATTTGAACCTGAGATGTATTTTGGCACTGGAAGATAGCCAGTCAATTTAGGAGTATGAATTAAGGGAGTTATGCAAAATGATTTCTCATGGGAAAGAGTTCATTCATGGAGCAAATAGAATGTAGACAAGCAAAATATAAGCAATTTTCTTCTTTCTTTATATGCAAGTGCTATACAGTACACAGAGAATGCACTGAGGCAAAATGCTGGGGGAGGTAAGAAATAAATACAACCAAAATTGGTTATACTTCTGATGAACAGCTCTCCTTCTACCCTTGGAAAGCAGAAATGGTCTCAAACTCCACTTGAACAAAATCATGTGAGAATCATTATTCCATCTGAAACATAAATCATGTATTAGTACTAAATAATTTCTATGAAATCTGGACTATATAATTAATTCTATATGACCTCCTCCCGTGGGGATTTTTATTTAATTAATGAAATACAGAACTCTTGCAAAAAAAAAAAAAAAAAAAAAAAAAAAATTACACAGTTCAGAACTTCCACTTAAAAAATACCTTGATCAAAAATACCTCCATCTTAAAGACAGCAGCCTCATCAGTTTAGTGATCATTTGTTGCTTACTTTCAATTAAAATGCACAAAAAATAGGGCTTTGTATGTAGCAATTTAAACTTTGAAATAAAATACACCTTCTTGACACCTCTCCTCCTCCCACCTCGTCTTGTTCTCTCTATTCCCTCTCTTTTTAGATATTTATTATTTACCTCCTTTCTGCTCTGCTCTGCAAGCTTTTACGAAGGAATCATCTAATGACAAACAAAGCCTGGTTTCTTGCCAGGAGCAGAAGGGGACTGGTGACAAACCGTCCCATTGCCTCAGCTCTCCATCTCAGGGGTACGCGCAGTTATCAAAAGGGAAGACTCTCTCAACAGTTTCTAAACTTAAGAAAGGACATTGGCATCGCATTTTGTGCCTCTCTTTCTCTTGTAGACCACTTGCCCTTATGGCAACCATTTCCAACAGAGACAGCTCGGTACTGCTCCCTGCTGCTTGTTTCAGCTTTTGCAGCAGCAGCTTTAAACTCTCGTTGAGAACAGAAATCCGTGAGGTTCAGGGGGGAAAAAAAAAAAAACAAACACCAAAAACCAGAAAAGGATGATCACTTCAAGTGTATCATTCTGTGGTTAAATTAAAATCCAGCCCTCTTCCCATTCATACCTCTCACCCTTATATGTGACTTGCTTTTTGAACTGTCTCTCCTCTGAATTCTAGAGAGGAAAAAAAAAAATACCTGTTTTTCAAAGTTTGGTGCCTGATCTCATACAATATTCAAACTACCTTGCATTCACCTTTTCAAAGAAGAATGCACACTATAAAGAACACAACAGGCATTATTTGTCACTTCCACACATTAGTGCACCGCAGCTGACTGCAAATAAGTCAAGCTGTTTTGTTTCTAAAGCAAATGGAAATACTGGGAGGAGGCAGTTAATAGCTCCCTAAAAAAGCAGGGAGCATTTGCAAACAGTTGGCTCATTCTTACTTCTTAGCATGTTTTAGCTGAATGACCTGGGGCTCTGGCAGCCACTGTGGTCTAAGAAGACACAAGAGAAGCTGCATTCAGTCTTGCACCAGGTCTGCAAATGCAACCGGACAACTGCCAGTACCCAGCAGGGATACAAGGGGAGATAACAGGAACAGCACAGAGCTCTCAGTCTCATCTTATCTGCTACTCAGGGAACAGCTACAGCAGAACAGGCAAAGTTGCTCAGCTCCACTTCAAAAGTCTCAAAAACACCCACCCTGTCTGGAGCTGTGGTTAAGACAGCACATCATATAAGGCCATAAAGAGCAAAAGAATGGAAGCTATGCTTTGCCTACTAATGGAGGTCTGTGGCTTTAGCAGGCATCAGTAGAAAACTTTGATCAAATACCCTGGCTACCACCGGAGCAGACAGGTCTGCTGTTAAAAGATTTACAGCTATTAACAGCACACAAGAGTGCAATATGTTGGAAATTGTTATTGAGTGAACATGTGAGAAGGGGTTTCGAAAATGAGACACATGTATATTAAGCCTAATATGCTTTAATAGCAAGTGTCAGAAAATGTCAAGAAGGTTGACGAATACTGCAGATCATCCTCTTCCTATAGATGTAACCGCTCTGAAGTGTTCATATCAATGGTTTCAGAATTGCCTCAGTTGGAATGGGAAGACAGACCTGATCACACAGTGATTTGAACACCCTCTCCCTGATGTGCTTCCAAAGGAGCCTGACCTTGTTAGCCAGGGAGCTGCAGGCAACTAAGACATCAGAGAAATTGCTGGCAGTAACAGGAGGCTAAAAACTTGGGCAGGGAGGATCAGCTTAAAGCAACCAGACTTAAGAGCTCTAGTTTCAGGTGCAGCTCTTTGACCTGTGTGAAGTCTGTGCCTGTGAAATGGTGATACAGTCTTTATCTCTTTCATATACTTAGAACACACAACCTCATTAAAGTGAAAAACACACAAGAACACACAAGTTAATCACAACAGGAATCACACAACTGTGCAACACTTGCCACTACATATGGCTTGCTGTCTGACATCAGTCTTTGCTGAGATTTCAAGACCCCAGTAAACTGCAAAGACCAAGCAACAGTAAACTGAGAAATGTTCCTTCCCCAGCTGACTGCATTCTGCTAAGAAAGGGAAAAGCCAAAAGCAGTACCACTACATTTTAGGCTGAGAGCCTCTGGTGTCAAGGATTTAAAACTTAATAAATGCTTCATAAGAAGTACTGGATTTATATCTTCATCATGCAAGGGTCGTGCAACAATTATGGACTAGGGCAGATCGGATTTTTCAGGCAGTTTTGTGCTTTGCTCTGATGCAGGTTTCTGCTCGAGTACCTGAGACCTTCTGGTTTGTTCTGGGGGAGCAGGATTAGTCTCACAGATTGATTTTGAATTTCTAGCTTTCTGCTTGTTACTCCAAGTGCCTGTTAGACATACTTTCTGGAGGATAATGCCTACAGCCTAGTCCATTCAATTCCTCCTGCTATGCAATTTTCATTGCTTCAGTGCTTAGGGGATGAAGAAGATCTTGTTATTGTTTTAATTTTGCCCCTAGTATCAATGCATATTCCCACACTTAAGAACAAAATAACACCAAGAAAATTAAGACATGCTGCAAAGAAACAACTGTTTGGCTTAACTTATACATGTAAGTTTTATCATCACTCTAATTGGAAACATATATAATATGAGAAAGCCACAAAACATGGTTGCTATTATGCAGCATTAACTAACCTTCCCCACAATCATTATCTCACACTGATGGTGTTCAGATGCTGGTGTCCTGCCATCCACACGAGTATGAAAAATGACTCGTCGCCTTAGAATTCACAGCACTGAAATACAGAGTACGTTTGGCATGACTCTACCAAGGACAGGTGCTTAAATAAGTCAGATGTCTTATGAGGACTTGCATGGGAGGAAAATGTGGTAGAAAACTTTAAGTGATTGATTTTATTTGCAGCATAACTATACGGAACTCTGGACAAAGCAGTTTTGTGGAAGCCAGGATTGGTAAAGCTGGGCTGAAGGAAAGATCAGTCTGAAATAGCTTGGAGATCACCAGCTACCCTGTGGGAACATTCATCCAGATGAGGCAGACAGGCAGTGGCAGGGCTAACAATGAAAATTATTAGAGAGAGTGATTCATTTCCTCTTTTTCCTTTTTAGTACCATCTGGCAGTGTGAATGTAAGTCTAGAAGCAAAAAATGCAGTTGTGTTCAGCCTGACAAAAGCTGGCTAAGAAGAACTGTTTTCAGTGAGACAGAGAGCTGTAAGCATGTATTTTACACTGACTTTATACCTGCAAGGAATCCCCAGATTTCTTCCTGACAAGCAGCTCATATCGTGCCCTGGTGAGTGACTTTAAACATCAACCCACTGAATGACTAAGGACTTGCAAAACAGTCCATTATATATTCTGTAGGGTTTGTATAAACTGCATCCATTTGTCTGTAATGTATTACAAATAGCACAGTTGTTCATCATTGAAAACTCCATGCTACAGAAGAAAGAAAAGTCAAAAAGGAAACATAGTGTTCCACAGACAACTTTTGAAATCACATTCAAAAGTTTGCAGAGACTGGTCTTATTTCTGTCTGTAATGCTGGCCCCACATAAGCCATCACACTTTCCTAAAGCCTCTATGCATCTATACATGGGAATTGTGATGCCTTTTTCTTTTGTAAAGCCCTTCAAGACCTGTAGATGAAAGCTGGAAAGCAAGGCAATGAGAACAAGGACCTCTCCTCATGGAAATGTCCACATTGGCCTAAATTTCCCACATCAGGTGTGGTCTAACAGAAATCAGATTTATAGTACTCTAAAGGTGGTTTAGAGAGAGGTGCTTCATAGCTTTACAACCATTACTCAACTAGGCCGTTTCCCAAAGGCATAAAAGAATATGTTAGTTTTCAAGCAAGTTGTCCCTTTTCCCTTCCAAAAAAAAAAAAAATAACCATTGCACTATCTGAGCCACTCCACACCCAGATGCCAGTGCTTGCTGCACCCACTCTCTGGGAGTTCACAAGGAGCCAGTGACTCTCCCATTTCAGCAGCTACAAGCTTTCATTCATTCATTCATTCATTCATTCATTCATTAATCCATTCCTGTTTGAGTGCTGTTGCAAAGAAAGGACTAGTCCTAGGGCCTTTTGTTGCTAGGAAAAAAAGCATTAGCAGAGAATATGCTTTTCACCTCATTCAGCTTTCACAAGACTCTAATTTGGACTAGCTGCCTGCTCTCCATCACTAACCTGCTATATCTTAAGCCATCAAACCTTTAAACTGCTACCTTCTTGAGAAAGTCTCCATTTCCTACAGTACATGCCTTAAAATAATACCCAATATGACACAGATTACCAGTCCAGGGAGGAAGAATTTGCTTTGCCCTTGCCTAGCTGCCAGAACAGAGGAAGCTGCTTGCAGCAGCACTGAAGCACTAAACCAGTAGGAGGAACCTCAGAAAACACAGAAAAAGTTCTTCCCAGCTCTGTGTAGGTGTTAGATACACAAAGGAATTCATTAATACTAGTAGAATACATGCTATCTTTCAATTATTTCAACTGTCATGCTCTTTAGGGAGGTTTTAATAAAAGTTTCAAAGCATTCCAAACAAATCACCAGATTTAAATTTCCACCACATCAAAACTTCAAGGTTTTTAAAGAAGTTCTAAACTTTGCAAACAACTACAGCTCGGTTCAAACATAAAATACTCAGGATGTTAAATGACACAGATGTACTTACCTATTACATCATTTACAAAGCAAAGCACTTAAAACCCAAGCAGTGAATATTAAAGGCCATAATAAATTTTACATTGCCTACATAACAAACATACATTATTCATATATTATTCACATTTACATAAAAGGAATAAATTTTTCATCATTACAGGATAACCTTTACTCTGACCTGTGGATTTTCTCAATGTATTTGTTGCACTTGTTTTAGTTTCTAAATATTTTATATTAAGTGTTACACAGGACATACTATCATTTGTTAACTTTCTGAACTGACAATTTTAATTAGCTTTTCCAGAGAATAGCATTGAACATACAGTTTCATAAAGTGTATAACAGTGTTGATTTATGGAAAAATTATGCATCTTGATTTGCATTTGGGAATGATTAAAGTATTATTAATGTGTAGATACATCTTTTGAGTTTGTAGTGGGATTACAGTTGAAGGTTAGTTGTGAAAATAAGCTTTTAATCTTTCAGAACCCCTGACTCTGCATTTGAGCTGTAACTCAGATGCAAAGGGATTCTTAATATTCCTTCCAATCTGCAATTGGATCAGGTAACTGTGTAGTCAAACACAAAGGTTCCCTTGTTCCAGGCAGTCATGCATGTGCTTACAGTTGCTACTTTGAGCAGACCCACAGGACTCAATATGTGGATCAGGATTAAGACTGATGTGAGCAGATTAAATTTGTTTCTTGGTAAGCATAGGGCAGTAGGATCAAAAGGGATCTCCTTGGTCATCTTTCTTCTGGTTACAGCAGTGTAAAATATTTGCATCTTGATTACATCATGCAGATGTTATAACATTGATGATGCTGTTAAGTATTCATCTGTTTAATTCTCATTGCTTCTGCTGCCTAAGTATTTCAACACACTACTGTAATTTGTCTATTTCACTGCTTCTAGGACAGATTGGATGACATGCAAAACTTTCCCACAAATCAACATTCATATTTTAATTACTTGAAATGCTTTATTGTGCTAATGAGATAAAAAGAACCTACTAAGTTAAATATGCTTCCCAATGTTTAGAGCACTATGGTCACAGTTGCCATTCTACTTCTTGGAAACAAATGCAGATTCATACAAACCGACTATTAATGCTTGAAACCAAACCCCAAGATCTAAATTCATCTATAGTTTTGGTTAATCAAACTCCAGATCCAGATTCTGTTGAGATAGCACACGATCCCCTAACATTTGCCAGCCTTTTCAACACAGCAGCTACAAAAGTAGATACTTTTAATAATGTGTGGTTCCTGGTAGATGATTTTTTTGCTGACATTCTGTTATGTAAGTCTCTTAAAGTCTGCCCATACTAAAGCCATAGACCCATTCTTGATTCTCATTTGTCTTTTCTTGCTGATGAGAATTCTGAATGTAAGAGAGGAAGTTGAAGGGGAAATTAGGGAAAAAATCAATTAAAGGACAGCAAAAATGCTTTGAATGAAAGGTGTAAGAAGATGCAAGTCAATACAAGAGAAACCTGTCAATTTCCTTATTGTGACTATATTAGAAAACTGTGTTTTCTGCTTGCCAAAAGCATGAAATCAGTCATTCATTCCTTTATCATTATAGATTATGGTGACATAACTTAGGTATGGTGTGAGAAGAGATCTAATTATCAACTGATGAGTCATGCTATACAATTTTAGTTGTAATCAGTCATATTCTAAACAGAATCCAAGTTCCATGCTGATAATTATCCACTGTGGATAGAAAGATGTGATGACTTATTTTTCAAACTGCCAGTGCCATCTGATACATTCACAAAAAGGTTACAAAAAAAATTAACTGTCTAACAAAATATTTACACAAAATGAAAAATACCTATATTTCTATGGGCAACTCAGCCCTAGATTTCAGTCCTGAATGGTAATGGTCAGCTCGGAGTCCACCATTTCCTGCATGAATTCACATTGCTTTTTCCCACTATGTTCCTTCCCATTTTATAATTTTATATTTTATATTTTGAATATAATATGCAATTTTAGTGCCCAATTTTTCACTCTTGCAAAGTCCTTCAACTGTTCTTCAGTTTACCAAGAAAACTTGGTATCATCATCACCACTCATCCTCTTTTCTATGTGTTTTATGAATATGTTGACCACCACAAGTCTGAACAGACAGCCATGCAAAACTCTACTGACCACTTTGTGTTGGATTCCATTCCTATCTTTAGTTGATTATTTATCCATGATAATTTATCTTATCCATTGCCAGCCTGGTTTCCCTAAAAACCTTTGTCAAAAGCCCCTTAGCACTTAAGTAAGATTTATTAATAAATTCATTCTAATACATGTTTGCTAGCCCCTTCAAAGTAGGACAAAAGGCTTATGAAGCAGAACTTTAAAGCAGTCATGATGACTCTTCTCAGGTAGGTCATGTTTTTCCATGTCTATATGGATCCTTTATAGTTTCTACTAATTAGCCTGTGAAAATGATCAAGCTTAGAGAGCCCCTACATTGCTATAAAGACTCATTATAATATTTGTCAGTCTTATGGTACTGACGCAATTAAAGCCTTCCCTGTTACTAACTCCACCAATTCATCTGCAGTTACCTTACATTGCTGATACCAGCTGACTCTCTCTAGTTTTCTGTTTGATAGTGATCACTTTGTCTATTTTCCCTTAACCTTTCCTAAGGTTGCTTCAAACTTAGTTCAATCCTCTATGATTGTTCCCCCAAGCCCTAATACAGGATTCTGACATTGGATTCAAACTTGGACTCTACATAGCCATCAAAGGAAAAACGTTCCAAAGAAATAGACCATAACTGAAAATATGAAGTTTAAATACTGTGGGTAGAGCATGCAGCCTGATATAGCCACCTCATTTCTTTGTTGTACCCAAGACTTGTGCTACCTCAGATAAATATTGGGTGACATTTATCACACAAACCTCTACCTACCAGCAGATAGTGGTAGAACAGCCCCAAACACCTTGGGTCTTCCATATAATGTGACGTTTGTTTAAAGACCTTCCTTACGAGCTCAGGGTCTCCGGATTTTGACCTTCACCATGTGTGTTGGGTCATAGGCTGGAGCCCTTATGGAGCAAAGTAGCTGGATTTGCCAAGGAATCTCAGCCACAAGTAGAAAGCAATTGACCTTCAAGGCAGCCTGGAGGAACAGACTGGAGACAAGAGGCTTTGTCAACCCAAGCACAGCTCTGCACAGAAACACAAACATATGCTTCATACACCTCTCTGAGGCTGAATCCTGCCAGTGGGGTTGTTGCTCTCCTTCCGAGACTATAAAGAGAGTCTCTTTGGCTCGGTGCCCAACTTCTAGATGATTATTATTAGGAGAGATGGATTCTAACTTTTGTGATTCTGATTACCCTTCATGAAGCATGGGGATCAGAGTCCTGCCCTGTACCTCAGGGGGAAAAACACATTAAATATTTCAGAAGGCTCTGATACAGTTCTTGGAATGAAAGTCTCAAAATTAATGCCTTCCAGGGAACTCGGAGAGAATTCAGAGCAATTAATTTTCTTAATTGCTGTATTTTGGATTTTTGTGCACATTTCAAGAAGTCTCTTGTTCAGCCTAGCTGAAGACTATTTTAAGTTATCTAAGCCAGCTTAGACAAGGACCTTGCTCTCAAAACTAGGCTGAAAATTATGCTAGAATAATACTGTTTGGGTACTTTGGCATTTTATACTAATTCTACACCATTTTACAATAGATGTTCATAAAAAGAATGTGTGTGACAAAATGAAATGTAATGGCAGTTTTTTCATTATTGGAGAAGTTTAAGTTTTAGTTGGAGGCTCAGGCTGGTTTTTATTTTATTATATCAATTTGATCTTCTGAAATAAATATAAAGTTAATATAGAGTTTATAAAATAGGTATTATTATTTACTTAATGGCCCATAACAACTTCACAGAAAATTTATATTTCACAGATCATTGACTTGATAGATTCTGACAGTTCTTCTGAAGATGTTCTGGTCTACTGGGTCATTACAGATAGCATGCACAGACAGTAAATCCATGTCCTAAATATCCTACTAACATTTTGCTCAGAACAGTTAAGTGAATGGGATCAAAGACTGCTCAAAATATTTATTTTATTTTTAAAAGGCAAGCCAGCATGAGGCACATTACAGACTATTTGCTAGCAAGTGCCTGAAAAAGTCATGTAGCAAGTTATAAAAATGTTTTCATGTATGCACCGTCGAAACAAGAAGACATGTCACAAAAGATAGAGGAAGAAATCAGACTGTCTCAAAGAACTTATGTTTTAACCTTTATCTCCCAAAGATTTCCCTTGTTGGTTCAGTGCACAGTAACGAATAATCTGTCTGGATCTTGACTGCTGCTAGGTATGTAGTACCAGCCCTGAAAGCAACATACAACCTTCCTCCTGGGAGTTGCCCATTGTTTTCACACAACTTATTTGCACAGTCATCTATTTCTTTTTGCATGATTTCAGACTAGTTTTAGGAAGTAGGGGAATCCTTCAGGAAATGAGAAGGAAAACACCGAGCAGGAAGACTGTAGTAATCTGTAATCATGAACCATCCTTCTAGACATTGTGTACAAGTTGATGATTCTGTTAGCCTCTTATTAAAATAAAGATGAGCATTACTGATGCCCTCTTAGGATCCAGATATTGGCTGAAACGAGCCTTTTTTTTTTCTTCTTCCTTTTCAACTTCACATTAAAATAAATAATTCCTCCAGCTGCTATCCCATCTTGTCAAAAGTGGACAATCTAAACTAGAAGCTTTTTACTAAAATAAGACATAATGAACACACTGAGGTTTTGAATTGTAATGCTGAGAATAGCACCACTCAACCATTGGTTTAAATGCCAAAAACTCAGTTGATATTCATAGATCAGATACACAGCAACAACCCACAATGGAAGCATGCAAACAAATCACCAGATAGAGAGACATGGGAGGAGGGAATATATTAATAAAATCACTAATAAACAGTTGCATATGAAAAAGAGGGCAACATGTTGACTTAAGTATCTTACATAGAGAAGAGCAGAGATTTCACACTTGTCCCAGGGCTGCTACTAATTTCTTCAGAACAGCTCTCCAGCAGACACTCCTGAGCAGCAAATTACTCTAGAGGCAGCTTACCAACCTCTTCTCACCAAAGTTTAAAAAGAGGGTGATTTTAAACCAGCTGCTGTTGCTTGGGAGTAGAGGAACACTAGAGGAACAGAAACCCTGTTAGCAACTAAAATGTCAACAGAGAGGTGTGGAAATAGTAGAGGGATATATAATGAACAGCACAGAAATACAAAGGTCAGTTCTTTAGCAGTAGAGGAAAACATCTCTTCTTCCTGAAAACAACTGCTGTCTCCCCTAATGAAGCCCTACCATTGCACACCACAAATCACCCCCCTCAAAAAAAAAAAAAAAAAAAAATTAGAAGGTTCAGTGTTTTTATGTTTATGTTGGCAAGCTACCAGCTAATTTAAAATTAGTTCACATTAAATTAACCAGCAAACATCTGATGGAACATGCCGATGTACCCATGATTTGCCTCTGGACTTTTGGCAGCAACATCCATCTGACAAGTATCCATACTTTTACACAAAATATGGTGCTATGACGAGCAGTCTTCTTTCCCTGTCTGCATTTTAAAAAGCAGAGCTGAACGCCAGCCATCTCCACGCAGACAATATATGCTGGCAATACAGCAGCTTGCACGAAGACCTGAGCAGACAGAGGTTCTTCCTAGAGCCCTAAGTGAGGCAGTGATCTCTTGAGAAATATGACTTCCACCCTGACTTTTTTTTTTCCCCAACGCAATTTCTCTCAGTTTAGCCCTCAGAGCACTGCACACTCTGTAGACTGATAGCTTCCTTTCCCCTTGGCCCTCTGGCTGGCACAAGGTCCATCTTCAACTGCTGGCTTTCTGCAGAGTTTACACGCTGGTACGTGACATCTGACACTGAGGCACCACAGTGCTCGGCCGTTTAAGAGGGAAATGGTTTGCAAATTTCAAACTCTCCATTTGAATTTACTGCTGAGAAGTTGGCCAAGTTCCTCTCCTCGTGTAGGATACTTCTGTTTTGTATGTAACACAGCAAATGTCATGCCTTTAGTAATCAGTAATATGGCTCACTAAGCTTTATTGCATGGATGGAACACCACATTAACCAGTCTTTAGCCTTAATGTATTTTTGGTATTGTTGATTGTATGCTTTGATAACATATCACCTTTTTTGGGGGATAACATATTTACAGACAAGGTCTAGGTAAGGAGGTAAAAATACTAGATGAAATAAGTTCTTGGAGCTATGAACAATTTAAAAAGACCAGATTTTAGCCTTTCTCCTTTTTGAAAACAATGAAATAAGAATGCACCACTCTTTCATATTACAAGTGGAGAGAGACAGATTAGGAAGTACTTTCTCTGCATTCCTTTAGACAGGGTAATAAATAACAGCCTGAGGTGTTGAAATGGCTGATTGGCTAGTTCTCTCCATGCGCCCCCAAAATCTCACTTGCATTGTCTTTCACCCTCCTGGCAGACATCCGTGACTACTGTTTATTTTCCTGGGCCACTGAGCTGAATCTTATGCTGCCTGGTAGAGAGGACAGTCAGTGCTCACTTGGGGCAGCACGTGGGATTCAGCAAAAATAAACTAAGTAGTCCCATCACAGTCACGGCACAGTATGCCAGTGGGAAAGCGACTAATTTACAGAAAATGCTTTATGCAACAGGTTTTGTCCTTGTTTCTATCTGAGAATGCTTCATGGTTGGATTTCGTGTTTCTGAAGTGTATTTATTACTCAGAATTTATTGTGTATAAAAGGAGCTGCACAGATTTGTAGGTTGGTGACTGGCTATTGACCATCATGATTTTCTTGAAAGACTGCTCTTCAGTAAAACTGATTGCTCATATATGCTATGGATTGGATACTTGTAATAATCTAAAAAATGTCAAAAGGCTTCCAGTGGCCCTGCAGAGGTGAGTGGGGCACTGGGCAACAGGCAGATCTACAGAATTCTAGAAAATAATCCCAATGAGGGCAGTGTTATCCTTTACTAAAGTCAGGGCTCCCCACTGGAGGATTAATGCAAAGATCCAATCAATCAAAGCCACATGTGGGGGGTTTTCTGTTTACAATCCGAAAAATGAAATTTAATTTTATTATCACATCCACAAAGTAAATGTCTGCATGTGCAATGTTGCTGTGAAGGGTGAGCTAACCAGATCGTCACTGGCTTTATGCTAATGCCGCTGTGGTTAATGTGCATCTGAGATTTTCCCACAATCTCAGCTGTGTAGCACATTTCCATACCCTCTCTTGATTAATTTTCTGGAGTCAGGTTTTGAACCTGACATTTTTGGAGGAACAAAGGTCTGAGCATGTTACCAGTACGTACCCCTCGTGTGTCAGTCCTTCCCTCGCCTGCTGCTACCTGGGTTTCCATGAAGGGCCCCGTCCCTGGTGTGACAGGGTCACTTGCAGACCAGAGCTGAGGAGGACAGCGGGATGATTGATGTTTCCTCTGTTTTCTGTAGCTCTTTCTGAGGATATTAATGGATTAACAGCTTTTCTCAGGCACCACACAGCTGCTGGACCAGTTACTCCTAAGTACCTTTGAAAACTTATTCCCTTCCTTCCTAAATCAACAGTAGCAAAGGCAAAATAATAGTTTTCCTTCCCCACAAAAAATAAAAAGCCTAGAACCTACTGAAGCATATTCTCTTTAATTTTATTTAATAAAGCTTGTCCCTGTCAAGATTCCCCATACTCATTTTTGAAGCTTCCCTCCTTGGCAGAAAACCTGTTACAGCATTTAAAAGTCAGGAAGATAAATATTTGTTAGGCATGTAGACACAAGTCAATTAAATTCATTACTTCAGCCTCCCCTAAAATTCTTTAAGCAACAAACCTCTTATCTCTGCAAGTTGTCACTAGGCTTGTTTTGAACAAACATCTGTCCCTTTCTTACAAGAAAAAGTGACTTAATATTTGATTAACAAATACTATTTCACAGTTGTCCATGTTTTTAAGAGGAAATAATACTGTGAATTTCAATACTGATTTCAAGAAGATTTGTGCTATATAACTCTTGAATGTACAGTATATCTCACAGTTGCAAGAACTCATTATCTCTAGGAAAAGGGCAGATTAAAGCCCTGCATTTGGGAGACAGAAATACAGACGACAGGACTAAATGGACTTCACTTTTTTCCCCGCCTCTGATAACATCAGCTGTTTTCTGGAAACAGATTCTGGCACCAATTAAGCATTTTTAGCATTTTAATAATAAAGGTAAACTCTATGCTCACTGCCTGAATATATGCAACACCTAAAATTTTGTCAGAATGAGAAGGAAATAATTTTGATAGCTAAACAATACCATTGCTTTGTCCTGGCTCTGTTTTTATGTTTCGCAGAAGGAAGACTTCAGAAGATCACATAACAAAATCTACTTACAACAATGACATATTATTTTTGTGAATTGCTGATTTCCTTTTTTTTTTTTTTTTTTTTACATTTGCCCCAAACATTTCATCTTTGCACAAACTTTACACTGTGAGGCTGTAAAAAAAAAACAAAGGAAAAAGGACAGAATAGGTGAAGAAAGGATTGGGGGTGGGGGAAGGTGCAGGATTACTTGGTGCAGATAATTATCAAAGGCTTTCCCTTTTGAAAAGTGGTTACAGAGAGTGTAGATGCACATGGTTACTTTAATACCTGTTGTGTTGCCAGAACAGCACCTAGAGGGGGAAAGTTCTGTGGCAGAGATGGAATGCTACATAAGAAGGTGCTGGAGAACCGCTGGTATGAAAGAGAGCACTTCATATGAAAACAAATGGTCATGTTCTGCATGGTTTGAAGGATCGTCCTCTGGCTCAGGCACTAGGCTGGGACTCAGAAGATCTTGGTTAGGCTTCCAGTTCTGCATTAGTCCTTCTCTGACCTTGAGCTGGGGATTGTGTCAGTTAAATCCAGCCTTTCTATGAGACAGCAATAATGCTTCGTGCAACAGTATTTCATCTCTTTGGGCTGCAAGCTTTCTGAGGCAGGAACTGCCTCCTACTGTGTGGTTGTACAATGGCTTTAGTGCACTTGGGGGCTTCTCAGCTGGGGCCTTTAAGCTGTAGTAATGAGGATAAAGCTGATTTAGGAGATAGGGATTTTTTTATTGCAGTTGTCAGTTGTGCTTGACTAGTTCAGATCAGTCTTCAGGCTTTTGCTAATCTGTTAATTTAATGCAGTATGATCAGGAATCTGGGAAATATATACCTGAAATAACTTATCTGAAAGGATTCTGTATCCAGCTAGGTGGGGTGTCAGAAGGAAGATCACCCTTAGGATACAGAGGGGGTTGTACAGCATTTTTGCAATCTAAAAGCTGAATATTGCCACACTGGGAATCAGTCTGAAAGAACGACTCCATCAGTACAAAAAAAGAGTAGGGGGCAGTTTTGTTCTAAATTTGGGTTTATTCTCAGCTTTTCCTGTACCAAAAGGAGTTCAGAGTTATGATGTGGGGTGTCTACAACACATAATCCTGTTAAAGCCTGTATTTTGATATTCAAAGTCTCTTATACTGTGTGAGTGCTTCCTTTAAGGAAATGAGAAAGAAGGACATCGATTCAAAATAAATCGCCCCTCCCCAAACTCAGGAACCCATGAAGAGCTGCCGTGTCAAAATTGTGGTTAAGGCAAACAGTTTGGAAGAAGACATGCCACAGGAAATAGAACTGAATTCCTAATGCTTGGGTACCCATGGGCTCTGCAGTGTACAGGACATAGCTGCAGGGAACACAGATAAAGGGACATTCAGCCTGACCTCTGAGAAAGGCTATTCAAGATATTTTGATGTTGTTTGGGTTGTTTTTCAAAAGTTTCTAAAGTCAGATCACCATTTGGGAAAATGGCAAAATCACCAAAAGAGACAATTATAACAGACAGAGGGAGATAAATCATCTGTTCATAATTCAGGTAAAATTATCACTATTGAAACCACAAATGTCTTTCACCTTCCTCTATTATTAGAAACCTTTTAAGTATTATTCTTTTAGCTTTTTAGTCAGCTACTTATCTGGGCTTTGGGAGCCACATACAATTAACTAAGAGGATTTGAACCTATATCTTGCATCTCCCAGGAGTGTGCCCACAACCATTATTCTAAGATGGTTTTCTCTTGTTTCCTGCTGTTACTTTTCCAATTTGTAGAAAATACTTAAAAATTCATTGCAAGGGAAAGAAATAACCAGGTGGTGAGAAGAACAGCTTTAATTATTCTAGGACATGTATCTGTTAGAATACTCCACTCTAGAAGCCTTTAGAAAGCTAGGGCACTCACCTGAAAGTTGAGAACTTTGGATTTTAATTCACTGCAACAAGCTCCCCAGGGAAGAGGTCATGGCACCAAGTCTGTCAGAGTTCAAGGAATGGTTGGATGATGTTCTTAGGTATATGGTTTACTTTTAGGCAACTCTGTGAGAAGCAGGGAGTTGGACTCAATGATCCTAATTACTCCCTTTCACCTCGAGATATTCTGCGATTCTATGATTCATAGTTTCTTTAAAATTTTATGTTCAGTAGTTCACTACTTCATGCTGCACAATTACTTCTATTAATTACATTCAACTTATTAATAAGAAGAGTTCCATTATTTCCAGATCCATGTAGTAAGTAGGTTATTTGTCTTAGCAAATGAACTGCTGGACAAGACAGAAGGATCAGTATTTCCATTCTTCACGATATTGATATCAAAACAAGATTAAGCATTTTGGACACAGTTATTCTGATTTTATACGTTTCTAGAGAGCAGAACGGCTCTCTAGACATGGAAGGATAGAGAAATGACTATGATCTGGAATTAGAGAACCACAGGATATTACAGACAACTCTGTATTATCAGACAAGATTTCCACATGATTTCCATGGAACAGAATATAAAAACAGATAATTAATTTCCAATAACATGGCATAAATAGTGATCTAAGTCAGTTTAAATGGTCTTGGTGTTTTATTCCTTATTTTAAATCTGTGACTGGTAACAACAGATGAGGGGAGGCAGAAGGAAATGCAAGAAATGAGGAAGGCCAAATGACTATTGCAATGTAAACATGGCTTTATGTAACACGGACTCAGAAGAAAAAGGGGCAAATTTTTTTTGGAAATCCTATGGAGTATTTAATTGAGTTACTTTCATTTAATTTCTTTAAAAAAAAGCTTGTTGAAATGTTATAAATAAAGTTTACAGAAACTCCAACTTGAAAACGTTACCACAGATTGCCCTTTGCAGTTCAGTTCTCAGGACACAATAATTTTCTTTCCACGAACAAGACGTTAAGCAAGAAGAAAATTATATAACATATCTAGTTTTTAGTCAAAGTCCTAAAAGGACAATGAAGACAGACATGAACAGCAGTTTCTGCTTCAATCAAAATGACGCATAAGAAAACTGGCTTGAGGCTATCAGGCCCTGAAAATGTTCCCTTTCTCATCAACTCTTGGGAGTAAAATATCTCCTGGAGAATGTAGGCACAGAAACACTGGTCTGACAAATGGATTTGGACATTACAGTGTGATGCATCAATTAAACTTATGCCTCATATTTCAAGTTATATTCCTGTAGGCTGAAGGGTCTCTATCAGACAGACTGCCAGGAGGAGCAGGTGCTTCCTTATGTTAGTCCACACAAGAAAATTAACTGAATCTATTTGAACTGTATGCAGTTTCTTTCTGTCTTAGGACAATATTATTCAATAATCAGGGTGGATTAAAAACTTCTAATAACATAAAAAGCTGTCAGCTGGATGCAACTTAGAAGAAATCCCGTGTCAAAAATAGACTTTTAAAGGCAATTTTACGTATTGTTACAAATTTCAAGAGAGTTTCATAAAGGAACTGTCTTATCGCACAGTATTGTGACTACAACTGTCTGCTGCTCTGAAATACAGTCTAGTGGAACTCGAATCTCTACAAGGAAAGTAATCAAAGCATAGCACAGCTGATATTTACTTCTTGGGAATCTACATTACTTTTGTAAGGACACATTCTGGATGAGAACCAGTGATATTCCAGCTGACAAAATGCTCATGCTTTTGCTTTTGCAGAAAGATGCAAGGAACATATACTGGTGTTTAGAAAAGCCTCTGCACAGATCTGTAGAAAAGACATGTGAATATTTTAGTAGTTTGACTTGGCTTTTTTGTTGTTTTTTTTTTTTCTTTTTCTTTTTTTTTAAACTTGTCATTGTAATGTATAATAATTCAATACTCATGTGATAAATTTTGCTTTAAAATATTTCTATTACCTTCAGGAAGACTGGCAACCTTTTTTTCCAGGACCAGAAATCCAGAATGTATTTTGTTTAGATAGATACCCATATCAACTAACTGTTTCATTAAAGAAATAAGCCATCTGTTAGTGGTTGACAACACAACAGAACCCTAATAACATAATTAAAAATACTGCAAAAAATGACAGGCCTGAGTCAGTAATGCAAATACAAGGTAAATACAAAACTGTCACAGAACAAAACAGAGCAACAAGTTGACTAAAATTCCACTCCTTGTTTGAGTGGAATAACATCAAAGCTCTGATTCCAAGTGTAGATCAATCCCTCAACATCAGCTGGAGATGCCCAGATCGCCTCTGGAAAGGCACCTGAGACAAAGTGGACCATTGCTTTGCCTTATTGAAAAAGTTCCTTTTTTCCCAGACTCCTGTACACACCAGATAACTTTCTGGTTTTGAAGGACATAGTTGTCCAGTGATTACAACTAGTCAGAAAAATATTTACAACATATTTTCATCAAACTATGTATTTTTGACTCTAAATATGCTCAGTGATCTCAAAACTATCAGATACATTTCACCGAAAGTAAAAAGAGAACAACCTGGCACCCTGTAAATTCAGTCTTATGAATAACAGGGGTTCAAACAGAGTGAGAGGAATATTTCTAAGTAAGCAGCATACCTTCTTCCCTTTCAGCAGTAATACCATGATGGATAATGCTTTTCAGGAAGAAACGAATTAACTGGCTTTACTTCTCACTAAGGCAATAAAAAAGTGTTCACAGGGATGCCCAAAAAAGTCCAGATGAATTCACTAAAAGGCACAGAAACTCTCACATGTTAAAATGCGTGCATTAACATTCATGCAGGGGCTCCCACCTGAAGCTTTGAAGAAGGACCTTTCAGGACTTAAAGTGCAGGGCATATATTATTTTTTCCTAACTGAGCTTGTTGGAAATAAACTCCTCATGATGACTTTTTATTAAATTAAATTAAATTATATTTAAAAAGCCCCACAAAACAAATTAACCCAAAACACTCCCACAAACAGATCACCCCATAAAAAGCAAAAGAAAAACCAAACAACCCCATACCACCAAAAACCAAACACCTCAACTACAAAGCAATTTCCACAAGCTCTGCAACACAGTGCTCTCTCCTGGCCATTTCTTCCCAATCACATCGAGGAATATCTCTCACCAACGTGCTGACACACTCGGTGGCTGGGGCAGCGTGCTGGGGCTGCACAGAGGGCTGTGTTCGCTCTCACCTGTCCCACGGCTGGTGGGCCTTCTGCTTGGCCTCACCCTCCACTCGTGCCAAGATGCACACCAGTCTACAGAGGCAAATTCACAAATACTAAGTGTGGGGACATCGGAGGCCTTCTAAAATGCCAACGGCACCTCTCTGAAAAACCTGGCATTAAAGGAGATCATCAAACCCCCAACCTCTTGTGCAGCCTGTCCAGCTTGTCCCTCCCCTGAAAAGAGTTAAGTTACAGGAGGTACCATGTAGTCCCAAAGTATCAGATTTCATGGGAAATTCCCTTCCATCTCCACAAGGCAAGTTACCAGGGATGGACAAGAACCAGTTTCTGTAAAGCTGCTTGACAAAAGGTCTGGCTTTTCTAACTGTGGAGTACCCGGTTGGCCGCAACTTGAGATCCCAGAACCGGGAACGGCTGTGAAGGTTTCCAGAAAGGCAAACATCCTGGGAGGAGGTCAGGGCTCTTGGAAGACAGAGATTTTCTAGAGGCTAATCTTCCTGATGCTTAGACAATTCCATCTCCTTTCCTAAAATCCAGCCAGGACTTCTGGCAGCTCCCTGCTCCTTACATTGCTCCTTAACAAACCCAAACTGTCCTGTTTAGGATTTCTGCTCACAGGGTAAAAGAAAAATAAATAAGAACTTGACATATTTTGAGCTAGCACTTGCAGAAAGCAAAAGAGTGAACTTCACTCCACATTGCACAATAATCCAGAGAAAAACTGATAGAAACTACAAAGCAAAGTTAGGTAATTTAAAGACTCAATTTGTAAAGCTGTTCTTTGTAACATATCTCTCATATGAGCAAATAATATTGTCAACCAACATTCAACTGCTCAGTGATGACAGTTTTTTGTTGTTTTATTCACTATTTACAGATTTTGGAGAATGTTTAGTTATTACTGCCTATTTTTTCTAGTTAACTTTTCTTCTGAAACAAAATGGCAGTTCTTGGTAAAATACTTTTTTTGGTGGAAATCTCTCTATTTGTTTCAAGGTCAGGAAGGTTGTGCAGGTTCAAAGCAAAGAATTTAGTAAAATTAAACTAAACAAAACAGAAATATAGCCTCCCAAACCTAACCTCAATGCCAAAGAAGCGAACTAGCTCAGAGTATTCAGTGATTAAGCCACTCTCCTGACCGAAGACTGAGGACTTGTCTGCACACTGAGCTACTGGGCACTCTTGGAACTTTTCTCTCTCCCCCTTGATCCCTCTTGTGAATAACTGTGGAAGCCTCATTCTTTAACCCCCATGGAATTGTACTGCTCTCCAACCAACCTCCAACCACCTACACTAAACACTAGCGCTCTATGTATTTTTGGACAGTGCCAACAACACAAATCTATTGAACCTGGAAATGTATTCAAATGAAGAAATCTGCATGTGTCAATCACTAAAAATTTAGGGGGGGTTGGGAGGGAAGGCAGGAAAGAAAGCATTGGTTTGCTATTATTTAATGGCTATATAGCCAGTTAATCCTTTGGAGCTTTCATACATTGACTTCACAATGCTGTCTAATGCACCGTTTCTTTTTGGTAAAACCCTAACACTCATGACAATGCATTTTTTAAGACCTGGATCAAAGCTTTGCATTTTACTGCTGTTTAGGAAGAAGCACAACTGTCAGCATACAGCAAGATATTTCACTTTGTCTTTTAAAACTAAAGCAGCCACAGTAAGAGATACGGAAAGTAACGTTCACAGGCAAAATACTCTTAAAATGTTTGGCTAGCATTTGCATTGCACTGCTAGATTTCTAGCAGTGAAAATTCATACCTAGCATGCCAAGAAAAAAAATGGCATCAGCAGTGACAGAAAATATCTTTTTAAATTGCTGTCTTACTCCTAAGCCTGGAGAAGTATCTTCTGTGAGAAAAAGCAGGAAGAAACACTCAGTGCTGAGTTCTGGATCCCAAAAAAAGGAGCCCCAAAACTCTTTGCAGAAAATACCAGGGAGATTCAAATTAGTGCCCATTTTTTTTGTATGCAGCATACTAGGGACTGAATGGAGAGCACGTCTCTTTCACATAGGTTATAAACAGGCATCACTAATGACATTTTGTTCCCTCCCACCTGTTCTAGTTTCTAAACATCAGCCTCTGATGAAAGGCTGGCCTCCAGCAGCAATTCTCCAAGCCATGTTGTTCCTTCACAGCCTTCAATTCATATTCAAGTCATGAACATGACACTCCTTTTGTTAGCTTTTGATTTTCATCTTCTGTTTTCTGCATTAATCCCCATAACAAAAATTGTCATTGTGATAGGTGCTGTAGAAATCAGTAAGATTAATAAGTAGTTGGTATAACATCTAAATACTCTCCCCTATCAGGATGAGTATGTTGCTGAATTTGTGCTATGTGGAACAGCTGACAGTAGAAATAGTTATAATAGATCACTTTGACAACTTTACATTTACATAATGGATTCATCCACTTTGTAGATTGGGTTTGTATGCATTTTCTCAGCATGCAAAACATGCCTACTACCTTTAAAACCTTTACTTCGAATGGTATAGGCTGTTATATGAAATATACCTTTGGGATATGATTTTTATTCTATGTTTTTGAATACATACTTTAAGAGACACGTTAGTATGTTGATTTGCTATGTGCAAACAAAGTAAATTTATGTACCTACACCAGAGTTAAAGTTTATGCACTTATTAAGTGATTTTATCATGTTTCCATTTAATTCACATAACCTGACTTTTCCTTTTAATTTTTTTAAATTATTTTTTATTCCCTTAACCCTTTCTCAGATTTAGAAAACATAATTAGTAGCAAATAAAGACACAGCAGAACTGTGCCTGGAAAGCTTATCTCTTTTCCAGTCTGCCCACAATAGATCACAAAGGTATTTATTACCAAAAAATAATCAAGGATTAGTTCATTCTAGTTCCAGTCCCATTCCATGGATACAAAGAGCAAAAGCAGCAGAAGAGGCTGAAAAGGGCCACGCATCAAATATGAGATAAACCCCTGCACAACCACAGACACTGTGAAGGAGGTGCTGCCTTCCGAGGCTGCCTCATTTGGGAGGACAGGCAGAGCAGGGCTGGAGAGACTGGGCTTTGTGGATTCTGCTCAGTGATGAGACTAAGAGAGAAATTCAATACCACAGAGATTCTAGATATGTGTGATGTGTAACTTTGGAAAGCAGCTTGCACATCTTCCCAGCAGGACACCTAACTCTGAAGAAACACAGTTCCAGTAGTGTGGGGGTCTTAAAAGGATCTCTGCTTTGACATCACCCAAAATGAAACCTGGCACAGGGACAGCCGGCCAGGCAACCACTCAAGGTGGGGTACCCGTAATCCCCAAGCCTGTGCTCTTCCAGCTTGCAGGATGGGCAGCTCTGGAACAAGCCCACCAGGCAAACACTCCCAGGTCCAGTGAGATTTTAGCATACAGCTCCAAAACTGTTCAGTGACCTTTGCACCATCTCTAATATTCACTTATAAATTTCTTAGTTGATGGTTTTTCATCAGATTTACTGCAGTTACAGGACATGGGGAATATAGCTTGCTGTAAACTCTGGAAATATGGGCATCTACCAAAGACAAAATGAATTTTCAGTCCATGGGAAGTTCTAAAAAGTGAAATTTCCTGTGAACAGGAAATCCTGGGTTTTGGCTAGGAATAATATTGTATCATTTATTACACAAGAATATTGCAGAGAATTTAAAGTAATTTCTTTATTCCTGCTACAGCTTTAGACATCTATTTCTGACAAGACAAATATTATTTTTCACTTGGGAAACTGAAGGATTTAATAAGACGAATGATGTAAGCACGTGACTAGATGTTTTTCCCATCAGTACTTCAAAAAGGCAGAAAAATGTTAACATTTATACTTCCCACATTAACAATAAGTTGCTCAAGGCAAAACTAACTAAAGACAGGCAGTTTTGAAGTCAAATCGTTTAGATCAAGACATTTAAACTCTGTCACATCACCTTAAACATTATACCAAATTACGAGCATGAGGTCATGTATGGGCTGTTGTTGCTTTGGATGGTTTGAGGAATGTGATTAATTTGCAAATTAACAGAGGTACTTTAAGATAATTAGAGCCTCAGATAACCCTTAGTTTAAATATATTAACACTCTTTTTTGTAAGGTGGAATACATTGCCATCACTGGACTAAAACACAAGCAATGTCTGCCAGCAATAAGTGTAGTTAATGGCTCTAAACAGGTGCTGTAATTTATTTGATTTTTACAAAGTAAGTCTGTAAATAAAATCAAATCTGCAATTATCCATTTTGTTGTTCACTAATATCGTAGGGTTAAACAACAATATATGTTTATACAAGCTCCCAGATGTCAAGGTAAATGTTTCAGTCCCACTAATACGAGTTTTTCCTCCTTATCCCATAGCTACCTAGACTTCTGCTGCGCCCTCACATAAATATTTATATATGGAAATATACATACATTGTTAGACAAAGATCAATGACAAGTTCACATTTTTTTTACCCAAATATTGGATGTAATAATATTTTTCACTATCCAGGCAGCCTCACATTTACAGTGATCCTGATTCAGCTTGATTCTGCTCTGTGGTATTCATGCAATAAATGCTTCATAATTACCCTTTCACGGTGATTCTATGGGGCTGCATGGCTGTATAAGAGAAATTAACCATGTATATTCAAAAAAAAATTAAAAATGTGAATGAGAGACAAATTTGGCAGCACATTCTCTGACCTCTCAAAAGTGCTAGGGAATGGCTGCGCTGTTGAACTCAAAGCACCAGTAAGCCCTTCTTTGTTCCTCCCCGCCATTTCTTATAATTGGGATGTGCATTTTTCATGCCTAATGTTCTCAGGTAATGATGCAGTCTCCAAACACTCATCTGTTGGCATAATTCCCCAGTATGAAGGGGGGATGTTTGGAGTGATGGTGCATTGTCTTCCCAAGTCACTGTCACACATGATGGATTCCGGCTTTCCTGGCTATGGATGAACAACTGCCTGCCCACGGGAAGTGGTGAATGAATTCCTTGTTCCCTCTTTTTGTGCACATGGCTTTTGCTTCACCTATTAAAGTGTCTTTATCTCAAACCATGAGTTTTCTCACTTTTACCCTTCTGGTTCTCCCCCCAGCTCCACTGGTGGGGGAATGAGCGAGTGGCTGAGGTGTTTGGTTGCTGGCTGGGGTTAAATGACAACACCTACAGAGTGTGAGTCTTTGAATTGGTGGAAA